>CM046435.1:59729916-60089339 GCA_025506505.1 Flaveria sonorensis
AACCAACGCTTTGTTCGTGTTCGTTCATTAAGAAATAAACATGTTCATGAATTGTTCACGACACTTACCGAACGGGTTTCCTTGTTCGTGTTCGTTCATTAAGGAAATGAACATGTTCATGAACTGTTTACGAACACCTTACTAAACGCAAACGAAAACAAACAAATGTTATGAACATGACGAACACAAGAAGTCCATGAACACAAACGAATACAAATGTTCACTATATTTATTTTAGAAATAAAATCAGCATTTTCATCATAAAATTTACAAAAATAAATAACATGTAATAAAATATCCAAAACACTTGACATACTTGTCATAAATGACTAACACAAAATTAAGAACATAATCGAACATATTAACGAACATAACAAACACCATTATCGAACGTTACGAATGGACATTAACGACATAACGACACATTATCGAACGTTCTGAACATAAACGAACGACACGACTTGTGTTCGTGTTCGTTCGTTTAAACCAAACGAACAAATTTTATTGTTCGTGTTTCGTTCATTTACTAAACGAACGAACATAAACGAACTTCCCGCTGAACAGTTCACGAACTGTCGCCTGAACGTTCAGTTCGTTTGCAACCCTAATCACATTTTCTATTTTCTACTTCTCACAGTGTTTTGGTGTTTTTATTGAGTAAAAATGAGCGAGGTTTATAGATTTTAAACAAAATAATAATAATAACATACAATAAAAAAAAAACCCCTTGCAAGGACTCTCTAGTCTCTACCCTCCCTTCGTGCTGTGACTAGCTCGACGCCCCTTTACCATCGATCCCTTCAACTTTAACCCATTGTGTTTGGCTCACGCATTACCTACGTGGTAGGGATCACATGCTTTTATAAACTTTATTAACGATAAAGTTAACAAAGTTATAACTTATGTGTGGAACAAGCCAATGACTCTTTTATATAAAACGTTATTTCCTGACTCGCTAACCGGCTTGCGCCCTTCCCGGCAGCCACTTGTCTAGAACGTCATAAGAGGCAACTGACTCATGTTCAAAGTGCTATATTTACCCCCACAATCATGTTTCACTTGTACACTGACCCGCAAATCCCCTGTTTATCATCATGGGCTGACCACTTAATATGTTTACCCGAGTTGAGGATCCTTGAAGAATTCCATTGTTCTTCCACCGGCCGGAGTGATTGATATTTCATTATCAAATGAATTTATGCCTTTATGAGTTTATGGTACACTTTCCCATAACGAATTCATCAAAAGAAGGGGCCAGGCCCGAAGGCCCAATAATTCAAAATATATCAAGTAGCCCAACCCGATAAGTATGTGCTCCTACGAATTATGTTTAGAACTAGTAGGTCAAATATAATATACGAGTTTTTGTGACCCGTGCGTTGCATCGGAGACATAAACCCGTGCTAAAAAACTAACGATGAAACTTTGTTGCAAACCTGCACACTAAAGTGAGCGTTGATAATATACGTAAACTAAATGTAAAAGTATTTGATTTGTGTTCCCAAACCATAATAAAGTTAAACATTATGTTTTGAATAGTATTACGAACCCACACGTTACGACATCTTAAATGGTGAAGAAAATTAATGTTTTTATTATCATTTATAAAATAAAAATAAAGTTTACGTAAACTTGCTCGTTGATGTGCAATTAACAGTAAACAATCAACGTTTTCAATGTTTTGTACTAAAAACAAAACCTATACGTAAACTCACGTGTTGTACAAATACGATAAAAAATAATGTCAAAACGTTAGAATATAAAAAAATTATAATTACTAAATGATATTTAACATTTTCCACACCAAATAAGTTTTTTCTTCAAGTTATATTCTATGTCCGTATACGAGCTTATTTGAAGAACTAAATACATAAATATTGCATCTAATAAAATTGTGTTGAAATGTTTTCGGATCACCAACTACTCATTCACCTCATAGGAGAGCAACTTATCGATTAAGAATAGTTTTACAATAGAGTGTTTACACTTCCAACACAACACTGCTAGAGAGCTGTTGGTCGCTCATTATATGAGTCCAGGTAGAATGAAACAAACAAACAAATGTAAGAAATTAATCTTACTCGTAACAAAACTATTTGTAGGGTATGAGAGTGGCGTGACATTGCAGGATCGGTAAGGGTACTTAAGTTTGCAATTAGCTTCACAAGAGGAGTGATCTTAGATCACTTAACCACTCAAATAGGAACTGGTAACTTCACTGATGATACAAAGTAACACAAGTAATACTAAAGAGACAGAACTATAAGAACAAGAACAAAATCACAAGAACACAATATTAAGTTTTCAAGAAAGTTGATATTGATCTCTAGTTCTATTACGTGTTTTGCAAGTATATCTAATTACAAGAACCAGAGACTATTTATACTACAACTTACAACCGTTAATATACAAAAGACAGTTGGAATTTTGATTAATCTAGACAACAAGATCAATCTACAGTCAAAGGCAGATTGTCTTTTGACTAGTGACTATGACATGCCATAGCTCACTGACTTAATCTAATATAGACAAGTCTACAGGACAAAAGTAGGAAGTTACAGTCAAAGACTTTTTCTACTGTTTGATAAGTATTGAAGTTTCACCAACTAATGTTAGCAGGTGAGTCTTCAGAGCACAACGGAAAGTACATCAGCTTTATCAAAAAGTAACTCAAGAAAGCATCTTTTCTCCGTCTTCAAAGAAATCTGTCTTCACAGCAAAGTGGCTTAGGAAGACTTTGTCTTTTGAAGCTTGGGAAGACTTCATCTTTGGCTTCGGAAGAAATGAGTCTTTGGTTTGGAAAGATTTCACACTTGTAATAATTTTCTGATAAGTGTGAAACTTCCGAAGTAACTTCTTCTGAACTGTTGGCTTCGGAGATTTTACACTTAGACTTTTTGTGAGTGTAAACTTCTGAAGCTAATTCTCTTTGTTCCTTAGTGCATGCAGGAAGACTTGGTTGTTCTGGTATCCTTTGGTTGCATCAGCCTTTAATCTTCAGATGTTCCTTACAAACTCCCCCTAGGCTGATGCTACCAAACAGAGAAGTTCTTCAGATTTTGACAGTCCACATCAGGATCTTTAGCAGACCTTTCTTCATCATTAGATCTGGATCCTTCAGGCTTACATAAACCTTCTCATGTCATAGAGTCATGCAGAGGAAGTTCAGCATGTCATTTGTGAAGTAGACATGCTGTTCTCCCTAATCTCTTATGACATACCATCTGTCTGGATCTTCAGCATAAGTTCAGGATAGAATTTATCTTCCAACAGCAAGAGGCTCTACTATGATTGGAGTTTTGTTGAGATACCTCTTCATGCACTTCCTCAGGATGCTATGACTCATCCTAGGTTGGGAGGTGGATGCCTTTCTTCTCTTTTTCTTTGAAGTAGATCTTCTGGCCATCCTTTTTCTCCTCCCTGATTTCTTCAACTGAGAGGACTGGTCTTGAGTACCAGTTGGTTCTGTTGTGTCTCTTTCATTTGGGTTCTCCTCTCTCACATGTTCTGAAGAAGAGAGAGAGGACCCTGCTGTGGATCGAAGATAAGTTGGCTCAGATGCAGCTCCAGGTTCATGTTGTGTTTTCTCAGTAGGTTCAACCTCACCTCAACTTCAGGTTGATCTGGACTTGGTGGAGAATGCAAGTCCACCAGCTCTCCCTTCTTTATCTTCTGCTTGATCGCCTTAATATGCTTATCCATTGTGGATAGAGACATAGGACCAAGCCTCCTTTCGGAGAACCCCATACAGCTTCAAGAAGCTCATCATCCTTTCTTTTCAACAGACTTCTTTTGGCTTTTGTGGATGATGGCTCTTGACTTTACAGCTTCTTCCCTTAATCTCTTCTTTACAGCTTGCCTTTTTCTTTGGCTTGTTCTTCAAGTTGCTTATTGTATTCAAACTTATGTACTCATGTGATAAGGGGAAAGTGCAGGTGCCTGATAAAGACCTGCGGCACTCAGGTAGTTGATCATCTTAGTCTTTTTCTTCTTAACTACCTGAGTTATTCAGTGGCCACAGTCTCTGGCTCAGGACTTTCTTGACTGGGGAGAGGAAGGAGCAGCTCTTTGTAGAGTCTTTTCAGCCTCTTTTGTTCTTTGACTTTGAGGAGCAGTTCTGCATCCTCTGCCTCCCTCCTCTCTTTTGACAGCTCAGTGTCTCAGTTCATTCAACTCCTCTAAGGGAGAGAGATGAGTTCATCAACATTGTATTTTCTGGTTCTCGGGTAGTTTAACCTGGCTACCCTCAACTCATCTTCTTGAGTGTTTGGCCTGAGGGCAGCCCATTGCAGCTTCCCATGAACCCTGGGAACCACTTGAACTCTCTCCCCTTAGCTTCCTCTTTCTCTCTCTCTCCTCCTCCTCTATCTCCTCAGGAGTTAACTTTCTTTTTTCCTTTGTTACCCACAGGCCTTGGTGACTCAGGAAGGAGAGAGCTTTGGCCTTCATTGCTTGATTCAGCTATCAAACTCTAGCCAAGAGAGGTTGTGAGCACCATCACCAGCTGGTGCCTCACTGAGGGTAAAGGGTGCAAAAGGAGATCCTGTCTTAAGGTTCACAGGCTCAACCTCTGGGCCTTCAGTCAAGGATTTCCCTTTGAAGTTAATCTTAGGGTCCACCTCAACTTTCAGTTGACCAAAGGCCTCACCTGATAGCTTCTCTGTCTATGTAATCTTGATCTCCATTTGAATTCTTCTAGCCCCTGTCTTGTATTCGGTCAGCCAATCTGACAGCTTGTCTGTTGTTGCTAGGTTTGACAAGTGGCAGATCCACCAGATTTATAATCTCATAGAAACTCAGGTGTGAAATGTTGAAAATTTCTAGTTGACCTTGAGCTTTAGATTTTACAAGAGCTCTCCTGTTGCTGTCATACCCCCAACCCATGATTAGAATCTCAGAAGGGGCAGACATTGCTCTTGGGATTCCCTCTTGAAACAGATGTTGAAAAGCAAGTCTAGATCTCTGACTTGAGGAGGTTGCTAGTGTGGACAACTGTAAGAGAGGATGGTGATTCCTCTATGTCCATACTCTGGGAAGAACTCCAGGTTCTGTGACTGTCAGGATTTCCTCCCCCTTTTTGGTAGCATCACCCTCTTGCATAGGTGAGCTGGGAGATTGATCCATAACAATCACAGGTTCTTGTGGGCCTGGTTGAGTTGTCGTCATTGGTCTCTCAGCTAACTGGCCCTTGAGATCGGTGATCTTAAGTTGCTGGTCATTGACCCTTTTCAGCAAGAAAGTCACCTGAGATTCCAAGTGACTTATCTTTGAAACCAAGTAAGTGCATGTATTTGTCAGTAGGTGCACTTTATATTTCAGACTCCCCTCATCTTCGATGAAGAGATTGGGGATGACAGAATTAGACCTAAGTCTTTTCTCACCACCAGCATGTGGTTTCTTGGCTGCTGGATTTCCCTTACCTCATGACAACTTCCAAGAAGTATCAATAGGCTGGGTTGCCATGGTTGAGTCCTAGTTATGTAATCACTTGCAAAAGTGAGAGCCTCTTCCATATGGGTCTCCTGAACAAGGTTAGGAAGATCCACCTCAGTAGGGTTTGCTGATGTGGGCTAGAAGTGGGAGAAGCAGGAGTACTCATCTCTCCTAGAGTGTGGGAAGAGAGGAGAGATTCATGGTACTCACTGAAGCCAAATCTTCATCAGAGTAAAAGTCAAGGCTGGAGATGGGTCGGTTAAGGTCTAGAGGTTGGGGATGGTAGCTATCCCCAGAAGGTTGATCACTTGAGTGTTGAGACCCAGAGTGATGGCTTAAGGCTGTTTGTGGGGTTGTGAGCTCATCAGGCTGAGCATGAGGAACCTCAGTACTGATCATTTCAAAGATGGGAGTGGTCTGCTCCTCAGGGGAAGTGGGAGCTCAAGATTCCACTTCCTCCTATATGGGTTGTGATATATGTGCCTGCACATGCTTAGTAGCAAGTGCAGGGGTTCGTTTACGCTTTCTAATGTAGGTGATGGTGATGGTAGGCTATGTTTGAGGTGGTTGAGAGGTGGTGGGTGTGGGATCAACACTAGTGGTGCTGCTAGGTTGTCACCTTGAGCAATGAGCTCAAACATTTGTGGGACAAGGGCTGTTTCTACCCCTGAGAAGCCACAGTTGGCTTCTTTAAGATTTTGAAAATGTCGGGCCTCATTTGTCCCAATTTAAGAATATTACCTGTCCCCCTCAACCGTGAGCCCAATTCACAGTTGAGAATGTGTTGAACATACCTGGGGAACATGTAATACTCTAAGGAGTCCAAGTTAGCAAGCAAATTTGGGTAAACAAATTGAGAGAACCTGAACTTGACTCCCTGTACCATCCTATGGACTATGAAGGAGAGGTCTTCTGGAACTTGATCCCATCCTCCATGTTTGTTAGATAAACTGTGTATGATGACATGGAGGAGGTATTTCTACCGGGATTAGACCTTACCCTTTCTGAAGGTTTTGACTGAGAAGTCACCTTCATAGCCCATCTACTGGAAGGAATGGTTGACAACATCTTTTGGGAAGGACAGTTCACCTGCTTCATCATCCAGCTGAAAATGGGTGTTTATGATGGCCGGAGTGATGAAAACTATCCTCCCCTGCACTGTAGCAGACAGTGCCTTCTCCCTATCCATGGTGACCTCTTGACAGGTCCGCCAGAATTCAAGCAACTGATCCTCATAGAGAGAGGATCGATTGTAAGGGAGGTGAGGTAGTGAGACGAAGAAAGTACCTACACACGTCGGAGAAACTTGGATCCTTCTCAGAGTGCAACAGGGCAACTTGATTGTGTTGCCTATGTAGGTGCATGGAGAAGTTTGGGTCGTTTCTACGATCAATGTTGGCCATTTAGGTGAAGCTTATCAGTGAAGAAAGGAAGAAGAGGTGAATTTTGGGAGAATTTATGTTAAAGATTTGTGAGAGTAGAGAGATGAAGTGGAACCGTTAAGAAGATATATGCTGTGGATTTGTGTCAAAGTTAAACAAAAAGATAAACTTTGAAATCCGCAAGTGGATTCCACTTCTAAAAAACGCCCAAAAGTTAGTTTTCTTGGAAGTTGCAAAACTTCCGAAGGTATTTTTGCTTCGGAAGCTTTTCAGCAAAGCTTTCGAAGACAATTTTGCTTCGAAAATATTTCAAAGAGTTGTGAAAATTTGGATTCGGAAGAAATATACTTAAAGAAATTTCTTTCGAAATATATTTTGCTTCGAAAGAACTAAGTCTGAGAAAATTATTATCCTTAAATAATAAATCTTCCGAGACTTAATTGCGTTCCGAAGACATTTGTTCTTTGAATGCATTTAAGTACGTATAAGCATATTTAAGCTTCGGAAGATATTCCAAGAATTTCTTCCGAAGGTAAATCTCTGATAAGTAGTTAAATGATTTAAAGACATAAATTTCTTCCGAAGGCAATTTGAGTTCTGCCGAGACAAAATAATAAATTTTTCACAAATCTAAGGAATATCATTTGAAATTTTAATTTACTTCCAAAGAAACTGGGATTATGAGGGTGATCTAATAGACAACTTAGGACACACAATTTTAAGAAATAAGGTTGATTAAGTGTTTAAAGAAAATCTATTAAAGTTAATCATCCCAATAGCTGATATAAGATATTTAAATCTCTGTTCATCAAAGGCTTTGGTGAACATATCAGCATATTGTTCATTTGTGTTAACTTTGATTAGTTTGATTAATCCTTTTTTAAAATTATCTTAATCAGATGTTACCTGATGTTGATGTGCTTGGTCCTTGAGTGCTGCACAGGATTCTCTGTAGTAGAGATGGCACTGTTGTTATCTATATGGATAGGAGTCTCCTTGAAATTAAACCCATAGTCTAGCATCTGATTCTGAATCCACAGCACTTGAGCACAATAGCTTGCAGCAACAATGTATTCAGCTTCACAGTTGATGCAGACACACATGATTGCTTCTTGCATTGCCAAGAGACTATCCTTCCACCAAGGAATTGACATCCCCCAGATGTAGACTTTGCAGTCATGTTACAACCACCATAGTCACTATCTGTATAAGCATACAGATTGAAGTCGGAACTCTTTGGATACCAAAGGCCAAGCTTGGGAGCACCTTTAAGATATCTAAGAATCCTCTTGATAGCAACCAGATGTGACATCTTGGGGTTGGCTTGATACCTTGCATAAATACATGTGGCAAACATGATATCAGGCCTGCTGGCTGTTAGGTACATAAGAGACCCAATCATAGCCCTGTAAAGATGTTCTTCCACACACTCCCCCTCAAGATCAGTCCTAGGGAGTGGTTTCTAGCTATGGGTGTCTTAGCAACCTTACATTCAGTCATGTTGAATCTTGTAAGTATGTCTTGCACATACTTTGACTGACTTATGAAGATGCCATTGTCAACTTGCTTCACTTGAATTCCCAGAAAGAATTTAGTTCACCCATGGCACTCATTTCAAATCTATTCTTCATCAGCCTTTCAAGTCTTTACAAAGCTTTGGATTAGTTGACCCGAAGATAATGTCATCCACATATACTTGAACCAGCATTAAGTCATTCCCTGTCCCTTTGATGAAGAGAGTTCCATCTATAGTACCCCTCTTGTAACCATGTTGGCAGAGATACTGAGATAGTGTTTCATACCACTTCCTTGGAGCTTGGTGCAGCCCATAAAGAGCTTTATCAAGCTTGCAGACATAATCAGGATGATCTGGGTCTGCAAAGCCAGGTGGTTGTTTAACATACACCTCTTCATCAATCACCTCATACAGAAAAGCACACTTGACATCAAGTTGGTAGACCTTGAAGTCCTTGGATGCAGCAAAGCCAGGAATATTCTTACAGCTTCAAGTCTTGCCACATGAGCAAAAACATCTGTGTAATCAATTCCCTCTTCTTGTGTATACCATTGAACAACTAGTCTTGCCTTGTTCTTGATGACAAGTCCTTTATCATCCTTCTTGTTTCTAAAAACCCATTTGGTTCCTATGACAGTCTTCCCTTGAGGAAGAGGACATAGGTTCCAAACCTTCTGTCTTCTGATTTGAAGTAGCTCTTCTTGCATAGCTTCAACCCAGCTTCCATCCTTCAGAGCCTCGTTAACTTTCTTTGGCTTAATCTGGGACAAGAAACAATAGTGCAGACAAACATTTTGATCATGGGTTTGTCCTATTGTTCTTACCCCAGTCTCAACATTTCCAATGATGTTTGTGGTGGGGTGTGACTTGTGGATCCTTAGTTGAGGGATCAGCAAGTTGGTTAGACAGATCCAGATTGGAGAAATTTAGATCTGGCAATGGAGTGTCACCCACCACATCAGCACATTTATCAAGTGAGACTTGATCCAATGAATGTATGACATCATTTATGTTGTCCTCTATGGAGTGGTTATCAGCATCAAGAAATTCTTGATCACTATCACCTCCTCCATTTCCTCCTGCATTTGAAGCTCCTTCTCCTGAGTTTTGAACCTCTAGCTGGAATTTGAAGGTACCTCAGATGTATCAGCTGAATTTGTCATGTTTGTGCTGATAGGATCTTCATTTGTAGGGTTAGTCACCAAGGAGCTGAAGTCATAATCTTGCTTGGTCTTCTCAGCTCAAATCTTGGGTCAGGATCTCCTGTTGATGTATTATTTGTAGATCCTGAAACATTCTCAAAGACTTGTTAAAACAGTTGGTAACTAAGTCAAGATCAAATAGCCAATCCGGACCAGAACCTTTCACACTTAGAGTGTGCTCATTGAAGGTCACATTGGCTGACTCCTCAACTATTCTAGTTCTGAGATTGTATACTCTATAAGCCTTAGCTTGGGAAGAGTATCCAATAAAGTGTCCATCATCTGACTTCTCATCAAATTTGGCTACTTGATCTTTGGTATTCAAGATGGTACAAGGACATCCAAATGACCTGAGGAAACCAATAAATGGTCTCCTTTTATGCCACAGCTCATAAGGAGTCTTACCATGAGTCTTTAAAACTAAAACTCTGTCAGCACATAGCAGGCTGTGTTAACTGCCTCTGCCCAGAAGGTGATGGGCAGTTTAGAGTCAGACAGCATGGTATTGCAGCTTCAATAAGTGTCCTGTTTCTCCTCTCAGCAACACCATTTTGCTGAGGAGTCCTTGGGAGCACTATATTGTCTTGTAATACCTTTTCATCATAAATGTATCAAGGATTTGGTTCTTAAATTCTGTTCCTTGATCACATCTTATGGTTTTGACCTTGTGATCAGATTGATTCTCAATTTTTAGAATGAAATTCTTCAAGATCTCAGGGGTCTCATCCTTAGTTCTAAGAAAAAGACCCAAGTGAATCTTGTGAAATCATCTGTGATCACTAAGCAGTAAGAGGTCCTTCCTAAACTCATTACACTGGTGGGCCAAACAAATCCATATGTAATAGGTGTAGGGGAGTAGTGATAGAGTTCATTTCCTTTGGTTTGTGAACACTTTGTGTTGCTTCCCTTTCAGGCATGCAACACAGTGGTTATCACTTGTAAACCCTTTCTTTGGCATTTCAGTTACCAAATCATTCTTAATCAATTTATTCATGTTTTAAAGTTTACATGGCACATTCTTTTATGCCAAAGGAATGACTCATCACTATTTGCTTTAGACAGAAAGCAAGAAACTTCTCCTGAGGGAGATGTTTCATGTAAATCCATCTTGTACATGTTTCCCCTCCTGGGGGCTCTGAGCAGGATATGCTCTTGAGGAATGGCCACCCTAGGCTTGAGAATGATGTACTCATGCTTAGTGAAGAGCATATGGTGTTTCTGATCATAAAATTAGGATACACTCAGAAGATTGTATCCAAGCTCTTTGACAAAGTTACCTTTTCAATGCTGAGCTTACCATTTGTGACTCTGCCCCTTCCAGAAATGTAACCACCAGAATCCCCTCCAAAAGCAACTGGTCCTCCATTAACTTTCTCAAAATTTTGAAGTAGAGAACCATTGCCAGTCATGTGCCTGGAACAACCACTATCAATAATCCAAACATTCTTCTTGGTCTTTAGCTGTTCCTGCACAAAAAAGAGGTGATTAGTTACACTTAGAAACCTAATCTTCATTGGTCTTGGGCTTATTAAAATGAGTTGAAGACAATGTAACAGTAAGTGATCCTATATTCAAGCTTTGAGGATCATTTGCTGTTGTTGATGAAGAACTTTTAGTCACATGGTCTTCCTTTATCTTCCACACCACCTTTGGAAGATTGGGCCTGACCTTCAAAGCTTCAGAAGTTTTGACAACTTCGGAAGTCTTGGAGACTAGACCTTCGGAAGATCTTGCTTTCACTGCTACAAGCTTCAGTACTTCGGAACATTCCTTTCTTCCGAGACCAACTTTTCTTCCGAAGGTAATTTTTACTTGTCTTCTTCATTTTGGAGCTTCGAAGGAAACATTTTCCTTTCGAAGCTGTTTGTTCCTTCTTCTTCTCAGAAATGTTCTTCTTGGTCATGTGGATGGTACTTTTGGGATTGTACTTGCAATCCTTAGCCAGATAAGAAGTACTACACACATGACACAGTTGAATTCCTTCCTTCTGAGAGTCTTCTTTTGAGAGCAAGACTGAGTTTGATCACTTTCCTTCTCCACCTTCATCTTTGTAGATGATGCAACAAGCTTCTTAGGGAGAGACTTGCTCTTGGAGCTGGATGGTTCAGGCTGTGTAGCAGTGGTACACAGCTGGTCAGTCTTCTTCTTCTTGCTGGAATGATTTGGAACTAAACTAGAACTCCTGGTACTAGAGTTCATAGTTAAGTCTTCAGTCTTTGCCATTTCAAAACCTGCAGAAATAAACACTTGTTTCTGCTTTGAGTCAAAAGTGGCATTGATTTCTTGAGCATTCTTTGATCTTCTCTTAGCTCTTCTAATCAAGTTCTTTCTCTTTGACTTGGTCATTCCAGACTCTTTCCTCTTCTCAGGAGAATAGTGACCCTTCTTAGGATGACCTTCTTCATTCTTCTCTGAGTCCTCCTTCACTATCTCATCTTCATCCTCTTCAACAATGGGGTCTATGAGGGGAAGCTCATCTTCACAAGTTCTACACCTTGGAGATCTTACAGACAATAGAGTGTGTGAAGGAGCTATCTCAGTAGATCCCAGTCCTTGTTTATTCTGATAACAAACTTTTGCATGTAGGGATGAGGATATTATGTTCTTGAAGGTCTTTTCTTCAAGAACATATTTTTCTGCCCTGGCTTTGCTGATCACAAGCTCAGCCTGGCATTCAGTTAACTTTGAGATGAGATCTTTGATTTAAGTCCTGTAGTTTGTATGCCCATGCTTAAGAGTTGAAATGGTTTTCTCTAGATCTTCTATCTTAAGTTTATAATCATTTTCAGCTCTTTTAAAGTCAGCTTTTAAGATATTTAAGGACTCAAGATCAGATTTCATCGCTAAGTTATAGGACCTGTATCTATTAACTTTAGCAATGCATTCAGGAGTACAAAGATGTTCCAATACCTTGGCTTCATCATGATTTGCCATTAGTGCTTGGTTTGGAGAAGCATCCTCAACCTGAAAGCTCCAGTCAAAGCCTCCTTCTTCAACAACAACTGCAGCTTGCTGTCTTGGCTTCTCATTCTGGTGAGCTCCCTCAGTGTAGTTTGGCTTGGATTGTGCTTGGCCACCATTTGACTTTGGTGCCTTGCACTCCCTGGCAAAGTGTCCCATTTGGTTACAGTTGTAACTTTTACCTTGCTTTTGTCCAGCCCAAATTTTCCACTGGCTGCATTGCTGGGAAACCTTCTTTCAGTCCTCTTGTAGAACTTCTGGGCTCTATAAGTGAGTAGAGCCATCTGCTGGACTATTTCCATATATTCTAGATCATTTGGATGGATACAGTCCAGGTCTTCAAAGGTGAAGAGAAAGTTGCCTGAACTTTCATCAGAAGACATAAAAGCTTTTGAAGAACTTTTCTCCTGGAATGGGCTTCCAGGGATGTAGCCTTCCCTTGGTGTCTTTGGAAAGGTGATGAAAGGACCCTTTTGTGATTTGTCCGGGTAGCAGATGAGATGGTGCTGTGGTTCTCTGCAATCCCTTTCAACCACATGGAGGGCTGAACTCTGATGAGTGTTGGAGTTACCAGATGAGTTTTGCATGTTTATCTCCATCTGGTATCCACTGAGTATTCCATATAACTCGTGAGAGTAAGAGTCTTGAGGTTTTCAGTCCTCTTAATGACTACACAGTAGTGTGTCCATTGTCTGGGAAGAGAGGACATGAACTTCCTAACAATATCTATTCTCAATGGTTACTCCAACATCAGCTAGAGTATCCACAATCTCAACGTACCTAAAGTATTGTTGAGTCATGGTTTCACCTATCTTGAATGTAAAATATTCAAACTGCTGCTTCAAGAGGTCCTTCTTGTTTTCTTTGGCTTCATTGGACCCCTCATACATCAGCTTCAGTGCATCCCATAGCCGTTTGGCGGTCTTGCACTTTCTTGAAACCTCTATAGATGGAGTTAGGAAGAGCAGTTTGAAGGGCTATCATAGCTTTCTGATCAATATCAATTTTCTTCCAATCTTCTTCAGAAAAATCATCCATTTCCTTTGGTATCCTACCACCACCAGCAGCTGAAGTGGTCCATGGTACATAAGGTCCATTAACATAGACTCCCACATCCTAGAATCTTGAGACTTGATAAGCCTTCTATTCTTTGGCACCAAGTATCAAAGTCCTCAGGAGTGATCAGTGGGGACTTTGTCATAGTTCCAGTTTCCATATCAGCCTTTGAGATAGCTGCCATTTGAAAAGTTAAGTGAAGTGTGAAACTAAGAGGATTTAAGATGGTGAGATCTTACAATCAAGAGCCTGGAAAGCTCTGATACCAATTGCAGGACCGGTAAGGGTACTTAAGTTTGCAATTAGCTTCACAAGAGGAGTGATCTTAGATCACTTGACCACTCAAATAGGGAACTGGTAACTTCACTGATGATACAAAGTAACACAAGTAATATTAAAGAGACAGAACTATAAGAACAAGAACAAAGTCATAAGAACACAAGATTAAGTTTTCAAGGAAGTTGTATATTGATAGTTCTATTACAAGTGTTTGCAAGTATATCTAATTACAAGAACCGGAGACTATTTATACTACAACCTACAACTGTCAATATACAAAAAGACAGTTGGAATTGTGACTAATCTAGACAACAAGATCAATCTACAGTCAAAAGGCAGATTGCCTTTTGACTAGTGACTATGACATGCCATAGCTCACTGACTTAATCTAATATAGACAAGTCTACAGGAACAAAAGTGGGAAGTTACAGTCAAAGACTTTTTCTACTGTTTGATAAAGTATGGAAGTTTACCAACTAATGTTAGCAGGTGAGTCTTCAAAGCAGCAGCGGAAAGTACATCAGCTTTATCAAAAGTAACTCAGAGAAAGCATCTTTTCTCTATCTTCGAAAGAAATCTGTCTTCACAGCAAAGTGGCTTCGGAAGACTTTGTCTTTTGAAGCTTCGGAAGACTTCATCTTTGGCTTCGGAAGAAATGAGTCTTTGGCTTCGGAAGATTTCACACTTGTAATAATTTTCTGAAAAGTGTGAAACTTCCAAGTAACTTCTTCTGAACTGTTGGCTTCGGAAGATTTTACACGTAGACTTATTTGTGAGTGTAAAACTTCCGAAGCTAGTTCATCTTTGTTCCTTAGTGCATGCAGGAAGACTTGTTGTTCTTGATTCTTGATGCCAAGAGATAGCGAGGCTGCTCCTATTGAGGGGCGACTGTGGGTGCCATATGGGGCCTGAAAAAACAACCCAATGACAAGTGGTATTGGTCGGTGCTCAAATAAGCTGGAATGTTCACTTATCCCATAAGTTTTATAATAGAAAAGCATCTGAGGCTAAAAATTTAGTCTTTGATGCTTCAAAATCAATACCTAATTGGTATACGAGACAAGTTTTTCCCGCACGTTATTTAACATCTGATTCTATTGTTAAACTTGTTGAATTGACGTTGAATGAGAGATGAAAATCAGTCTATTCACTACTAATATAACATGTGCCATTTGAGACTAATTGACAATATGGTTCCTTATAGAAACTATTCGGACTGATTGCGAGTCTCTTGTTAAAGTCTTTTGTTGGTAATGGAAGAGGATAAAGCTTGATGTAATGAACCATTCACAAGTCAGATATCGAGTGTATGCTGACGTATGTCTTCTTCAAGGATGCATATAAATGAAGATAGTTTGCTAATAACTCAATGATGTCTCTGTTAAAACTTTGTGATATATATGTTTAGAGTAGGCCCGTCGATTTTATCCGTACCCGATTAACCCGCCCGACCTGATCTCACCCGTACCCGAAGAAACTCGACCCGAACGACCCGTTACCCGAACAACCCGAAAACCGATTAAACCGACTCTTATTCGGGTCGGGTTTGGGATAAACTTTCAACCTTAAAAACCCGAATAACCCGAACCGATTCGATTAACCCGATCAACCCATATTATAATTAAGTAAATTATTTGTATACACTAATTTAGATTCTTCAAATTAATCAAATTGTTTGTATATAATATATATTTAAGCACATTTTATAAATTATAGAAGTAAACTAATTTAAGTCCACTAGTTTTATAAGATTTCAAATGAAAACTCACTAAAATCTACTAAATTAAGTCTATTGTTTAATACCCGAAACCCGACCCGAACAACCCGTTACCCGAACAACCCGAAACCAATTAAACCGATTGTTAACAATCGGGTTTCTGATAGACTTTCAACGTTAATAACCCGAATAACCCGAACCGATCAACCCGAAACCCGATTAACTAACCCGATCAACACCCCTAGTTTAGAGAGAGAGAGAGAGAGGCCAGTTGTTGAAATTTAACAGATTAAATAGGTCCATTTAAATTTGCTTTATTTTATTTGGAGAATGTTTTAGTACAAAATTCTAGTTGCATCTTATAAAGCAAAGGTGTTAAAAATGTTTCGTAACTTCCTTTTTATGCTTCTGTGGTTGAAGACGCAAATTACGTTTTTATTGTTTTTCGTTCACGAAATGTTTTAGTTTAGAAATCAATGGTGTGGGTTGTATTTGTCGGGGCAAAGAGGGTTCCACAACTATTTGGAATAGTGCTCGAGGGTATCTCAAAAAATAAAAGTAAATACCTAACGACCTTAATCTACTTTACACTATGGTTCGTATGAAAAGAGAAATGATTTGTTGTATGTTTTTTCTTGTGCATCAAACACAAATCACGGGGTTTGGGTATGTTTTTTTTTAGATGACACAACTCTAAGTTATTCAATTATATAGTGTAAGATGATATTCTTGGTGGTCTCTTTTCATACTTTTGTTTTATCTAGCTTTACCCTGGTTTTGTTGATATATAAAATTATTCTTAAACTAATAAGTAAATAACACTAAAAGAAATATATTTGAATCCAAAATCACATCTAAAAGATGAAAAAAAAACGACGACTTAACGGGTAAGCAAGCCCCAATAAGGCAATAACTTTTCTTTTTAGTTAAAATAAAATCGTATTCCAGTTTTTTACTGATAAAAAACATTAATATGTTTCTTACGATTCATGTTAAGTCACTTTCCCATTAAATTCACTTTTATTAAGTTTCAAAAGCCCGGTCCACGGTCTGATTCGAAACCGACTAAACATCCCGGTTCAACACCTTGTACATTCAACCCGGTTCGACCGTACACCAACCCAAAGTACCGTAGTTATTCTCATATCATACTCACTATAAGCAGCTGCCATAGGTACTACCAGTAACACTACCACAACCACCACTGCCACCACCAATCGCCGCCGTACATTCCAACCGTCCGCCGTCGCCTCCGACATCGGTACGGCCGTTATGTACATCACGGTGGCGTACGCCACATGATTACGTCACTCTCTCTCCTCCGTTATTAATGCACAACCATCATAATCGAGTACTCAAGTATACAAGTACTCAAATCCCTAATTCTATGTGGAGACGAAGATGACTGTATGATTCGTGTGTGTTTTTCTCCTCCTTCTTCTTCTTCATTGGTATTTGCTTAGGTTATGCTTAATAAGCTCGAAGTTTGAGCTGCTTTACACGATTCGTTGCTTGCATCTTCATCAATCTCCGTCATTACCGTTTCTGTAACTGTTTGTTGAATTAATTACACGCGGAAACGGCGTGAAATTGAATCTGTGTTTTGTGTACTTTAGTTTTTCTCTGATCCAGTTGTTGTGATGGAAGCAATTAGTCGATTACATCTCTAACTGGTTGAAATTGGATTGAATCTGACCTATTTTGAAGACGAGTGTTGAGATCGGGGGTTAGAAATCGATATGTTGACTTGTATTGCTTGTTCGAAGCAGCGAAACGGTGGATCCCTTCATGAACAGGAGGAAGATGATACCGCTGGTACACCTCGCACTACACCAGCCATTAAAGCTCTCACATCTCAGGTTAAACTGTCGTTTTCGTCGTTTTTGTTAACGAATCGTGATGTTTGATCATTTGATTAAGTTTTTATGATTTGTGTGATGTTAATTGTTATTCAGATCAAGGATATTGCAGTGAAGGCATCTGGAGCGTATAAGAATTGCAAGCCTTGCTCCGGATCTTCAAATCAGAATGGTGATTATGCGGACTCTGAAGCTGGTTCAGTGTCCGATAGGTTTCAGTGTGGGTATCAAAGGACTTGTAATTCTACACCTAGGGTTTGGGGTAAGGAAATGGAGGCGAGATTGAAGGGGCTTTCGAGTGGTGGGAGCACTCCTGCATCGTATAGTGACCGAATTGAATCGATCAAGTTCATCGAGGAAGATGAGGTTAAAGAGTGGGTTGCTCAGGTTGAACCAGGGGTTCTCATCACGTTTCATTCGTTACCTCAAGGAGGGAATGATCTAAAACGGATACGATTCAGGTATTGGTTCTGGTTTGATTTAAACTCGGATTGTAGTTTCAACTTTTGATCTGTTTTTTTGGTAATGATGGTGGTTTGCTGTTGCTAAAGTCAAATTTCTTGAGTTGCATGTGAATTGGACAATAGGTTGCATAATGCCCTAAATTATGGAGGTGGCCCCCAATTGGGTGTGGGTTAACATCAGCAATATCTCTTAGCTTTTATCACATAATGAAAACAAATGATAATGAATACAGACAACTATTGTAAAGGCAATATACAGTCAACAAATCCTTAAGTCTTTGTGGGTCCATTATATCCTTTCTTTAGACCATAATGCTTTGTTTGTTTCAGTCGTGTAATATATTCACTCAATGGTTTCAATTGTATGCTTTGCTTATACACTAAAAACATGAACTCTTGATTTGTAAAAGAAATTTAGGCGAGACCCACAGAGTAGACAATAAGAAATAGGGGGAACGGGCAACAACATAAACTAATGAAACCTAAGTTTGGAGAAAAGATACAATGATAAATCCCTAACATCTTGAGGACTATTATATTTTGTTAGAGCCTAAGTTTTGTTTGTTTTAGTTATTTTAGTTTACCTTTTTAAGTCTTGTTTGTTTTTCTACATGATGCCGAAAGGATATAATGTGTTCGTGGGACCATTTATTTGATGGGCAAACATGTACCTGAGACCCACAACATAGAGAATAGAGCAATTAAAATGAGTTAAGCTGATGGCACCCGAACTTGTGGAGGGCTTAGAATTTTTCCTAACTTGTGTTATTTTATCATTTTGGCAAGAAAAGTCATACTCACACGTATAAAGAATTCTATAAAGTATCTTATTTGCTTGTGTAATTCCTAGGGATTGATACATACTACATAATACAATGATTGGCGAACAAATACACATGCTTTATTTTCTGCTGTTAGCATCACATGGTGAACCCCATTTTATTCTAAAGAGAGTTCCCACATTGGAATGTTGATGGCTCAGGTGCAGCATAATCACCTTTTTAAAGCATATGTAGCAGGAAATACACTATGCATATGAATTATGAAGTTTAAGTTGGGGTGGAAGATTGTCTCTTGTAGATGCGCATGTGGTTCTACCTACCATGCACCCTGTTATTGTAAGACAGCGATAGCGACTCTTTATTCTCTGGATTATGAACTGAGCGGACCCCTCGATTCCTGCAGTTCACCATAATTGGTTTAATAATATCATGATCCAAATAATGCAGTGGGGTCCTTCAAATTTCATTTCAGATCTAATGTTGTTTTTAACTTTTATCCCAAAATGAATTAGAGCTAATTTGAGCCGCTGCCCTTGAAAACTTAGGGGACCATCTTGCATCTTAAACGCTAAGGTCGTGTTTTTTTTGTTCTTTCTTTAAGATGAGTAACACATCACTGCAAATGAAGGGAAACTCTTATCCTAAGTAGGAGTCATCTTATGCATCATTTCCATTTGTTAATAAAAAAAAAGACTGTTATGTGACTTGTAAAATAGTGACCATGACACGAAGGATTCATCTTTTTTAGATCCGCCTATGATATTATTATAAGATAATGGTAGGATGTGTATGAAGACTTCTAAAAATGTGATTAAAAAGTAACTGGCACTGTACACATACAATAGTCAATTATAGTCATCAATTGTAATGGTTGTTATGCTATTATGCCTCTGCTTAATCTTTTTTTCCTATTTAAAACACATTTAATTGAAGATATCTGCACAAATAAACATCTTCAGATCCAAAAAAATTGTATTTTGTCCTAACTGAAGTACAATTTTGAGTTCTTGTGAAGCCTATTACTCGTAGCATAATTGACATGCCTTATAGGGACAATGATCAGTGAATACTTAATTAGTTTTGCTGAGTTGGATTCTGATTTCTGTCACAATTTTATGGTGTTATTATACAAGTCGTGAAATGTTTAACAAAAGGCAAGCTCAAAGGTGGTGGGCTGAGAACTCGGACAAGGTTATGGAGTTATATAATGTTCAGCATTTCAATCAGCAAGGCGTACCAGTGTCCGCTCCACCAAAATCTGAATATGAGGTTAGCCTTCGTATTCTCTTCCACTATTATATCACTTTATTGTCTGATTGGGGGTGAATTTGTGCATGATTAATATGGGGTTTGGAGTTTGTTTGGATGTGCATTTGGAAACCAGTTATGTGATATTAAATAAGCAGGATTACATAATCAACTCTATTAAAACGTGTTGCTTGAGATAGTATCTGGATGTGATTTTGAGTTGTAACCATATACTGTTTTAGTGTTTGACATATATTAATCTTAAGAAGTTAACAGATAAAATGGCGTAAGTGATGTAATAGATTTTTGAAATGTTTATAGAGTGATAAAAAGGTTAATCAATTGTATTCCTAATGTGTCCTTAAAATGACATTCTTATATCTTATTGAAGTATTTAAATTTAAAATCTGATATTTTTTATCAACTATTATATTAATATATTTTATGAATATTTATTAATGAATGTATTTAAGATATGTCTCGTCGCTAATTCTAGTGACCAATCTTTTACTGTTAACAAGAAATATTGTAAGAAAATGAAGGGTAAATTAATAATTAACCTCCTTAAGTAGTCAGTTTTATCTAAGCTTTCATGATTAGGAACTAATTATTATGATAATCAGTATGATTAATTTCACAGCACACATGTAGACATCCTTTTGTGCATAACTGATATGTAGATAGTTATTATCCCCTACAGAGCTCAAAAATTGAGTCTTTTGGGAACAGCCCAGTGACACCACCACTTAGCAAGGAGCCGCCACCTAGGAATTTCTACCCGAAACAAACTTGTAATGTCTCCACTGGGCCCACATCAACGCCTGCACTGTCAAGCATAAGTGGGGCCAAAACTGAAACATCATCATTGGCTTCTGCAAGGAGTAGTTCATCCAGAGAGGGCGACGATCACTCTGGAGAGCTTTCTATGAGCAACGCGAGTGATTTGGAAACCGAATGGGTTGAGCAAGATGAACCAGGCGTCTACATCACCATCAGAGCATTGCCGGGTGGCAATCGTGAGCTTAGGCGTGTTCGATTCAGGTAAAATCGATGTTTTTAGGATAATACACACATAAGCCTTTGTGGTACCGAAAATGTTTCACCAAGCACTTGAGGCCACAAAAACTTTAAATTGTTGCATTGTATTTTTTTCATTTATGCCAATTCCGACTGAAACTAGTCAGGAATTTGCAAAATGATAAAATGCTCCTATATAACATGTTGACACTTGATCGAGAGTACATAATTTTTTTTTAAATTGAATTTTTAAGTGTCATCTAACAAGTTTTGGTATCAGTTTTTTTCCACTCTTGCCAATTGTGGCTAAAAAAAACCTGTTGGGAAATTGTAAAATGACTAAAATGCCCCTATCCAAAAAAACATGTCTTAGTGTGCAGCCAAATCCATGCTGTAAAATCCAATTGTTGCTACAAAATGTTAAACTAGGACATCTTGATACTCCAACAAGAGTATTTACATCCTTTTGAATCTTTAGGGCATTTTCATCATCCAACAAGCTTTTATTATAAATTTTGTTACATTTTTGCCAATTATGGCTAAAAACTTGTTGGAAAATTGTAAATGTTTTTTTTTTCTTCCTAAATCGTCAAATGTCTTGGGTTTTTGGACATAGGGAAGAGTGTCAGTCTGTGTAAAATTTGGATGACATTTTCGTCATCCGACAAGTTTTGCTGGAATCGGCATAAACGAAACCAAATTGATGTTGTTGTTATATTTGTATAAGTTTTGAGTAGTTTAATGCAGTATGGCTACATCATCCCTTGATTCCGTTTTCGCTTAGATGATAGTTTTGATGAAATGAATCGAGATTTGAAAAGGGTGAATATTTGTTATGCAGCCGAGAAAAGTTCGGGGAAGCAAATGCAAGGATATGGTGGGAACAAAACAGAGCTCGAATTCAAGAACAGTACCTGTGATAATAAGCCTTTGTTGTTTGGAGATGATAATTTAATTTTTGTGGTGACTTTGTGTTTTCTTTTCCAGAGATGTGACATCTTCAGTGTGCGTCACCATTCGTTTGAAAATCATAACGAATTATGTGTGGGAAATTGAAGCTTATATTATATCCTTTGAGATAACGCTTTAATTTTAATATTTTCTTATAGGTTATACAGGCTAACGGGTTATTTTATCTATATAAGTAAACTCTTCGAAAGAGAAACTTTTTGAACCTATATTCGGATCGGTTTGACTTGTTTTGGTTCAGTTGTGTGTTTAAAACTTTAAATAGTTTGATTTTGGTTTCTACCTGGTTTTCAATCTTTTGGTTGTTGGGACTTGGGCCATTTCAGCCCAATCATTATCATGAAACATAATTTTCAGCCCACAACCAATTTAACCCAACTAAGTTTCTTGTGATTTATTGCTTTTGGAAGAAATGAAGAATTTTAAAGGTTTCGGTCACTAATAAAGCTAAGAAAGATTATTGTAGTTCAATGGACGATATCTAACAGGTTGAAATGTGCTCAATGTGTTATTTATGCAGCAGTCTATAGCTAGAAAATGTTAACTCCTTTATAACATGTTGCTCATGTTAACGTACAAAGCTGAAAAAAGACCGATTCGATAAGGACCAGTTGCAGTCTTAGCCCAGACCGGCGGTCCTGATTCAATCTTATCCCTGGTTGCTGGTTCAGGGACTGGTTTAACACTTGGCTTGTTTTTGGCACGAATATTTGTAGGAAACTAGAAGTTATGGAATAACAGCGTACTTATTTTTGAACGGAGAACTCGCACACCGATTCCTAAATCTATACTAATTGTTCACAAGAAGACTTGAATCTTAACCACTTAAAAGACACGTCATTATAAAGTATAAACACCTAATACTCGTAATAGTGTACTCCTTGTTGGGCTGGGATGGGGTAGGACATGCATATGGGTTACTTTATCACATACATGTATCGGATTGCTTTAATTATATTTTGGATCAATAACATGTTCTCTTAGTTTTTGTCTTTTGAACTTGTGGCATGGTGGGTAGTGGGACACAAGGTTTGTACGGACATCCTTTCATTACATAGCACCTGTTATGTATCTTTACGCAGCGGAAATAAACACAAAACACTCGTACGCACACGAAAGCAATAAGAACACGAGAATTTAACGTGGTTCGGTCGATGTGACCTACGTCCACGGGCTGCAACTAGGGTTTTATTTATTTGCTCAGTACAAAGATTACAAATGCATGACATGGATATATATAGAGACTAATTAGGGTTAACAACTTAATGAACAAGAAAACTTAAACATGGGCCCAAGCCCAAAGCCTTCACAAACCCAACAATCTCCCACTTGAAGGCTTTGCGATAAATTCTAGCCCAACCCAGTCGTCTAGTAACTTCAGTAATCTTTAAACAAGTCTTCCAAGCCTCCAGTTTCAAAAGAACAAGCTAAGACTCCATCACATCTCCTAGTTGCAGCAACCCCTCATCATCAAGTACCAGAAGGGCCAGTTGAAGCTCTCCCGAGCTCGAACTCAGTCGTGGCAAATTCCACCAGCGACCCATCCTCTGTCTTAACTAGTTTACACGATCCAACAGGTTCCATGTAGTTCCCAATGAAGTCACCAAATCAATATCACCCATGCCCATTATATCAAGCATTCTGCCATCAGCGAGATGTACCTTCCTAAAATCGTCTGTTTTCAGATTCAACATCATTTCACCGCTGTGTACGGCGTGAAACGAAGAACCATAATCCATAATCCAAGAGTTCACACTGTTTTCAGCCTCAAGAATTAACATGTCACCATCATTGACATCCTCAGCAGCAGTGTTCAGAACTTTCTTTGGACATTGATTCTTACATGTCCATCCTCATTGCAGTTCTAGCACCTCACATTTTTCCGAGTCTGAGTTGAACTCTTTCCTCGACTCCCACTGCCTTGGCTATTTTCCCTTCCTCTGCCAACATGTAACATCTCAGAAGATGATCCAACATTTGCATTTTTCAGACTTGTGTCTTCACCTATCACAATGTCTCGAATCTTTTCAAATGCCATTTCGTTAGCCCCCATAGAATTTGTAACAGCAGTTACAGTCCCGGACCAACTATCAGGCAGTGAAGATAGCAACACCAGAGCTCGAGTCTCATTATCGAATTTTATTCCCACTGATTCTAATCTGGTAAGAATAGACACCAGATCATTAATGTGAGAGGTGACTGAGCTTCCCTCTTTCATTCTCGTCATGAACAGTTCCCTCATCAAGAACACCTTGTTAGCCGCAGACGGCTTTTCATACATATTTGACAGAGCCAACATCATACCACTTGCAGTGGTTTCTTTCATGATGTTAAAAGCAACGCTCTTCATCAAAGATAACATAATAACCGCTCTAGCTTTCTTGTCCTTGGAATTCCAAACTGCTTCTTCAGCTTTCTCCATACTCTCCGGTTTCTTTTCCAGTACTATATCCAAATCCTTTTGACACAGTAATGCTTCTATTTGCATTTTCCACCAACCAAAATCAGTGCCATTGAACTTTTCGATCACAGTCTTCCCGTCTTCAGCCATATTAGCAAAACAGAGACAAGTCTTCAAGAAACAAGCGCGTTGAACAGTTGATAACCAGTCAACAAAAGGATAGACAAACCAGATCCGGTACTTCCAACCAAAACCCTAGGTGGCGGTGCAGAAACCCTAGGTGAAGGCGGCGACGGCAGAAACCCTAGGTGGCGGCGGCTGCGCAGAACCCTAGGCGATTGCGGCGGCGGCGGCGGCAAAAACCTTAGGTACACAGCGGCGTGTTTCGTACGAAATCTTCAAGAGCCTGATGCTCTGATACCAGTTGTTAGGCATCTTTACGCAGCGGAAATAAACACAAAACACTCGTACGCACACGAAAGCAATAAGAACACGAGAATTTAACGTGGTTCGGTCGATGTGACCTACGTCCACGGGCTGCAACTAGGGTTTTATTTATTTGCTCAGTACAAAGATTACAAATGCATGACATGGATATATATAAAAACTAATTAGAGTTAACAACTTAATAAACAAGAAAACTTAAACAAGGGCCCAAGCCCAAAGCCTTCACAAACCCAACAACACCTTCCTCAGTTCCTCACCTTTTCTATTGTTAGTTAAGTTCCTTAAAAACACTTAAAACAAACGCATACTACTAAAACTTACATGTTTATAAATTTTCTAAGTCATGAGTCTCTCTGAAAGCAGTTTTTTTTATATCTCATGTGATATATGTAAAGTTTGCTCTCATCTCACCCTTTTCATACCCTAGTATATGAGTAAAATCTTTGCTTAGTATGTTTGTATTATTGTTTTGTTTTGAGTGTTAACAAAATTGTTTATGATTGATTACTTGAGCATTCTTCATTGAATTTATGGTCATGAAGCATGTGATGTAAAGCAAAAGTGATGATCTTTTTATCAAGTTTGTTTGTTTTTTTGGTATTTTCCTTAGTCCTTAGCTTCTGCTTCGAGAGATTGCTATTTATCGGGATTGCAGACACTCTTGTCTGCATACAAGTTTTATTCCCATGGATCACAAAAGAAGAAAAAGCATCTCTTTCATATTTCTTAAAAGAATGACAAGGGCCACCATAAGAATCCACCTATCTTTTTTTTGTTCAAAATTTTAGTTAATCCCCATGTTCTTCTATGCATTGTGCCAGCAGTCTTTATCAGTTGCACAAGTGATGCTTATATTTCTTTTATTAATTAATTTGGAAAACACAACCCCTTTACTTCTTTGGATTCTTTGTGCAAATTTGTTTGCTTTAGTTGTTATGAATTTTGAATATTTCATCTCCTTCATGGTCGTTAGATTTCTTATCATCCTCCTTGCAAGTGTATTTACTATGTGCGTAAAATAAAGGCGGGTCGGGTTGCGTAACAAGTCAAACAAGCATCTTTAAAACATGTCATGTTGGTTTGAGTCAAAATGAGTTGGGTCAAGGGTACACTATATATTGGCAACGACCGGTAGATGCCAAAGGCAATAGCAACATCGATGGTGCTGGCCTATTTGGACTTGCTATGAGTTAGCAAATTTGACTACACTCATATCAACCCATAAAACAAACGAAATATAAATTACCCAAACCAACCCATTTCAAGAATGTGGTCCAAGTGTAGTGTTTGGTTTCACTTAAACGTAAACCTTTCCTCGGTTGAACCTTGCCCTTCATTTGAAGGCTATAGTTGTGCTATACCATCCTAGAGTGTTGTTAAATGGATGGGTCTCATCAACGTCTATGAATGAACAATAAAAGATCGAATAGTTGAATTAGAAAAATTGGGTACTATCATATAGCTAAGTTCACAAGTTGGAGATAAATGGACTCGAATCCCTGACATTTGTCGCAGGGTAAACCACTACCCTCCAACACTCTACTATTCCATAGATCACACTAGATAGATGCCGTACGCATGGAATAGAATGCACCTTCTAGATGTCTTGATGGTGAAATGGTAGACATTCGAAACTCAAAATCCAGTGCTAAAGAGCGTGGATGTTCGAGTCATCTTTAAGGCATAATATTGAGAATGCTCATTGAATAAACAATCTAGTAAGAGAACTAGGAAAAAGCAACCGAAAGATTTGGGACCAAAGGCGACTGGCATGACCATTGAGTAAGTTTCTCCGACTAAAGTTAGGATAAAAGCATGATATGTATTTGCACTGTCATCGTCTTTAAATAAAGTAATTTCTATGGTAGCACCATTAAATAAAGCAAAGCAACCCTCAATACACCGCCACTTGGGCTCATATCACTACCATGCTAACCTTGACACGAAAGTTACACATGAACGTAATGCTCATAATTTCCATCAAGACTTAGCTGCTATTGAAGCTCCATCTATAAACGAATAAAACTTTGACCTGAATGTGTAGGAGTTTTTGAACTAAAAAAGAAGCAATAGCTTCCCTCCTGTTTTATCAAGGAGTTATTCATCCTACATTCAAACTTTAGACTGTGTCAATCATTACTAGAGAAATTGGTAGCAACTTCAAAGCATTGCTAAACAGACAAAATGCATTTCCAAAAAGTTAAAGTGAATAAGTATATGTTTACAAAGGGAAGATATGGCCAGATTTATCTGTATAGAAAACATTATAATATAATGTATGATAAAACTATTTGCCATCGACTTTTATTCACAACGGTTTTGTCCCTCATACAAAGCACTTTGTACGTGTCATAGTGGTTATAGGTTGTAATTAGCTATTTGTTATTTAGTGATTCATGTGTAACTAATTGTTAAAAGAGTAATGGAAAAGTGTAAAGTTATCTTTTATTCTACGTAGCTTGTACTTCTATTTAATTCTAAGTGACTAAGTTAGTTGAAGCATGGTGTCAATCAGACATAGCATCATAGACGTACGTTTAATCAGAGAAGATGCATAAAGCTGTTAGTTGTCACTTGTTTTTGTTGTGAAGTGGGTCATCTTGAACCTATACATGGTTTAGGTTTTACATCACTAACCATAGATCAAACCTTAATAACACACTTTCCAAGTGTCGATCAATATTGTTTGTCGTCCATAGCATAAACTTGCAAGGTCAAAAATTTAGTTTCTTCCCATGTTTCGGAAACAAGACTAGACTAGTTAGTTAAAACGAAAACCATTGGCAACATTGGTCTGTTTACTAGTTATGTACCGATCACCAAAACCAACAAAAAGCATGACAAAACCCTTTATGCTAGCCTCATCGCTTCATCAGCTGGTCGGTTTGACTGTTAGTGTAACATCTAGCCTCTCATACCAATCAATATTATCAATTTTGTCCCTAGGGATCTTTGTTGGTTCTCCAAGTGAAAATTCCATGAAGGTCACCTATCTTGAGACTGCTCTCACATAAGTCCGCTTAAATGTAGAATTATCCCCTAATTCATAATGATTGCGCTAAAAAACGTGTTAGCAATACTTAAACTGAAACATTTCTTATTGCCTGTATCTCTCATGTGGACATTACATAGCAACATGATATGAGTTTTTGCTTAGGTTGTCATAGCTAGAGTTGCCAGTTAACAACCCTTTTGTTTTTAAGTCTATTGATTTTTACTCAGGAGCGAAACTACCCTTCAAGGAAAGGGGTCAAACATCCCCATTGATTTTTGAACCCCTAAAGGATCATAAAATACTGAATTTTCAAATGAACTCATAGTATTTTTAGAAGTGATCTCATTAGTATTATTGGTGTAAGAATATAACCAATAATTTTAATTTGGCTTAATGACATCCTAGCTTCCTCCACGTATCAAACCTCTTAAAAAGTTTTGAGTTCGAGTCCTGGGTATGTTTTTTATACACTCATTTTATATAGCAAATTACTATTCTATCCTTAATTCCTTTTTACCCTAGCTCAGCCCAAAACCCTCCCCATCATCGCAGTTGAGCCTGTTTCCCTCTTTCTCCACTAATGGAACTTTGGAGACGATATCTCCTTTTGAAACAGCCGTAGATTTTGAACTTTGAATGCGATTTGGAAGAGGATTCAAGGAGCATACCTAGATTTTGAAGGCAATACACGAATTGAAGCCAATTTTGAAGGTCTCGAATCGAAATTCAAGATTTTGCCTTGAACTTGAAGGTCACGAACTCAACTGAAGGTACTTTTCGATGCTTGATGCTTCCGTTCCCTTGTATATATTACATAAGTTATGTGTTTATTTGAACGAATCCCTAATGAGTTAGGTGTTTATTTTTTTTTTCACAAACGGTTATGCTCAGTTTAATGATTTTAGTTATTATTTTGAAATTTAGAAAATATGGAATGCTTTGTTGTGAAAAGAAAGCCATTAAACTTTACTTCCTCATTTATTAATAGTAAGCCGGCCAGAATTGAACTAGATGATTTTTCATGAGATCTTTCGAAACATAAACAAATTTTATTTTATCACTCTAATAAAAAAAATAAAATTTAAAAAAATATATTTGTTTAGATGTCCATGTCATCCTATTAGACATAACTTTTCATAACGAGATATTAGTAGTAAATCAAGACGATTTCATCCTCAGTGGTTTTAGTAATATGAAAGTTGGTTAGAATAAAGGTAAATACAGATATGTCTTGAAAGCGGTAAAAAAGATATGTCTTGATCGACCAAATGCCCAAAATAATTTAATGTTGCTTCGTTATAAATCCAATCTTAAAAAGATATTGTCTCTTTAGAAAATAATTTATTGCTCCTTTCTGTATATTAACCTTCGATATAATTTGATGCTAGATCACACGTCTTCCTTTTATGTTTTCTAGGGCAGCTCGGGGTAAATTTTTAAAAAATGAACACATCAAAAGTATGAGTGTATATTATTATATTTGTAATGGCATATTTGGTTAAATTAATCATGTTGAAAAAAGATGGAGAAGCCACGAGCAGAATGATTATATTCCCACTGGCGATAACTACTACTCCTAGCTAGATCCCCCACCTCCATGCACACGGACACAGACACACATGTATTTGTATATATTTGTAAAAAGGTAAGGAATGTTGCATGCGTAACACATTACTTGTGATTTAAGGTTACTGCCACTAACATACGCCCACTATTTAATCTATTATAGTACCAACATCTTTATGCTTTCTCACTAATCCTGTTCATATGTACACACCTACAAAATACTTAACTTGAACCTTGACAAGATAGATGATATTTTTATGCTCTTTTCCATTAAGATGGCTACTACCTATAGGGTTATAGATAGGGTCTATTGCTTAAAATATAATTTATATGTATCTTTTTATCATCATACATATTGAAAAAGCATTATTGCTATTGTATGTAATAAGATTTAAATTTTCACTACTACATGTAAGTATGATGTTACAAACCAATAATATCATTTATTATTTAACTACTATGATTATTATAGAAAAAATGATTGGAAATATAATAAACTTTACATTAAGTTTATAGTATGATAAACACTACTACACAAGCCAGTAACAAAGATAGTAAAACTTGTAAATACTACGATAGAAGTAATATTGCAACAGATTTGAGATCGTTGCCGGAAATAGCAATATACGATGGATCACATTTATAACTGATTTTTTGACAGTTTTCTATTGCCAAGAGTATCAAACGCAGACTAGGGTTACAAATGTAAACAAGCATAGATAAATAAATCAAAATAACACATCACAAAACAATATCAAAAAAGTAAAGGAAATGACTTGGAAAATCCGTCGAAGAAAAGAAATAAAACTTTTATTTGGTCTCCACTATGCGTATGCGATTGAGATAGCGAGGAGGAAGAACATCAAGCAAAGACACATAGAAGGTGTGGGTTTAAGATTCGATGTAAAATGCTTTAATTTCTGACTTCATTTATGTTCATCGCAAGTGTTGTACTTCATGGATGTCAATTTTATGTCATTGATATGGAAATAAAGTGAGATTTTAAGCATAAACACCCTAGATTTAGTTTGGTAAAGTGGGGATTTGAATTTGGGTAAAAATAGGCATTTGATCGAGGAATTAAGATTTAGTCATCGATCATGTACTGTTAGTTTTGAATAGGGATGAAGTAAGGTGATTTTATTTTTATAACAAAAAAAAAAAACCGTTTGATAAAGAAAATGGATAAAAGAGGTGAGTTTTAAGTTGATTGCAGAGCAATGCACCACTTGATATTACGAATCATAAGAATACACAGGAAGATTGTAATTTTTTTAATTGATAAAAGGGAGTGATGTTTAATTTTAGAGCTTTTATAAAAAATCATAACAAATTAAATGCAACTTAGCTTAAGGTGCGTCACGCGTTGTTGATTATTTTAAAGTTTAATAGTGTAGTATAATTATAATATAGTATCATGGCCTAATTGGACTCGAAGTTAATTTAATTAGTGGAAGGTGTCAATGTTGAACAATCATTTTGAGTCAAGGTTGTTTTATAGGTTGGATGTAGACTTAAGGGTCATGTGGCTCATACCATGGGTGTGTATTTGTTAATAGAAAATTTCAAAAGTTTAAATCGATCATTGATAAGAATATTAAACAATTTAAACAGTTAAACACTACCTATGTTATTTTATGAGGAGATTGATTCATAAGTCATGAACACATGTGACGCATCGTAAACTATTGTTCTTATGTTGTAAAAATTCATTTACAATCTCTGTAAACTACAATGTATCAATTGTAAATTATATTTTAAGTTGCGGCTTGTGTATGAAACTTAGGTTTTTTTTTTTTTTATTCGCATCATGTATTGTCATTTTAACTCTTAAATAGAGGTCATTTTAAAAACAAGTACCATAAATCGTATAACACATATAAAAGATTTACATGCGTCACATATATGGGTGGTTATACTATCAAATACCTTCTCCAGTTATTAGTTTTGTTAGTCTAAAATCTGATTTGAAAAGTTATTAAAAATCAATGCTAACCACCTTTAAATAAAAAAATTTCTAAAAATATCTTTTATTTATTTTTTACTTGTTACTATCATCTTTAACTTGTCAAATCAACAATATTCTTCTAATAAAAATATCATCGAGTCATGTTTCAAAACGGGGTAAAGTGAAAATTTAAGAGTAGCCAAACCTTAAATAAAGATTAATTACACAAATTTGTTATAATTTAGCATGCTTAATATAAAAACTTGTAAAAGCATTCACATGAACTTCCTCATCCCTCAAAATTAACATAAAAACTATCATCCCTTAAACATTTAATTCATTTTCTAAAAATCTTCCACATCAGCTTTTCCATATCTATCTTAAGTAAATAATACTTAATTATTTTTTTAAAAATATTTTCTTTTTTTCTCACTTACAATCATTCACAGAAAATATAAATATAAAATAATAAATATAAGAAATGAATAGTGATTCCCTAACGAGGGATCATTATGTTTTCTCTTTAAAATATAAAAGATAAAGATTAGAATGAGACATCTGATGTAGGAATAAAATAATATGCATTTCATATTTTTCTTATAATTTAAAGAAAAAGGTTACGATCGATAAACCGATGTGAATACTTTAAGAATCAAACCTAAAAACGGACCTTATCACAGAAACCATTCGTGTAATTAACTCCTAAATAAGAAGATGTAATAAAGAAGATTGAACAAGTAGTAAAGGCGAATTAGAGTTGTAGGGAGGTAAAGTAAACATACCTTACCAGAGGGAGAAAGGCATCGGCATCCCATTACAACGTCCTCCTCATCTCCCTTTATAAAAAGCCAGCCAACATAATTTGTAGATCACCACCACCACCATCACCACCACCAACCTCTATCTCTCTCTCTCTCTCACTCTCTTTCATCATCATCATCATCAATTCATCATCAACAAACCCATGTTTTCCACTTCACTCCAGTGGCTTCTCTAAACCACAAATCATTCACTCCTGTCCACTGTGTTCCCAAATCTCCATTTTCACTCATTGTAATCAGACACACTATCCACCCCCCACCCCCCCTTTTCACCTTTTGTTGAAAATGTGTTCCCATTTCCTTTTCCCTTAGATACATACTCAATAACTTCACTCACTTCCTTCATATTGGTACAACAACAATAATCATGTATAGACCAGCTAGAGAATATCCTTCCTTCTCGTCGTCGTTGCTCGATGAGATCTATCGATCCATCGACGAACGAGCGGATCGCGATACAGTAGGTTGTGGACAATCTGTTAGGGAAAAACAGAGTGGTTTTACGATGAATGGCTATTATGAACATGATCGTGATGTTCAACGAGGAAATAACTTTGATCATGGTCGAGATTGCGTGATCAAAAGGAGTTTTAACTCGAGTTCTAGCTCTTCGGATTCGAGCAGTGGTGGTGGTTTTTCGTCATCTGAAGCTGAATCGGTTTACGGAGTTTCATCAAGACCTAAACCTATTCGCACTAGCACGAACCGACACGATGAATACAGCACACGAGTGAAACAGATGAACATGTATGATCAGAGATACCAATTCGATGAATTGGAATTGAAGCAGAAGCATGAAGGCAAGTTCGTGAAGACGAAATCACGAGCGATGAAGATCTATGGCGATTTGAAGAAGGTGAAGCAACCGATATCTCCAGGAGGTCGATTAGCAACGTTTCTGAACTCACTTTTCACCAACGCGAAGAACACGAAGCGTTCATTATCCTCCGCCGGAAGTTACGACGGCAACGGTGGCTACGGCGGAGGCGGCAGGAGTCGCATCGACTTACAATCAAAATCCGCCGGTGGATCAACGTGTTCATCGGCATCGTCGTTCTCACGATCATGTTTGAGCAAAACTCCATCATCCAGAGGAAAATTAAGCAGCAACAAGAAGAGATCTGTACGATTCTATCCTGTGAGCGTCATCGTCGGCGACGATTGCCAACCGTGTGGACAAAAATCTCTATACGGAGACGAATCGAATATACATGCACTCAAATTCGTGAAAAATCCTAACAACGATGAATTTAGGGTTCGCTCAAACGAGAAAACTCGTCGGATCGAAGAAGCTGCGAGGAATTTGTTGAGGAATTACCAGAAGAAAGTCGAATGCGAGTTCGATTTGATTACAGTTACAAACAGTTTCAAAGTTCAAAATGAAATTAACCTGAATTACAACGACGACGACGACGATGATGATGATGATGATGAAGATGATGATGATGCTAGTCATACGAGCTCCGATCTGTTCGAACTGGAGAATTTGTCTGCAATCGGAATGGATGATGAACTGCCTGTGTATGAAACAACGCATTTGGATACAAATTTAGCCATCGGTAATGGATTTCGCATGTAATTGAACAAAAAATTAGGGTATTTTGTGTTAGTTATTTGGTGTGGGGGTTTTTTCGTGACGAGTAATTAGAAGTAATATAATTTCTGTTAATTTTTGTTTTGTTTTGTATTTTATTGGGTTAATTAAGTAATTTGGTTTTCTTTTTCATTGTTTTTTGAATTTCATATGTTATATGTGTAATGTGTGTATATACATCTAAGTCATGTTTTGCACAACCACAATATTAAATACATATTTGCAAGATATACATAATCAGTTAGATATACATAATCGGTTATATGTAATGTATGAAAGATAATTACATATACCAAAAACGTGTAAGAAAGTCGGTTAGAAAACCGTCTAATGCATACTGTTTAGAATGATAGATATGTGTTTTTATACTTTTCACGTAGTTCTTTATCTATAATTAATCATCTAGTGAAAATTCTTGTATACGATTAATACTTACAAAGACTTGGTTATAACTAAATGCTTTAATGTTATATGCTGTTGCAGCAGTGCAGCACCCTTTTTCCGTTTTCATACAATGTATAAATTTTTTGATAAAGTTTGAAATCATATTTTATGCATTCACAGGAGCTACAATATAATAATAATGATAAAAAAAACTTTAATATAAGTATTTTTTATATATTGGAGACTAAAAATATATTTGAAGTGTTTTTAATAAATGGGATTTTCGTATGAAATTATATATTAGAAGTACCTCATCCTTTTAATGTTAAATAAGTAAACATATATTTTTCGAAAAGAAAACACAAACAAGAGATATAAAGATAGTGGTGTGAATAATGCGAAGGAGAATATCGAGATTGATACCCAAATATCAGATTGAAATAGATGTTAGCAGAAGATTATGACTTTTTAACTTTATTTTCTATATGCTATTCGTGGGTCCAATTTTCGGTTTTTTCCGTATAAAATATTACTTACTATTATAATATTTTCATTTGGCTTAAAAAGAATTAAATAGGCCATAGAGGGGGTAAACACGAAAAATAAATAGAATTTAAAGTTTTTTAGCCATGTGTCGAAGAATAAATGAATTCTGTTAGTTTTTGTATTGTTTTAGTAGGTTTAAGTATGTTGAATTGTGTTATTAAAAACATAAAATAATTATAGAAATCTATTCTTCTTGTTAATGAGCCGTTGGGAGTGATAAAGCAAGAACACGTTAACGAAATGATTAACAAGATAAAAATGGTGTTGGTGGGTCTCCTAAAGTGTGGGGGACATTTAGATTTTGTGTGGATTTTTCTTTTCGGTGTTACCATTTTGAACTCCAAATGTTACTTTCTATAAAATCATATATAATTTATTTTGTTGTATAAGCACTATATTATATTAGTATGAGTATTTTATACGTGTATTTGATTCACGAGTTTGTAGTCTCTCTTATACGAGTGATGACTTACAAGGGATATAGATTTTGATTTGTTTGAAGCTATGGATCTATAAATTATCGTTTTATAAATTAAAAAAAACTACCGTAAACAACTTGTCTAGACCCAAACTCGTTTTGCTGAATGCACTTTGATTTTAAATACTTTCCTTAGTTTTAACATTTTCAATATGATTTCATTCTAACTATAAAACGTGTAAATCATGATTATCATTAACTAATTTCTTTTCTTGATTCTCAATACAAATCATGTTCTTCCAAATTAACTTTTAATTTTCAGATTTCATTTCAACTGTCAAACTTGATAACACCTTATATAAAAGGGTATGATGTAAATATTATTAGACTATTTGTAGTAGTTGTTTAGTTAAAATATTATATAGATAAAAAACATTTTACTAATACTATTTTAAAATTAAGTGTAATGGTTAATTACTGTTTAGAACCCTATTCACACAATAATATAGAAAAAATTGTGTTTGGCGTCAGTTAGCGGCTTGAAGATTCATGGCCTTGGAGCATATTTTAATAACCTTGAAATGATTTTTGAAACTCCACTTATATTCATATCATCATGTTTGACATCCCCAAAGTGTTCACTACGTACAATCTTATTAGTAAAAGTATTATTAAGACCAAAAGTTTGGATTTTGTTTGTGTAGTTACTATCTATGTGAAGTACAAAAATATTCCTTCTTTTTTGGTTTTTTTCCACCTTTTATGGTATTTTGATATTTGTTCATTACACTCTTATAAGAACCACAATCTATTCACTTGAACTTTTTAAGAAGACGACTTAAAATATTATCATTTCCAAAAAAAAAAAAAACTATCGATGCAATAATTATCAGATGTTAGATTTTTACGACATGTCTATTTAGGTTATCATCATGATTGTCCATTGATATTAACCGACGAGTTCATGTATTTGACCAAAAATTCTACACGGTAACATTAATCAACATTTTGATCAAATATAAATACTAACTATATTATATTAATTACGTAAACAGAATGTTGACAGCATTTCTATAGTTCATGATACCAGTAAATTCTCAATTAATACTTTTACATGTCACTAGAAAACAAATAACTAGAAACGCTATTGCTTGCCACATGATATATACTTTAGAGTCAAAAATCATTTTTTAATATGATGGTTTAATTTCTGCCAGATTTCTAAACTTAAATAGAATATAATTATATTATATAAATTTAAACTTGAGATGAAAGTTACAAGTTCTAAAATCGTCTAGTTTGAGACTGTTAATTACATTTATTAACAAATTTCCTGAAATATGTATAACGTTCTCATGTAAATTAATAATAATGATAATAATAAATTTATAAAAAAGACAAAATAACTTTATTTTTTAAAAATAACTTTTAATATATTTTTATTAACCACTTGTACTTTTTTCTGCTAAGTGGATTTAACCACTTGTACTTACATCTCAAATGATTTAAACCATTGAATTTTTTGATAGAGGATATAAGCATTATCATCATCATGATCTCTTGAGAACAAATGCTTAATCATGCTAAAATTAGAGGGAATCCAATGAGCACAAATGGACAAAACAAAGCTTACATCAATTTCTGTGTAGGGGTTTGGAGAAACAGGAATTTATAGGTGTTTTTGTGTCAAGATTAATCTTTTGTTGCGTACTTTTCTGTTCAAATATGAGACCCAACACAATTAATATATGTATTTAATAGATATACAATTGAAACAGGAATTTATAGGTGGTTTTGTGTCAAGATTAATCTTTTGTTGCGTACTTTTCTGCTCAAATATGAGACCCAACACAATTAATATTTATAGATATACAATTGAAACAGGAATTTATAGGTGTTTTTGTGTCAAGATTAATCTTTTGTTGCGTACTTTTCTGTTCAAATATGAGACCCAACACAATTAATATATGTATTTAATAGATATACAATTATTTTCATCCAATTTAATTAAATGGTTCATTTTGTCTTTACTTTTATCATGTAATTGATGGGTTAATGATTTACCTATATGACCCGATTTAGGCACAACTATTTGTCATAACATACAATCATACATTAGAGGTACACGCTACGCTTGGTGAGAATAACTTGTAACGGTGATCATGAATCTAGTCCGCTACTCCCATAACGAGCGACTTAAGATCTATAGGACTTGCGTGAAACTACAAGGAGTGAAGTTTCTCTATCATAATATCGACACTGCAAGGAGATGAGTTTTGTTATCCTGAGATCCCATTTGGTTTATAGAATTCTAAGAAATTGAAAAATTTTCCATTTAAAATCCTGTTTGGTTGGTTAACGTATGGAATTGAAACTCAAAAATTTTCTCACATTCCTTCCACTTCTCCATGAATGTTTAACATTCCAATATGATATTCAAAATTAACATTCCAATTCTATTTAAAATTGACCAACTAAACACGCTATTAATTTTAACAAGATTTCAATTCCATTTTCATTTTCAATTTCTTTACAAAACATTCTGTGAACCAAACGGCCCCTAAGTAACACATATGCCTTAAGAAAATACCTTAACAACGACGATAATTTATTGTTCTCAAAGTAGTAATACGTGAAGAAAAGAAAACCTAATAACAACATATATGGACAATGTCTTCTTTATCATGTAGATATACTAAAAATGAAAGTAACTTATGTGAACCACTCATAGTGAATCTCAGAGTTGGTTATTACAATCACAAATGTCACGTGAAGAAAAGAAAACCTAATAACAACATATATGGACAATGTCTTCTTCATCATGTAGTTATACAAAAATAATAATAGTGAATCCCTCTCAGAATTAGTTATTACAATCACAAATGTCATATTCTGAATACACGTCATAAAATATATTTCAGAACTCCGCCTAGGTAAAGTATCATGATGCCGCATTACTATATCAATTTGCGGAAAGTGTATGTTTTTGTCCCATTCTTCAAGTTGGTTCCTATGGAAATGACTAGCTCCATGTTGGTAACGGTAAAGGACTTCGCATTCTTCATATTAGTTCCTTTCAATTCTCTTCTTCAAACAAAAGCTTTTCTTAATCTAATATTCTTCATGCTTCAAAACTTTGCCTAGATAATAATGTCTTCTATAAATTTCACTCTTCTTTTTTTAATCATAAAGAACGAGTCCAGCTACACGCACTATCTTGCTCACCGGCCCTAGTGAACTAGGTCACTACTTCCTTCATCTTTCTTAATTTTAGTCTCTTCATAAGATCATTTTCATTGCTACATGCACATCCTCCACTATTTGGCACAGATGACACAATCATCCACATCAACATCTTTACAATTTTATGCTTTCTAGCTTTCTCTGCCTATTACTACAAACCTCTCTTCATTCACGAACGGCCTATTATCTAGAAAAATTCTTTACCTAATTCCAGTTTCATAGTTTCAATTTTCTTGACTTAATATACCGTGACTAGAATAGGTTTCTCTTATTCATATTAATTTGTTAATTATATTATATGAACTTACTATACAGTTAATTAAGCTCTCGATGAACTTTATTGTATGATGAACGTGTAAAACTCTTACCTTTAAATTCACAAATTAGTTAACCCAAGCTCGTATAATGCAGAAAGCGTTTGATAAAATATAGATTTTAATATAAGGTATTATTATTATTTTACTCTAATGAATGAATAACAAAATTATATGAACTTACTATTTAGTTATTTAAGCTCTAGATAAACTTTATTGTAAGATGATTGTAAAACTTTTACCTTCAAATTCACAAATTAGTTAACCCAAACCAGGTCATATAATGCAGAAAGCGTTTGATAAAAATATAGAATTTAATATGAGGTATTATCTTTTATTTTTACTTTAATAAAAGAGTAACTAAAGATGACACGCGCCAGTACCACATTTTTTCTCTTCAAAATTTTCTCGTTTTTCTCTCCTATTAAATAATTATATTAATTACTAATAATTTTTTGATTATAAATAGTTTTTAATAAATTAATAAAGAGATATTTTTATCAATTTATTTCTAAAGAAACAAATTTTATAAAATATTTTTTTTCTAAAACAACAAACTTGTATAAATATATGAAATATTTTAAAATTGATTTTTTTCACAAAGTAAATTTTTTTATAAACCAAAATAATCACAACTGCGAGTTATGATAAAGAAATTTTTAAAAATACTATTTTCCAATTTGCTCTGAAACAAAATTTTTATTTTTTATGGAAAAAACAAAGAAAGTTTAAAAACAAAAGTTTAAAAAATGATATCATTGTTTTATTATATTACTTACTTATACATAATTTCAATCATATATTATCTTAAAATATCGTTTTATAATTACTTAATTTTGTTTTATTTAATATTTTATTTATTCAACACGTGTAATATACCGGTTACTAAAGGTAGTTAATGAAATAAAATGTTTAATACGTAAGAATTGTATGTGAATAGAACACACTTGTCCCTATTGATTAGTTTTCAAACTATCGAAAAAATTATACGCATTTTATATTGAAAAAGAAGATCATTGTCGGGTTTATATGAACAAAATCTTTGACAAAGTCTTACATATTTACATGTTATAAAATCATACTCAGTATACCTTTTCAGTTTTGATAATTTCTTTATTTTTCTAATATTAAGAACGTATAACGATAGTAAAGGGTTATGATACAAAGCAAAAACACCATCTTGATAACACCGGCATTCATCATCACCACCATCACCATCGTTAGCCGCTTCTTTGTCCATCACTAGTAAATTTTAAAGACGTAGGAAGTGAAAATGATATATGGTTATATTGTTGCATAAACTTTTTTATATATCACTTTATAGTAGTAGCTAGAAGTATTTAAGTAAATTTCATGGTTCTTTGCTTAAATTTTTGTATTGAGAATTATCTAGTTAAAGGATTGTTTGGTAATCTTGTGTTGAGATATTAACATGTCTGACTGAATAATAGTTTAGCCTCTAAATCATTCATTGTTTTCTGAAAGTTACCCATTAAGATACTTCATGAACCATTAGTAGGTGGTTTTTAAATGAATTAAACAAACTGTATGATGCAATCTCTTAATAAAATCATTAAAAGCCTATCAAACAACCTTTAAATATCTACTACTATGTTGGACTGTGAGACCTAAAAAACAAAACTAGTATGGTTGTGAAAAATGTAACCTCCAACTATGTTTTTACTCACCATGCACCCTGTATTATATGATGTATAAAAGTGGTAAATGGTTGTATAAAAAATGTTACACAGATGTATACAAACTTAAAATGACATATACAAGCGTATACAAGGCCTTATACGGTCGTAAACCCTAATCGATCAAATCAATAGCGGAAGAGGATGTATTCAGCTTAAGCCAATTAGAATTCAAAATTTGCAACCAACCATCATCATCAAAATTGCGACTCCAAACCAATCTAAATCAAACCAAAAGATAGACTTTTCCTAACAATCTATAAAATCCACAATCGACAACGTTTGTCAATTTCAGTTTAATGAGATTCTTAAACACATTAGTAACTATTTTTAAAACGACAACTCACAAGCTCATCTAACCTACTTATATTTTACACCACAATCAATTACTTACACTAATTACCCGTGACTGACGGGGCTCAAACCCTTCATTTCAATTGAAGCTTCAACACTCTAACTCCAAACAGCTCTATCATTACACCCTACACCCAACGTACACATTATTAGTAACTAACTAATGGTTCAAAACTTTAGACAGTCTACATGAAACACCACAAACAATATTTTCCGAACAGTCGCCACCACACCCACCGCCTCGGCCCACCAGCACCACCACCACAAGTGGTGGTGATTACAATAACAACGACAACTCTCAACCCATTGTTATCTTTTGTCAGCAGCTCACATGTGTGGGTGGACAACATGTCCGTATCATGTCGCACATACACACGCGTGTTACTACATAAAGTCGCCCCTTTGTTTTTATCTGTGGAAAAAGACCCATAATAATATTATCTCCCAACACCAACCGCCAACCAACAATTGCCACTGCTATGAGCTACAGAGACTCTGATGGTGCGTGATACGTCGTCGTCTTTGTCTCAAATCCTGAATTGAATCACCATTATCATACACCCGTTACTCTGTTAAGAGTGTTAGTAATAGTAACATGACCCGATTTCTAGACACCATCTGATTATAAAACAAACATCTCATATTTTTAAACGGGTCGTATAGCACCATACGCGTCGTTTGGTTGGTCGTATAGTCCTATACGGGGTGTATAACCCCTTTGACAACCCCTTGAATTTTTCCTCGTAGTTAGTGTCGAAATTTGCTATACGCGTCGTATAGATCTCTGTGTGTCACATAGGGGGTCGTATAGGGTTATATGGGACGTATAGCTCTATGACAGCTCTCCTTAAATTTTTCTCGTTTTCAGTATATTCGACTCTGTACGCAACGTATGATACTATATGAGTATAGAGGGTATCTATTTATAAGGTGGGGTGTATATATTACTAATAACTTGTTTGTTACTCGTGAGTCGTGACGTTTACCGGCTAATTTAGTTATGGGAATCTCATGGGTTTGGCTATTTTTAGAATTTGTTTGATTTTGTCGGTTTATTACTTTATGTTTTTAATAGCTGGTGCTAGGATAGTAACATATTTTAATTTTTGTTCTTTTAAAATATTTGTTATTATTAATTAATTTATGTAAAATTGACGGTAAATTTTTGGTTTGTTGATTGGAAATATGTGTGTTCGTTTGGCTCAAGGAGTTTCTCTGAAATAATTGGAATCTAAAATTGAATGGGATTGAGTTTAAAAATGAAATTACTTAAGTGAATTGAAATTGGAAATGTGATGCATGACTTACAAAATAGTAATGTTTGATTTGTTGATTTGTTAATTTGTTAAAGAAGTTGGAATGTGGTGATGGCTACGATGGTAGCAGGACAACATAATTGGTGTGGGTGGGTTAAGTTGGTGAATATAGAGTGAGGGCAGTGATAGTGATGTTGGTGACTGTCTAGAGGCGGTGATGTTGTGGCGGTGTGGCGGCAATAGTGGCAACGGTCACCTCGCTTCGATGAGTGAAATTACAACATCCGTGACACTGGTGACTATTGTACGAGTGGTGACGGTGTCTATAAAAAAATTCAATTTATTTGTTTTAAATTTTAATAATTTGAATGTATTTAAAGTGGGAATTTTTAAAACTTTGATCATTTTCCAACATGTTCATTTAAATTTGGAAGTTTGATTGAGACCACATATGGTTGTAGCCGGTTTAAATAGGATTTCATAAGAAACTATCTTGTGCATTCTCATACTAATTTTATAGTCTTTATCTCTCTGTCTTCCCTAGTTAACTAATATTAAATAATAATAATATTAAATACCTTATGAAATTAAAAAGAAAAGTATATTACATATTAGATTTAATTATGGACAATTTAATAGTTTTTTATTTAATTTTTGTTCAACTAATGTAATACATGATCTTTTAAACTAGATATTTCAATTTTATTTGTTTTCAATAAATCAAACACCCCAAGCCCCAAGGCATATTTCTTAAAACGGAAAACAACTACATGTATCTTTGATAAATTAGCTGGTAACTGAAATTTTTTATTTATATATAAATGTTTATCATATGTTTATAAATGTTTGTTTGAAATTAAGATATAAGAGTTTTACTGATATCAACGTTTATAGATAAAGAAAATAAAACCTTTAAAATTGTTGAGTTGTCATGTTTTAAAGGTTCAATAAGGATGTATTTTACGTAGAGAACCTTCACTATCTCATAATTACAATGTTCACCCCTCGAGCATACAAAACTCCTATGATACGTCGTCATCATGGACCGACTTCTTCTTCCTCTTCACCTTTCACCAACAATTACAAATGACAAAATTACATGTAAAGACAACTAGCATTTGAATTACATTATCATATTAAATGTAAAATTAAAATAAAATAAAATAAATCATTTAAATCTCAATATAATATTTGGACTCATGAAAGACAAAACATGAAATTTAGAAATAAAGTATTAAGTTTGGTTTTTAAAGACTACATTTTCAATTCATGATAGTATTTTACAATGTTATAAAAATAAGATCAGCAGCCAGACATGTGTTAAAACAAAACCGTCAGTGCCATTGTTTCGGTTTCAAGCTGATGGATCAGTGGAGATCACAAAACTAAATTGGTAGGTTGGAGTGAACCAGAAAAAAAATTAATAAAAAAAAGAGCAAAACATATGAAAAACCACATATATTTGTCGCCACCATTTACTTTTTTTTTTTTTTTTCAGACGACCACCACACTGCGTAACCTATATCCACTGTACTCTTCAAAGTTTAAATCACCAAGCATACACTCTGTAAAATTTAAACACATAACTATTTAGATGAAAAACACACCACTTTACCACAGACCATCTCCTTTGAGACCTCCACCATTTGCTAACGATCGGTTTTTGAAATTAGACCGGCCAGTTTACTAATTAATCACCAAAGCTGGCGATTCAATTTTCAAACACCGGTATATGATACTTTTTTCACTTTCAAAGTTATGAACTTATGATTAACAACTACTAAATCTAACTTTAGTTCTTTATGCTATGTTCTTTATTCTACGCTTAAATATCTTACCGATTCTTGTTTACCAACCACACATTGTCTAACCAAATCAAATTCTCTCTCGATACGTTCCTCAAAAAATCCGATTCAGGGGATTCTTCCCCCAACTAACGAAGAGATCTTGGCGAATCATTATAATTTTTAACAAGTTAATTAGTTGTTAGCGCACAATTACAATTATCATCTCTCTTAAAAAATAGAAAAAAAGCTACAAATTTATTTAAAAAAAAATTCATACTTGTAAGCTTTAAATTTAAATCGAGATACGAAACTAGAAAAGAAAGAAAAAGCTAACTAATTTATTGAAAGTAAAAAAAAAAGAATATTGGAATGAAGAAAACAGAAAATAAAGTGGACAAAATGCAGCTTTGAAAAAGCAAAAGAGTGTTGATCGGATCCCAATAGATGAGTGGTGGTGGCAGTTTCCGGTGGAGCGTGCGGGTGGTGAATAAAGCCTGCTGATGTTTCATGTTTCAACTCCGATCAAAGATGATCGAACACAATAATAATAACAATAATACTAATAATAATAATAATAATTGATATGATCTATTTGCTTTATTGCTTTCATCTACTCTGTTTCATGTGAAATTATCGAGTTTCTTTTTGGATTTACAAGTTTAAGATGGACCACCAAAGGTAGACAGGTAGAAGATCGTGTTTATTGGTTGTATCCACATCGAATCTTGAATAAATGGGTTTTAGAAAATGATGGTACGGTGGAAAGTAGATTATTGGAGGTTATAAAAAAGAAGTCTTGAATTTAAAGGAATCTTGAAGGAGGATAAATGATTTCTAAACTTGTTTGGTTTAAATAAATCAGTGATATTATTTCTGAGGAAGAGGTCTCACCCGAAGCGGTATTTTTCACAAGTTGTAGAGGTGTAAGAACGTATTTCTTTTTACATCTTGTAGATGTGTAAACGAATCGAACTGACAAAGTCATGTTCATTTCATTGGTTTAGCATTGATCTTGTTCACAGAAGATTTATGAACACGTAACTAAATGCAAACGAACATATATTCTTTTATAAAATAAAAAATCAACTTTCTTAACTCCAAACATTAGACATAATCACATCAAACAAATATAATTAATTTAAAATATAAAATCTTAAACGATTTATGTAAATATATAAATGCATTTGGAAATTATTTTAATTTATATTTATTTTCATTATATCAAAATTATAATTATAATTAATTATATTTATTTGCATTAAACTTACAAAATATATAAAGATTAATTAGATATGTAGTTAAATTAAAATTTACAATATATATATAAATATTTAATAAATGAACATGAACAAAATAAATGAACATACACGAACTAATGTAAACGGATATCTTATCGAACGTTCATGAACGCAAATAAACAAACACGACCTTTGTTCATGTTCGTTCGTTTGACTAAATGAACGAAGTTTCTAGTTATATTAAAAAGTAATATATGTTCGGTTTATTAAAGGTTTTTATATATCCTTTTATTTTTAATGTCTAGTTTATTAGTCTAGCATAAAACTTAGTCATTAAAATATAATTTTTTGAAATAATTAGATAATTTTGCTTAGAATAATTATATCTAACTTATTTTTTGGTTTTGGGATAATATATTTATGATCATTATGTTCAATGCTTAGCTTTACTTTTTAATTTACGGGACCGACTAAAACATCCTTAAGGATCGATTATTGTTTTCCAAAAGCTTTTGTCTATCGATACATGGTATAACTAAGGATGTTAAGTGATCTTCCTTAGCCTTTTATATAAGATGCTCTAAGAATGTCAACATTATGATCTTTATAAATAAAAGACCTTCAAATCCAATATGTGAAAAAAAAATAAATCCATGTTGAGTAAAATTTAACTGAAAATTGTTACATGCGATTTTTTATCATCTAATGAAGCTATGTTTTGTTTGAGTTACCTAACAATAAAATGTGATGTCATTTGTTTAGATGGTTAAACTAATATATCCTCTAACAACCACTAACTTGTTCAAAAAAAGAAAAAAAAAGACTAATATCTGAAAACACTTGTATATATAAAAAGTAAACCGAAATACCGAATATATAATGTTCGGATAATTTTGGGCTTAGCAAAAGAACATGAAATACTATCTGGTCTAAATTCGAACCCATTTATATTAGTCCAATGGGTGCGTTTGGCCCAAAGATTCGGCCTGTTATCTAAATACACTACAAAAGCAGTTCGGTATTAAATTACTCTATAATTAAACATGATGGGGAATGAATAGTAACTTATAAAAAGTACAAATGTTTTTTTCATAAGATAATATTACAATTTTATGGCTTGAGTTTTTGTATCGTTATTTTTAAAATTTTATTTTCAACTCTTATACCATATGTAGTATACGCTTTGAATCCATTAGCCTTTCTACTAATTTTGTTTTTCTTTAATAAGTTTCATTTGGTAAGTTTTATTTAAAAAAAAAAAAAAACTAAGTGCGTGAGAGTTTTTTTTTTTTTTTTTTTTTTGCTTATATTTAAAATCAAGTATTTTTTTTCAACGTAGGCTATTGGTGATGGTCAGAGACTTATAATTTGGATAAAAAAAAACCAAACTAACACCAATCAGTAAACAACGATTCCTCCAAGATACAGTTACACCACCCAAAGGACTCGTTGGGCTTCTTCCAACTGAGATGCTCGATACAACTACACCACGAGTTCTCGAATTGGTCTCCAAGACCACCTACTAATCTAGCCACAAATTAAGATAGCAAGGACTTTTCTCTAATCAAGAGAATATTAAACGATACAAATAGGAGAGAGGGGTAGATAACCTCCCAAGTAAAACCACAAAGAATGAGAACATGCAGGAACTGTTTTTGACAAAGTCTACCTACCAACTAAACAAGAAAATTAAAATACTTGATAATTCAAAAGACTAAAATAAAATAACACGTTGGAGTTTTCCCACGTGTTATCAGAAGTAGTATAGGTTTGCATTTTTATGGTTTTGACAGGGCGAACTGATGATGACTAAACTCTTGTAGTGTAGCGCGAGGAAACGACAGATTTATGCCGCAAAGCGTGGTGGGAAAAAGCATAAAAGTACACATATTTATGCATAGGATATTGTTACGACTTTGACTATAGCGCTTCAAGCATAAAAGTACAATTGATTTTTGCATAGTATTGTTCCAATTTAATGACTTTGAGTTTTTGTATTTGTATGTTTTATTTTTCATTTTCACCTCTTATATATGTATTATACGCTTTGATCCATTTACTGTTCTACAAATTTTGGTTTTCTTTAGTAAGTGTCGTTTGGTAAATTCTATAAACTAAGTGCACGGAGTTTTTTTAGCTGAATTCAAAATCGGATGTTTTTTAATCGTAGACCATAACGAGTGGCATTAACGTTGTTCTATCGTGACAGAACCAATGGTTTATGAGCGAGCATCATCTTTTTCATTTTTTGTATTATCTTAAGCAGTATAGGTTCTTATTTTTATGGTTTTCGATGGGAGAACCGATAATGACTAAACTCCTAAGCGTGGGGAATGAGTAGATTCCCGCCGCGAAGCGCGGTGAGATAAAAACTAGTTATATCATGGAATTGTAAGGACACATACATAATGTTTTTTTTCCTTAGAAAATAAAGAATATTTAAAAACTGATATGCGACATAACTATTGTATGGACAAATATGAGAACATGTAACCACATGTAATCTTATATAAATACTTGAAATATCATTATATATGTTAAATTTAAGGTTATCCACAAAGGGTGGAAAAATTTGACACAAGTCCCTAGTTAATTAACTAGAACGGAACACTAGCCACAAGATGGTGATTTCCTAAAGCGACGAGAATGGATCAAGGTAAGTGTGTTATGTGGTCATCTCGGTACCATTGCCTTACTGTGAATCAGCCCTAGGTCTATTCTAACGCCTGCAAAAGACAATATCAAGATATGACGACTACACTTGATATTCTCGTATTGTCTGGCTTATTTTGTTACGTGTATGTAACATAAGTTGCTTTTGAATTGTCGTGTACAAGAACAACTTGCAGCCCTTTAACGTATGCTTCATCGATCATTTTTCGGTTAGAAGTGTATAAGTTATATTTGTAAAAGTTTTAATATTTAACTATTGCACCATTTAAAACTTAAAGTTGTATTTGTATTTTTTATGTAAATATTACAAATTAGAAAAGTATACCATCTTAATGATCTTTAAAGGTATGTGTGTCACACTATAAGTGTCGTTGGTCTTCAAGATTAGTGTAAAACTTACTCGAATCTTGATCAAAATGGTCGCAAACAAAGGAGCTTGTTACGTATCGTATATTATCATCATGATATCTCTTGATTAAGTTTGTATGCTTCCACAAAATACCTCAACTTCCAACCTCATTGTGGTACAAGTTCCACTTGATCAAGTATTCCTCATATCTCAACACTATGCACTTATTGTCTCCATATCTACTGGTATATAATATGTCTTCAACCACTCGTGTGAATAACATCTCAACCGTCATAGGTTCCCTCTTGTACACCTGAAAAAGCCTATTCATTTCAACTCGGTCAGTACTTGAAGTCGATAATATTTACTTCCAAAACACCTTGTTATCAACAACAAGCATTCATAAATCTGAATCAATCCATTGTCCAATTTTCTTAGTGACTTGAATTGTTGAGATAGAAGTTGCATCATTAATTATTTGGTCCTAGACTTGAACATGTATTCTTTTTTGGTCCGCCTAATTTTCAACTTATTTTTATCTTTTGGTATGCAAGTAGATCACACGGTGAACTACTCGATACCAACTCATTAGAAGCTTGAATTGAGACAAGCTTAAGCAAGCATGATTCGTCCTCAAGCATAGATTAGAGCTAATTTTGTGAACGAGCATGAGTCAAAGCTTCATACGTCAAACTTGATTAGGCTCACGGGCCTAAACGAAACTAATAGTTATATAAATATAATATAATAAATTATAATGTATAAAATTTAAATCATATATATTGTGTGATATATAGATAAAAATATATTATACACAAAAAATAATCAAATAATAAATGAGTCAAGTCCCAAGACATGATAAACCCTACAAAAGTACTAACGAGTCACATAAAGTTAAATAGAAAAAAAGGAATATACAAAACTTCATACCGCCTAACAAAGCCCGAACAATTAGCTTGCTCGTCCACTCCTTTATAAGCTCGATATGAGATTATTAAAGGAAAATGAATATGATGCTGACAGCAAACTTAATTAGATGCGTAACCAATAAAAACTATACCATTTAAGTTAAATATAATATAAAAACCTACTTAACCTTATTTTGCTCCATCAATTTCTTAAGTATCTAAATGGCATAACTTTTTCTTGCACCAATTAATCTTCAAACAAAAAAATAAAAAAGAAAATGGGTAATCATCGTGTGCAAATCTTCCCGTAAACTGACCTATCAAACAAAATGCTCACAGTAAATTAGGTATTTTCTTCGTGATTTTAGATGAACTAACTAACTAAGCAATTTCTGTTTCATAATATAATTGGTGCTCAAATACTTATTTTTTTGGAAAATTTTAAAAGTGCAGATGTATAGTACTGAATTAGAACCAGGACCCGGATCCAATCCGCATAACCGCAAATAATATCCAGATTGAAAAGCACAGAATGGCGCTCGACCCGACACGTGTCTCACATCCAAGGGATTGCAATTATCATCGATTCTAGCCATTGATTGAACACACCCTCAATTGCATGAGAGGTAGGACCCGATGGTGTAGCAAACTCTTTTGGGATCACTCCCGCCATCAAACATGACATCGACACATGCATCATTGAATACTATAAATACGATGTAAGGGGGATTGATCTGCCCATGCACAAATACACCCTAAGCTCTCTCTGTTTTCTCTCCCAACCCATTACTTGTATTTTCCGATTATTTATTCTCACGCCGGATAGTTGTTACAAAGAGACTTCCTCCTCTGGACGCCTTAACCGGTGTTGTTTGATTGTGTGTAAGCTTGGATCAATGGAGACTCTTCATATCTACCTCGATTGGAGTTCGTATTTACATTGCCGCCATCCTTGATAAACGGCAAATCCTCACAATCTCTGACAATTTCATGGCTAACATACCTCAAAGTAGCGTACCCAAACGGCCAAACCAATGGAGGATGTCGTGGTGGAAGATGCAAGCAGTGACAGTAGGAAAACAATTAGACTCCGGGGCAAGAAGGCGAAGGCCGCGCAACCTGAGCCCATAACTCAAACTTGAGATTGAGCATAATCAAACCTATACTACTACTAGCATTTCACCTTTCCTTTTTTTTCAAGATTTTTTCCGATTACAAATTTGATAAAGTTTACGTTTGTATATTATAAAGCTTTTGGTTAACGGCATTTGTTTAATTACTTTGCTTGAATAAATAACTGCACATCTCTCCAAACCCTTCTTTCCTAACTTGTTACCAATTATTAAAGAACTAGTTTTATTACCCGGCCGCGCGTTGCGGCGGGCCCTGATCTGGTTGTCGAGAATCAATCAAAAACAAGTTAATATATCGGTTTTAACTACCTTTATTGCGTAAGGGTAAGTAAGGTCGTCTGCACAGGGAATATGTGGAAAGTGTTTAACAAATACGACTCGATTAACTTAAAGACACGAACTTTATAATTAAATATTGGAACTTTGGATGAAGTTAAGAACACAATTGCAAAAAGCAACAAACTTTAAAACAAATTTACTTAAATAATGAAAAACAATCACTTCCGGGTTTCTAATTCCGCAAGATCAACAATTAGTGTGTTTAACCTAGGGTTTGTAAGAACAATACTTCCAGATCTTAGCTTTGATTAAAGTGACAACAAAGGAACGAGCTTTTAAGATTCGTTAGTTCATAATGTTACCAATTTACGTATATCAAATTGCCTACTTTTCTTAATGAGCTCACGATGCAAGGAAACCGAAAACTAATAATCAAATAAACAACTTTATATATAAGCGAACCTTTTAAATTAATCAAAACATAAAACTTTATTCAATCACTCAATTTTCATTAGAAAAACCTAATCAAAACATACCAAATATCTCACTTGGCGAGAGTCGTACTTCCGGAAGCAATCACAAAAGCCTAGCCACGCATCATATTTATTATGCCTTCGATCTTGAAATGAAAATGCTTGTAGATGATTTGAGGAGTCTTGGAACACCAAAAATCACCTAAAGTTCGTCACTTTTCGTCTCCAAAAGGTTGTACATCGAATTGGGGTTGATTTGGTTTAAATAAACTTGAAAATCCACAAAATCTGGATGCTATTGGGCTACCAGCGTATCATACGCCCACCGGCATATGATACGCCACCTCATACGCTGCCAATACGCCCAACTTTCTGTTCCTTTTATCAAATACGCTCACAAATACACCGCCCGGAGTATGATATGACGTCCATACGCCGTCCAGCGTATAATACGTCCAAACCCGGAGTATCATACGCCGGGTCTCTTTCTTGACCTTTTTTTTCATATTTTGATATTTACATCTTCAGTCCTTCAACTTTCATGTTTTGCTTCTTTTGCCTCAAATTATGCTTCTTTAAGCTCCAAATACCTATGAATCAAAGCATAAACAAAGTCAACTTGTTCCATAATAATCATGATGTAAAATGACACATGTAGATCAATTAAACACTAAAATATTGACTCGTGATCATATCCCCACACTTGTTCTTTGCTTGACCCTAAGCAAAGTTTTTAAGTAACTTTTAAACTTTTGTCATCAAATACATTCTTCAACCCCTTACTCATTCTTAGTTTCGGTTCAAGGTTATACTCAAATTCACATACTTTTTCTTTTAAACATATTTGTCAATTTTGTTTATATCAAACAAAATCATGTCACTTTAAATCTAAATTCACCTAAACGAGCCTAATAAGCCTTCATGTTTTACCAATGCATATAATCACATTTTCTTACAATACACCTAAAGTATACACAAATCAAAATGACTTTTATAGGTTTCATTAGGCTTAAGTTAAGGGTAGAAAATTAAGGATAAAATGGCTAAAAAGTAATGAAATCCAAAAATTGGGAAAAATAACAATTTAACAATTTATTGCAAAGAATAACAATTTATTGTTAAGAGAGTTCGGAAAAATAAAAAAAAATACAAAAGGTTGCGGTCCAATGAGGTTCTGCCACGTGACAAGGCCGGTGGAACCCCCACCGACCTTGCTAATGAGTTATAGTTAATACCTTATAAAATGTTTTTTAACGATAAATTACACATTATCTGTAATCATATGCACACCCTTGTTTCGTATAAGACTCAAATCCACAAGTATTTAATTTAATTGAATTGATATTTAACAAATATTTGGTTACCATTACATCAAATGTAATCAAATGTTCTTTACTAGTATTCTAGTAGTAATTATTTCAGTTCTTATAGCATGAAATTCAGATTTAAATTAATTTTTAACTCGTTTCTGTGGTTTAACCCCCGTGAACTATATTAAAACCGCATGTTTAACACAACCTGTGTTCTACTTATCTATCTAGTTAGTATGGTATTAGTGGTATACTTTGATTTTGTGATAATGGATTCCCACAATTTTAAAAACAACAGTTTTTGCGGTGGTTTTAGTATTTCTCATTGAATTGTAGCAAAAAGGTAAATTAATAGTAAGTAATTGAACTTTTGGTTTTTGCAAGTCACTTAATGGACACATTTGGGTGTTTTTATCATGTTATTTTACCGTTCCATTTTTGTTTCTTTTGTAGCCCAGTAGCGTAAAGCACCCATGAAAATGTATATTTAAGAAGTCAAACAAGAACACTCAACTTTTTTAAAATTTTTAACTAAAAGGTTTTATGTTAATACAATTAAGTAATACAAGTGGGTTTGTACGTTTGGTACTTTGGTATCATTAATAAAAACCAACAAACGAATGAAGATCCTAACTGTAAGATGATAAAGTGGGGCGGACCGTATTCCAACAGGCATGGCATTGGGCCGCGCGGCAAAGGGAGCGGCAACATGATCATGTGATTGGTATTCCAAACGAAAAATAAAAAGAAATAAGATGACACTTGGCGATCGTGATCGTGCGGTGGTGTGTCATACCCAGTGGCAGAGCTTGAACCACACTGTAGAGAGGAGGGAGCGAAAGTAAACTATTTTAGGGAGTCTGAACTCTATAATTATTTAAAAATTTACACTACCGTACTGAAAATTTACACTATCAGACCGAAAATTAACACTACGGGTCCGAAAATTAACACTACTGACTGAAAAAAGAGGGGGGCGAGAGCCCCCTCTAGCCCTCAATAAACTTCGCCTATGGTCATACCAAAGGCCGGTGACCATGGCCAAGCTGCGTTCTTTGGTGGCAACGTACTGTGATCCAGTAAAAACAAACGAAAGAAAAGAAACAAGAAAGATGGGATATGGGAAACAGGTTTTGTGGGAAGAAAGATTTAGGATAAGTGGTTTGAATTTAAAACCGAGACGGCTCTTTATTTAGAACGGGAAAAGTGAGAAAACTAAAATCAAAGAGATGGATAGGGAGGCGGCATTGACACGCAGCCTTGTCTAGGGTTTGAACACGGTGACAACGGCTAGGGTTTGTATTTTTATGGTATTGCGCAAGGAAAACGGTAACCAGAACCTTGAAGCTCTGATACCATGTAAGATGGTAAAGACTGAATTGATTAATACTAAATAATTGATTACAATATATTAAAAACATAATACAAACCTTAAAAGCTATCTGAAACTGTTAACTAAACATAATAACAATATAATGTAATACGAATAACCTAGGTTAATCACATTCACGACAATTATGATCATTAGCTATGATTAATTGATTATCCCTATTATTATTTTAATATGACATTCTCAATAAGGTATGTCGTTTTGTCTATACTTACATTTGTTTTTTTAGCAATAATAGATGTTTGTTTATTCTCAACGGCTGGTAATTGCAAAAAGTATACATAAACAAACTTTTATTGGCTCTATTTGCATTTTAGTGGGTTGGACAGGTATTTGAAGTTATCACAAAATGTATATTAAAACATTTGATTACAGCTTTAATTTCAGGTAAAGTAATCGACAATTAACTATGAAGGTAAATGTAATAGAAAATTTAATTAGTTCAAATTTCAAAAGGATCAATATTGTAAACTTAATAAAAATAAAATATAAATAGATTATTAAAGAACCTTAATGTTGATGTTTGAGTCATATACTTGTTACCTTACTCTCTTTTTTTTGCCGTATTGCCACCGATCAATGTATGAGTGGGTCGTTTAAGTACTAGTACTTCATCAACTACATACACGGGTTGATAAAAGAAATGCTTAACACATATTTATAGCTAAAATACACGATTTAATAGAGAGGTTTTATGTTTATATTATTACACTAGCTTTAGTTACACGTGTATTACACGGAAGTATGAAAAGTTAATTATTAAATAACATAAAAATAAAAATAAAATCAAGTGTGTTATATATTAAATAAGACGTAACAACTTTTGATTATAAGGTCATAAATTAGCAAAAACATACTTGTAAACTACATTTGTAGTAACATTAATAAGTTTACACTCATTATCAAAAGCTAAAAGCTTCAATCCATCTTTACTCTTAACTTATGACAAATGTCATCAAGCAGATCATGCGTAAAAATAGGCTCTTTCAAGTATAAACCGACACTTGATAAAAATTGACCTTAACTTTTATTTATTGTTATAATGAAATATACAGTCAAAGAAAACTGTCTTTTTTTAAACTTAAAAGAAATACTTTTGACGGGTCAAATCGTGAGCTAGATATTGAGTGGGTGTGAGGATATTATTATGAAGAAATTAAGATTTAAATAATATATACTAAAAAGTTATGTGCAATAATTAGATCAATTTCGAATTATTTTGACCATGTAATCAGGCTATAAATGTTCGTAATATCTCTGATTAGTTGTTGATTATTATTTATTTAATATTAACCTTAGTAAACCCGTGTATTATACGGGTTGAAAAATAAAATATTGTGAGGTATAAAATGATAATCTAAAATAAAATATGATTAAAATTACATATAAGTAATAACTATAAGTAATAATATAACGATATCAATTTTTAAACTTTTGTTTTTAAACTTTCTTTCCAAAAAAAAGTTAAATATTTTTTCAAAACAAACCGTATTAAAAATGTTATTTTTTAAATTTTTTTATTATAACTCGGAATTTTAATTATTTTTAGTTTATAAAAAATTTACTTTTTAAAAATACCAATTTTAAAATATTTTATATTTTACAAAAAGTTAGATGTTTTAGAAAAAAAATTTAATTGTATAAAAAAATTATTTTTAAAAATAATATTAATAAAAAGACATCTTTCTTAATTTATTAAAAAAATTATTCTAAAAAAGAATTAAAATTATTTAATATTTTTTAATTTAGGTAATTATTTAAGAGGAGAGAGAGACGGGAAAAATAAACTTAGGGGGCCTAGAAATTTGCCAAGCGTCCTCCTAAGTTACTCTTTTAGTATTATATATAGATGAATTAAACCACAAGACGCAACAGACTACAAGGTCGAGTTACCATGGGGACTCAATCGTTCAAGCAAAGGTGGCACCCTAAGAGAGAATGTATATACAAAAGCAACATAAACATGAATTGGATAGAGATCACAACTTCATCACAAGTGAAGAGAGGTTATTTAAAGATCTTTCGTTAGAAATAAAAATAAATAAAAAATGAAAACATGATGTCTAGCCTCGGTTTAATATTTATCTTGAGTGGTAACATGACAAACAAGAATAAGATTACTAATGACATAAGGAATGGCCACAACTGCCATAAGGCTTGTATATGTGGTTGTGGCTCATAGCAAGAAACTTAACACTTTTAACTAAAAAGCTAGTAACATGGATTATAATTAAAAAATACCATTCAAATAATACAATGCACTTAACCTTCAAATAAAAATTCAATAACTTAATGTAATTATATAATTACATACTTAGTATAAAAAGTTATGTATGTGAAGAGTGACATGAACAGTAAATTCCAAGATCTATCATACCCTGCCACCGTTCAAGTAATGCGTCTTTATCATCTGTTTATGTTTAGATTTACTTTTTTTTTTTTTTTACTTTTATCATATTTCTCTTCTCTCTTTCTTTCCCTCATCAAACAAATCTTAAGGGGAAGCATATGCTTGATGTGAAGTAGACAGTGGTTTACATCAGGGTAGACATTGATGGTAGAAGGAATAAAAAGCGAAAAATACACCTCTAATTACCAGTATGGCTAAAAAGTATAGTTAGGCTATGTTTTTTCATCATTCGGAAAGTGCTTGACTAAGGTTTGATACATGCCATGTAGGCGACACGTAAGCGGGGTGAGTGGGTAAATAAAGATGTGTTATGCCTTGAACACTAAACGAGTGAGTGAAAATGATAACGAATGCGTGAATTATTGTTATTGGTTTAAATTAAAAAGAAAAAGAAACAAAAAAGTCGCCATCTCTCACGCCATGACCATAGTCACTTTCTTTCTTTGTGTCAAACCCCGGTCACGCTGGGTGTGCCATCGTTGATGGGGCGCGACCAGAGGTGGTCAAACCCAGTCAAGCCCCATAAGTCCATAACACGTATCCTTATACAATTCTATTATTATAAGAAAGATTCTTGTTCATCAAACACACAAATACCTAATTCTAATACTATAATAAAGCAAACACAACATAAAGTAATCCTGCATCTATGGTTTTATTCCATTGCCATTTGATAGATAAATTGTTTGGATTCTATTCTCCATTTACTATACCCTTAATCATTGAACAACACCTAACCCCACCCCCCTACAAAAGCACTATCCCTTCATCCTCTTTTCATCCCCCTTCATCTCCATCAACACTCCACATTCTTCACTTCATTCACTAATTTTACTTTTGATCTTCACTTCAAAAACAAAATTGTAACAAACAATTTGTTCAATTAACGATCTGAAACAATCTGAAAATGCGTTTCAGATTCTTCTTCATTTTCCCGATCAAATCGAAGCTTCCGGATGCAGAGTTCGAAAAGGAGCGATAATCAATAACAATCAGTATATCATCGTCTCCTTTCAGATAAAACTCTCAAATCGAACGAAATTGCTGTTGAAGTTCATCTGATTCTGGTAAATTTCGAGTTTCTGTTTATCTGATACTGATTTTGAAACGAATCACTGAGTAAACACGTTGTTGTTGCTGTTTAGATGTCTACCACCGTGATTAGCGATTCGATGATGATGCCGGCGACGGAATCACCACCGGCGACGACGAAACTAGCAACCGATGCGACGGAAGTAGAATCTGTAACGTGCGATTGCTGCGGATTGACGGAGGAGTGTACGCCGGAGTACATCGAGAGGATTCGCGAACGATATCACGGAAAATGGATCTGCGGATTGTGCGGTGAGGCGGTGAAAGACGAGATCGTGAGGAACAAACGGTTGATAAGCACCGAAGAAGCCATGGCGCGCCACGTGTCATTCTGTAGAACGTCGATCACATCGGCTCCGCCGCGTGATCCGACTGCTCGTCTTATTGCCGCCGTGAGGCAAATTCTCAGGCGGAGCTTGGAGTCGCCGGCCGCCGTGAGGTCGCTGCCGTGTACTCCGACGACGAAGATCGCCGATAGTGCAGTGATTACTCGATCGGAGAGTTGTATACCTAAACTTACACTGGTTGAATCAGAGGAAGATGATGAACGATCAAATGAGGTGAATTACAGTCAACAAATTACGAATCTGTGAGTGAAATATCGTTTTTGATGGAATTATACGAATCGTTTTGCTGATTTTCTGATCAAGATATTGATATCATCAGAGTTAAATGCATGTTCATGGTTGTAGTGAACTTGTGATTGAGAAATGAAAGAATATCTATAATCTATGGATGAACATGAACAGCTTTTCAGGAGTAAATGGTTATGAATCTACATCATGTGGTGTGATGGTATGATAGAGTCGTATTTTATTATAAACTTTTTTTGCTTTTATGTAATATATGTTTTGCTTATGGTTTGAAAGGTTATAAGCTTTTGAAACTTTACCATATGAATGTTGTAACATGAGAAGCCAAAAGTTTCTTTTATGAAAAAATTCTAATATAACCTTTTCTAGAATTGTTAATTCACACATTCATTAACTTTAATCCTAGGTTTACTGTTTACATATTTGTATTGTAACCTTTAACCACTCGTATATGAATATTATTACATGCATACTGTGATGTTGTTATAGCCTATAAGCTTTTTGGTTCTAATTCTACTGTATTGTATATTATATAAGCATGAAAAGTATCTAAGGTCTAATTGAACAACCAAATGAACGTATGAATAATTGTTTTCACTATTTGTGTGTTATAATAGTTCATGATTATATAATATTAAAAAATATAATATTGGAAAAGTAGATTTTTATAATTCAAATTATATTACATTAACGATAATAATTAATACTAAAAAGTTTCTCATCGATGGTCTCTGCTTTTGCTTTTGCTACCAAGGGCACTCCTAGTTACAAAATTATCATATATTTGCACTAGATTCGCACTTGATTTATAATCGATTTTGCTTTTATGTTTCCTTAACGCAATCATTATTGACTTATTGTGAATGAAATTTAAGAGTAAATATGTGAATATTAGGCTATTGTGATTGTCCGCGGTACGAAAAATAGAAGTTGAGAATGTCATTAGTTGAATTGTTAATATGGATTATTACTGGTTTATTGGTAATACTTTGGATTGTTAAATCCAACTTGCCTATAAGAAAATTCTATTCTATTTTTTCTAGAACTGTTAACTCACATGACCGTCAATTATAGTGCTAGATCTACACATTTGTATTATAGCCTTTAACCACTTGTGGATGAACACTATTATGTACACACTTTGATGCTGCTAGTATACACTGTCTTTGGTTCTAACTTATTTGTATTATATAATCTTAAAAAATGAAAAGTATAATTGATAGAGTATAGTCGATAGTCTAGGTCTAAATTGAATAACCAAATGAACGTATGAATATTTATTTTTACTATTCGTGTGTTTTGAAATATAAACGGAGTAAATCAAAGCCATGAAGTGTAGAGGAAAAGCAAAGTTAAATTCATCCACATGAGCTATATGAATCCGTTCCCTAAGTTTGACTTATTTTTAGCGTAGTTTCTTTTTTACGGTTAATGTAAATACGAGTTAATGGAATTTTTTATCAGCACAACATTAATTTAAAATTTTCTTTTGTGAGCCTCATTTTAAACTTCTTAACACAAAGAATTCAATCAATTCATGGACTTACATGGCAAAATCGAATATTGATAAGAACTAGTGTTTTTAGAACCTGAGCAAACCATTCATGCTAGAAACCACCTACAAAAAGTGGTTTGGTTGAGTTATTTTGAACTGTTTTCTGGGTTAGTCGGTTATAGCGCCTATTAATTAAGCATATGAAAACCTCATCAACCGTTGGACAAAATTTCAGTTTTTATTTTTTATTTTCATAATCTTATTTATGTCAACATTTACGAATTAAAACTCCGTATGTCATTTATTCCGGACTCTATTTTGTTATATAAACAATTCAAATAAAGTATAAGATAATTCTATATTTTGTCTTAAATCACTTTTAAAATTTTAAATCATTTATGAATTCATCTAAGTTCTAAAACCGATTTTATCAATGAATAGGTTTAACGATCGGGTTCAATAACCGATCTCGTTATTTTTCACTAAAACTAAACTTGACATGATGTCCTCCTATGAGCCCGAGGTCTCTCTAATCCAAATATCAACAAATATGGTTCCATTTAAACTACTAATTTTATGGTGATATTACAAGCATCTCCCATCACTTCAATGGGAGCATAACTATTTGGTATACGTCCAAAGTCAATAACAGGGACTTAAAATGGAAAGTTGGAAAATGGTTGTGTTTATAGATTGATATATATTTGTTTGTATATATGTACAAGAAAACCAAATCACATGGCACCATCTACAAAAACAGATGACATTATTTTAATAACTAATTGGTTTTTATTAAATTATTTTTTGTCTTTATGTAAAATTGATTGGAAAGTATGCAAGTTGGTAGATTGGTGCATGATTAGAGTCCAAATTTTATTAGATTAGGTAAACCATCTACTAATAATTGTGGTTTATGTTCTAGATACATGTCTTAGTATTCTCCATGTGACATGTTTGTGGGTCATCCAACCTCAACATTCACACTATTATTTCCAAGTTTTTAGTATTTATTTTACTCATCATCGAAAGTTTAGGTTACTAAAAATTAGAATTTATCAGTTTGATGAATTTTAATACTTGGTTATCGGTTAAACGTACAAAGTGATTAGGCTATTGTCTGGTTGATCGATCTAACTAAGGATTCGTTTTTTGGTTTGTCCTACTTGAATCATGCGAAATTTGAAGTCATGTCTTCAAATCATTTTTTGATGTATTTTGAAAGAAATCTAATACAAACAGTTTGTTTGTTTAAAGATAAGTTAAATGCATCCCTCCATTAAGTCATGTCTTCAAATCTTTGGTTTATTTCAAGCTTAAAATCATATTTGGTATGTTTGGTTGGTTGACAAGACATACCTGACTCCGTTAGGCCAAAAGTCTATTCAATGTGATTCATTACTCTATTGACAATTCCATATACCTCCAAGTTGAAATTCTATTACCGACTTGGTGTCAGTTTCATTCCGTTCTACTGAAAAAGATTATTGATACAAGTTTTAGGAAGGTAAATTTTCTAAAATGTGTATTACTCTTTATACTTTTTTTAAAATATCATCTCAATAATTTTTTCTTAAAATGTTCCTCCCGGATAAAACGTGGACGTCTCTAAAGACAGACGCGGTCGCCTAGGCCCACTAAAAATCAAACGCCTAGTCAATACAGGCGGCGCCGCCCATAAAACGGAGTCGTCCGACTCTAAAAAAAGAGGCGGCCGCCCCTATTCACCCATCTCAATGCACACTTGATTTCTTTTTTTTAATTTAATATTAATATAATTAATTTTACTCATATTTTGTTTTTCTCTTATAACTTTTAAAATATAACATTTTATAAAAGTTCAAATATACCATTGTGACGTGCTTATTTTTATCTACGCTCCGACGTAAATTTTATTCAAAACCGGTTTGGGTCAAATTTTATATCCAACGTTCGATGTAAATTTGATTCGAATCCGTTTTGAATAAAATTTACGTCGGTACGTAAATAATAGTGAGCAAAGTATAATTAAATATAATATTGAAACATATCAAATTGATAAAAACCTAAATGGAGAGACCTGTTTCTTTAAATATAGTTTAACTTTTATGATAGACAAAAGTGTTAGATTTAAAAAAGAAAATTCGAGAGTTTGGGAGTTAATGTTAAGAAAAAAAGGATGACAAAATTAGAGAAGAATCACAATGGACAATGGTTTGTCGGGTTTTAAAATGTCTAATGTGGATTCGGGTTCGGGTTCGTGGTCCTTGTATTTTAACTCTCAACTTAAATCCCCTTTTTGGTTCTTAAGAGAAGAGGGACAAGCATTTTTTTTAAGTTTTCTAGTGAACAAAACATCTAGTTAGTTATTTATATAGCTTTGAAGATGAAGTCAAAGTCAACTCAAACTAGTTTCATTTTGACCGACCGTGCGTTGGTGTTATTAGATAGCCGATAGGTTGTGCTAAACATTATATTATCTCTCTACTTGCTCACATGTGATAGGCCCTCCCTACTAAATCAATCATATTTCCCTCTACCAACTACTGCGTACGTTAAAACACATAGGAGTACGTTTAGCCAACCTTAGTACCTTATTACATGTGTGTTTCCAATAAGTATGCTTCATAATCATATAACATACATCCTACACCTGCACATCCACCAGACTTGTACAAACTTAAACCATCCAATGTTTATCATACTCACCATATCTGAAACACACATGTTGGATGATGGATCATATTATGATGCCATTAGACATCACCATATGTCTATATGCTCCGAAGAAATGAAAGTGAAGTGTCTTTATTTAATCATTTCATAACATTGCATGATTATAAGCAGTTAAATGTCAAAACCAAGCCACCATGGATGCTTTGCTTCAGATACCTTCCTTGTATCGAAGACGAGGCTCATCAGCTAACCGAAGTTGATCCAAGTGGTAGTTCGCTTCCATACTTTATCATATTGATAATCATCATACAGATATAATCAGAGATGTCTATTTCAATGCATTTACTGATCCAGATTATATTTTATCTCTAACATGTAAAACAAATTATATATTTTTAATTGAAAATTGTACGTTTACTTCAAAAGCATACTATCTATTACATAAGGAATTAAGGATATGGTGAAACATACCAAGTTGACCGTCTCATACACTGTTTCCAAGAGTCGCTTCCTGCTTCACGCCCACCCCCGGTAACCTTTTCACCACCAACTTCAGCACCATTAGTTGGTATATTAACATTAACAATACCACAATCACTTCCTTTAGGTCTGCCAACAGAAAAGGCATATGTTTAGAACCCAAAATTTATTCGCAATGTGTCTAATGTCACTCACCCAATCCATTTAAAGATAACCCCAGGTGAGCGGGTGAATATAGAACTAGATATCCTTAAGGTACCAAGTTGTTTATTTCAAAAGCTTCCTCAAAAGACTGCACAACAATGCGTAATGCGTAAAGAGCTTTTTATATTGGATAGCATATATATATACACATATACACACACGCCTATACATCCACACATGTATCTATATATAATTGGCAGAACAGGTATATTCACGGATACTGTACAAGAATTTGCTCTGAAAGTTAAAGTGACCTTGAATTATAAGACATACAGGACAGGACCAAAGAGTTCTTCCTTCACAACATTGGCACTCAGTGAAATTTCAACTATTGTCGGCTGTAAAAGCAAGGTTGTCATTTGTTTCGGTTTTAAGTTGATATGCAGGTTTTATAAAGCATATGACAGACACAATTAGAAGCAGGAAAACGAGCAAGTAGGGTAACAGCTCAAGTCAGGTTGGACTGATCCGCCAACACTATGTGTCCACCTTTCTCGACTTTATAACTAAATATTGAACAAAATATGATTTGAAAAAAATTACTAAACAACTTGATTTAGGAGGTTATATCTAAATACACTTCGCCTAATTTTCAATCCTTTGATGGGTTCAACTAGTTCCACAATCCATATTTAGCTAAGTTTTTTTTTTTAATTTATGCATTTGACCCATTTAATGTTGAATCAACCGGCTTACAAAGAATTGTTACCTCCGGAAACAGTATTGTCCACCTTTAACATCGTCTATAGGAATGAAGGATGCCAGCAACCAAACCCAATGATTCCCATCCACAACACAACTATTGATGGGGTCAGGGAGAGTGAGATGTAGGCAAACCATATCTCTAGCCGTTGGAATAGAGAGGCTGCTTCCAAATAAAAATGAAGGATGTAATTCCTTATTTCTAAAAATTTTGGAAGGGGCTAGAAAAAGGGCTCAGTTCAGAGAGTATGTCATCCATTTAATTGTCGGAGAATTTCCTGCCATTTAAAAAAAAAAAACTTCATATTTAGCTTTCGTAAGTCGAAGTTTGATTGTATCACAAAGTGAACCAAAGAAATTATGAGGCTCATGTTTTGATCCATGGGGAGTTCCTAGAAGGGGTTCCTACACTGTTGCACTAGGTTCACGTCTTTTTTTACATAGCGAATTTCATGGTTCATAGTGCACTATTAGTTTTTCATATTTACAGATGGCTTCATACGCATATAAAAAATCATCCTCAGTACAATTCCAAAGATGCAAAGAATTGATGTACGCCACTATTCACTCACTTAATCATTCAATAAGATATGATGATTTATTGGCCTACAAGATTGGCAGATGTTGAATTGGTAAGAGGAACACGACTAGGTAATATAAAACTAATAGAAGTTAGAAAGATGTTAAAATACATACTTGAACTTCCCCTGTTCCTTCTGAAAGAATTTCCCCATCTCAAGTGATAAAAGCCGACCAAGGTACTCAAGCTTGGCTCTGAGTGCGCACCAATCTGTCTAACTCGTTTTGGTGCAGCAAGCTGAGAAAAAATAAATAAATATAAGTACACAACTTTAACATGGATCGTTCTATTGTACTCGTTTTAAAACTATAACAGTAAGCAATGACAATTACACAACATTGAAAAGAGGTTATGGGTCATTCTGTTGTACTCATTTCGAAACTATAACAGTAAACTTTGGCATAGAATCACAACTTACAGAATAAGGCGATGTCAAAGAGAGGCCTCAACAAGAAAGAAACTGTACTCATGAGAACTTTCACTTGCATCCAAATCTTTGAGGCTTCAAAACAAGCCTCCATGCCCTAATCATAATCTTGAGAAGAAGCTTCTATGACTTCAGCAACAGGCTGGATCAACAAAAAAGCAAACAATAACCTCTCTAAATATTGTCACTCAAATCCAAACCATGAGCTGATATGATTAATACAACACCAATACAATAGCCCAATACCAAGGATCATGGGAGTACTTTTTACATTAGAGTATAAATAAAGTGAAGCAGATGCATGCAATTAAGTGATTTGCAACAAAATGTTCTTATTTTAAGTTTCACTGCCTGCAAATATCTTGAGAAGAAGCTAATGACTTCAGCAATGGGCTGGATCAACAAGATAGCAAATAATTACCTCTCTAAAAATTCAAACACAAACCATGAGTTGATATAACCAATATAACACCAATAGAATAGCACTATACTAAATTACTAAGGATCTTAGGGGCGCATTTCATATAAGAGTTATTAATATAATGAAGCAGATGCATGCAATCAAGAGATTTGCAACAATATCTTCTTATTTTGAGTTTTACTGTCAATTTCTCATCAACAATTTAATAATCCTAATTCTAGTTTTCTAATTTAATCGGATCATCCAAAAGTTACAATAAATCAAAATCAAAATCAAAAACCAATCAACCTAAAGTTTAATACACAATAGAATCGGACTACCTTGTTGTTAGCAGGATTAACAGAGCACCGTTTACAAAAGCTGATTTTCGTTAACAACTCGTACTCTTCAGCAAAACTCATGTTTGCACGAAACAGTAATCCATTGATAATCACATATACATGAAGAAACAAACGAAACTGAACAACTAAACTGTATCAAACTCCAATTGTAGACCTCACTTGCAGATTATAAATTTATGTCACTGTGTTGTGATAATTGATAGTGGTGTTGATTACCTGTAACGCCGTTGGAGTTAATCTGCGGGTGGAACGCCGGTGGTATTAGCGGACATTATTACATTTACCAAAATTAGTTTGCATTATTGATTTGTGTCTCCCATATTTTCAGCTAGATTGATGGAGGTTTAGTTGTCATCTCATTATTATATAATGAGTCTCTTGTATCTCAATCAGGGGACATTTACATTCCACAATCCTTCATGGTTATCAGAGCCCTTCTGTAACCCTAATTTTTTTTCCCTGCCGTCAAGGTGTTCTTCACGAAGACACCATGGAAGACAAACCCGAATCCTCCGATTCAACCAAACTAGAAAAACTACATAAAGCCTATTCCGTCACCAACATCACCACCAAAATTCGCACCCTCGATGGCAAAAAGGTTACCTATTCTCAATGGGTGAAGCAATTCAAACTCCATGCTCGTGCGTTCAAGGTTACCAATCATTTCGACGGCACGACACCGACACCCAAAGATGACCCGTTGTACGCTGAGTGGTATGAGCTGGATGCCCTCGTCGTGCAATGGATCCACAACAGTATCTCCGATGATTTGTTTTCCAGAATTCTCGAAGACCCTACCACGGCTAGATCCGCATGGCTTAAACTTCAAGAAATCTTCGTCAACAATAAACACGCCCGCGCAGCCACCTTGGAGCAAAAATTCATCAACACCACCTTGTCCTCGTGTGCCTCTTTCGATGATTATTGCCAAACATTGAAAGATATCGCTGGCCAACTTGATGATATTGACCAACCGGTGTCTGAAAGCAGGCTTGTGATTCAAATGGTACGTGGCTTGCAGAATGAATATGACACCATTGGAGCAATCATCAATCAAAGTTGCCCAACTCGGGATGATAGAAGCCGAACAAACAGCAACGTCAATCCGGTAAAGTCGGGGCTAACCGTGACCATGCACTCCTGTCTCAAACAACTTCTCCAAACAACACATCCACTAACGCAGATTTGGGACGTTCACCATACCCCAACGGGTATAAGGGCAGGAATTATGATCCGGCCAAAGCTGCAAGGGGACGTGGTCAACAAAATCGTGGGGGCAGAAACGGGGCTAGAGGTGGTCGATCTTCAACGTTCATTCCATGGCACGATCGCTTAGGCCACCCCGGAGTGAACGTGATTGATCATCTGAGTCGTTATTTTATTTCATGTAATAAAACTGTTGGTTCTAATATTTGTTCTTCCTGTCAAATTTCCAAAAGCAAACGTTTGCCTTTTAATAATTCTGTTTCAAGTACTTTTCAACCATTTGATATAATACATTGTGATCTTTGGACATCTCCTATTTCAAGCAATTCGGGTTATAAATATTATATGGTTCTGGTTGACAACTACACACATTACGTTTGGGTTTACCCTCTTAAATATAAATCTGACACTTTTCAAACCTTTGCAAAGTTTCATAAACTTATCCAAACTCAATTTCAAACTTCAATATTCAAATCTTTTGCCAACCTCAATGGGCTTGTATTTCGTTTTTCATGCCCTCAAACCTCCCAACAAAACGGACGATCTGAACGCATGATACGACGTCTCAACGACATCATTCGTGCCCTGTTATTCCACGCTCACCTTCCGCCTAACTTTTGGGTTGAAGCTCTTCATACCGCCACATATCTTCATAACATTCTTCCTACCAAACGTTTACATTTTCAAACACCTGCATTTGCCCTCTACATGCGCCGACCATCGTACGATCATCTTCGTGTCTTTGGTTGCGCATGCTACCCCGACATGACTGCAACTCAACAAAACAAACTCTCCCCCCGATCCACTAAATGTGTATTTCTCGGATACCCATCCGATTTCTGAGGTTATCGATGCTATGACCCAACAACGGGACGTGTCCACCACTCCCGACATGTCGTCTTCGACGAACAAGTCTTCCCATTCAAGGAGTTGTCTACTCAATCTAATTATACCTTTCTGGATGATGACCTTAGCCCGCTGCTCCACCCTTTATCCCTACTTACGGACCAAACAAAACAAACTCCCACCCCAGCCCACTCTCCACAACCGGCCCACTCACCAACTCACAACCCACCTACCACTCCGTCTCCCTCACCAGCCCAAACCTGAACCAACAACATAACTCCCACTACGGCCCAAATGCCTCCCACTCAAACCGCATCCCACCCTAATACTACCACCCAATCCCCACCTGCCACATCGGCCCACCCCACTCCCTCTCCTCCAACCGATCAAACCAACAGCCCAACTTCACCAGCTTGTTCCAACTCCACAGATTCATCCACTCCAAATGATCACCCCATGTTAACTTGAGCCAAAGCAGGTATAATCAAACCAAACCCCAAATACACCTTAACCACAACATCCACCATATCTCCTGTTCCCACCTCTTATTTGAAATCCTTATCAGACCATAACTGGCTTCGGGCCATGCACGACGAATTTAGTGCTTTGCAGGCTAATAACACATGGGATTTGGTTCCCCGGCCCTCTGATCACCCGGTTATTCGTTCTATGTGGTTGTTTCGCCACAAATTTAAAGCTGATGGCACCTTGGATAGATACAAAGCTCGTCTGGTATCCAATGGTAAATCTCAAACGATTGGTATTGACTGTACTGAAACATTTAGCCCGGTTGTCAAACCGGCTACCATTCGTACGGTGTTATCATTGGCAGTTTCTAGAAACTGGCCCATTCATCAGCTGGATGTTAAAAATGCCTTTTTACACGGCAACCTCCAGGAAACTGTTTACATGAATCAACCTCCTGGTTTTATTAATCCGGATGCCCCGAATCATGTGTGTAACTTGAGAAAATCCTTATACGGGTTCAAACAGGCACCAAGGGCTTGGTACACGTGCTTCTCAAGTTTCATTAAGTCTATGGGGTTTCGCAACAGTTTGTGTGACACATCTTTGTTCATTTATCAAACGGGTGATTAACTTGCGTATCTTCTATTGTATGTGGATGACATTGAGCTTACTGCTAACAACCGGAGTTTACTTACACACATCATTGCAGCCTTATCAAAAGAACTTGCTATGACTGATATGGGTAATCTCCACCATTTTTTGGGCATCACAGTCACTCGGGACCAGTCATCCATCACTCTCGGCCAAACACAGTACGCACGGGACATACTTCATCGGGCAAATATGCTTACATGTAAACCCTGTCACACACCGGTAGACACCACCTCGAAGCTTAGCTCCACTGATGGCAATCTTCTACCGGATGGATCTCTATATCGCAGTCTCGTGGGCGCTTTGCAATACCTCACCATCACTAGGCCTGACATCACCTATGCCGTCCAACAGATATGTCTTTTCATGCATGCTCCTCGCGAGCCACATTTTGTCTTTCTCAAGAGGGTGTTGCACTACATCCAGGGCACGCTCCATCTGGGTTTGTAGCTCACTGCATCACCGAATCATTCATTGATCGCCTATTCGGATGCCGACTGGGGCGGGTGCCCAGATACTAGACGATCCACATCAGGTTACTGTATTTTTTTGGGAGATAACCTCATATCCTGGTCATCCAAACGTCAACAAACTATTTCTCGATCCAGTGCTGAAGCTGAATACCGTGGGGTCGTGAATGCTGTAGCTGAAGCTACATGGATTCGCAACTTGCTTCTCGAGTTGGGAGTTCCGATACAGAAAGCTACACTAGTGTACTGTGACAACGTCTCTGCCATCTATTCGTCTGGTAATCCAGTGCAACACCAACGCACTAAACACGTGAAGATGGACATTCACTTTGTGCGGGAAAAGGTTCAAATTGGTCACATTAAAGTCTTACATGTCTCGTCTTCCGCTCAGTACGCAGATATCTTCAAAAAGGGTCTCCCGCGCTACCTCTTCGAGTCTTTTCGATCCAGCTTGAACGTGTTCCCGCATACACGTTCACACTGAGGGGGAGTATTAGCGGACATTATTACATTTACCAAAATTAGTTTGCATTATTGATTTGTGTCTCCCATATTTTCGGCTAGATTGATGGAGGTTTCGTTGTCATCTCATTATTATATAATGAGTCTCTTGAATCTCAATCAGGGGACATTTACATTCCACAATCCTTCAGGTGGTTATGAGTTTGAGTTGAGTATACAGTTAATGTATTTTAAAGGTAGATTTCAGAGTAAACTAGTTTTTACCAGTCGTGCGTTGTAGCGGTATCGTACGCGGCGTAACAAATAGTATAAACTAACAATCGAGCAGACTTGTGTCCAGATTAAAATCACGATGAAACGTAAAGTAACTCGAATATATATCGTTGAACGAAAACGTATTATACTTCATCCGCTTTTTTTCCAAACAAAATTATGTTGAAAGGTAAACCACATCAAAGAATACACAAAAAGACACACAGATTACGACTGTCCATACTTGTTTCAAAACTAAACTTACGTTAAAACGTAGAGTAACTCGGACTTATACCGTCAAATTAAAATATTTTTTTAACCCGACTCATTTCCGAACTACATCAAAAAGTAAGTGGCCATCGAAATGTAGATCATTTCAAAGCGTATATAAAATTATATACATAAAAACGTTATATACCAGACCCGACACATACCTAAAAATACGAACGTAAAAAAATTGATTTTTTGTAAAACTAAAATTTTAATGAGGTAAACCCAACACTTTACAAACTTAAAAATGTCAAAGTAACGTGCCAAAGTTGACCTAAATAGATTTGAGTTCAATAAAAAATATAATTTAACAAAACAAATATAATTCAATAAACAAATATTAATTAATAATATTTAAATATTATTTTATAATTCATAATTAAACATTATTATTATTTTATCATTTATTATTACCGTTCAATTCTTTTTCTATTAATATAGGAGTAATTCTATGGATGGTTCCTATGTTATATTCAAATTATGGTTTTGATCTTCAAGTTTGAAAACTTATAAGGTTAGTTTTTGAATATATGCATAAACATAACAAGTTTGGTATCTAATATGGATGGACAGATAACTTTTCTTGAAAATGACAAAAATACACCTATATAAAATACTTTAAAAGATAAAAAAACTCAATGATCATTTTAATAAAAACAATATACACGTGTGTGTGTGTGTGTGTGTGTGTATTATAACTTCTTCCGTGACCCCATAAGCATCTCCGGCCGGCCGTCATCACCATCTCAAGCGACCACCATCAGAATCATCGGTCGGGCATCATCACCGTCTCCGAATGACCACCAACACCATCTTCGGTCACATTCTAAAGAACAATTTCGTGAAGAACACCATCACTATCATCGGTCGGGCACCATCACCATCTTAGGCGACCATCATACCTAGATCTGGAATGAAATCAAATTAAGAAGAGGCAGGGGGAGAGAAACAGGGCGGTCATAGGTGGCGGTAAGGGCGATGGTAGGTGGCAGTGGTGTTAGGACGAAGGCGATGGTGGTGTTGGATGTAGTGAAGGATTACAACAACGAAGGCGTCAATGGGGTTGGGTGCAATGGTTTGGAGATGGTTAGGGGGTGGCTGGATCTAGGGCTTAAAGATGGAGAGAGTGAGAAGGGGGGGGGGGGGATAGATGGTATATTTATTTTTAATAGTAATGGTATTTTGATCATTTCACACTATTTAACAGAAAAAGTTAATCTTTCATCCATGTTAAGGGCAAAACATGTTATGTTTATGCATACTTTGGGACTAACCTTGTAATTTTTCAAACCTGAGGATCAAAACCGTAATTTAAACATAGCATAGGAACCATCCGTGTAATTTACTCTAAACTTTAAAAGAGAAAAAATCTTAAAATGTCCTCTCATACTAAGGCTATATTTCACTTTTGATACTTATGTCTAGAAAATTATATTTTTGATTTAATTCTTTAACATAGATGAACATTAAATTTTATGTTAAAGTAAATTATATTGATGGTCCTTGAGTTTTGTTCAAATTTTATTTTTCGTACTTGAGATTGAAAACTATAAATTTATTCTTAAGGTTTGACAAAAATAATACATTTCGTCCCTGGGTCAAATGGCCGTTAAATTATTCCGTCAAGTAGCTGAAAATTGACCATTTTACCCTTTTCTTCTTCCTCACTCAAACCAATTTCAACCTCCACCACCACTCCTTGCCACCACCACCACCACACAACATATCTCATCTCCACAACTGCTCCACCACACCACCACCACCCCATCTCGACCATTGTAGTTTACCTCCATCTCCACCTCCTTCTCCGACGAGTTTTCACAGGAAACCTCACGGTCACCAGAAAACCATGAATATTAATTATAATAGTAGGTTCTGTAAGTGAGTTTTTTTTACTATGCATATTAATCGCATTATCAACCATTTATTACAAAAGAAGTCCAAATAAGTCATCGAATCTGGTGTTTCTTGACGACGATGGGTCTCCAGAGAATCAGAGATAAGTTGCAGTGGTGGAGATGGGGTGGTGGTGGTGTGGTGGAGTAGTGGTAGAGATGGGGTGTGTCGTGTGGTGGTGGAGATGGGGGTGTGTGGTGGTAGTTGAGATTAGGTTAAATGAGGAAGAAGAAGGGATTTTACCGCTACTTAACGGAATAAATTAATGACCGTTTAACTCAAGGACGAAACATATTACTTTTTTTCAAACCTTAGCACTAAACATGTAATTTTTCAATCTCAGGAACGAAAAGTGAATTTTAAGCAAACCTAATGAACGATCCGTGTAATTTACTCTTTATGTTAACTTTTAAGATAACTATCAAAACTTGTTTTAGAAAACAAATAAAAAAATTTAAAAAAATAAAAAGAGGGACACACATACATAAAAGACAAAATAAAAAGTTAATAAATTACCGCTAGAAGAAATTAACAAAAAAGCCATAAGTGCATTTTAATCCTCGCTCTCAATTACATTTTTTTTCTAACTGCAAATCTATTTATCCTTACTATTAGTAAACTAATTTACATTATGTTTAAATTCAAAATCAAGATCTACTCTTTAAAAGACAAAGTAAATATCAAGTGGTTTAACATCACATTGAGTGGTGGTGACGGTGGTTGTCGTCCTTAATATAAATAAACTAGAGAGTTACATGTAAGCAAACACAATCACGTGTACCAGTTAGAAATTGTTTTAAATTTTATTTGTTTATAGTTTTGTTTAAATTTAACATGTAAAAGTAATTTAATGTTTAAAAAATGTTTGCAAGACTTTTATAAAAAAATAAAAATAATGTTGTTTTTAATGTGTAAAAAATTATTGTTAAGTGAATTTTGATATGAAAAAACATAAAGTAAGTTGGTCTTATGGCATTTGCCTAATAAATAATGAAAATTGAATGATTAAGTTGGTTTTATGCCATTTGCTTAATAAATAATGAAAATGGAATGATTTTAAAGAAATAAAAACTCACATTTAATAAATCTAGTTGTATAAAGCGAAATATTGTCAAAAAATAAAAGCTTGAGTAAATTACTATTTTAATATTCTTCCTAGTTTAGGTGCTTCAAAATTTTCAGTTTAGAAAAATAATCATTTACCAAATCATGTGCTAGGATTTGCATTTTGTAATAGTTTCATTTGCATTCACTAATCCTGATCTATTAAATTGAAGGATATTATAGTTAATTTACATTCACAGGGCTATTAAGGAATTAAGACGATTCGTGTAACTTTTCAAATATATATGAAAACCTAACTCTAATCCCTCATATATCTCTCTCTCTCTCTCTCTCCATATATAATATCTTAATCAAAATCATAAAAAGATCTTAGAAAATCAAAATCCAGAATCGATCTTTGAACGCTAAATGCTCACAAGGTGTTTGTTTAGTTTTTGTTCCTCATCCAGATGGTTCTTTGCAAATCACAATAGGGATCAATGTAGATGTATTTTTCTAGAAATTCAAGTGTTGGCATCAATTCAATGGTAGCCTTTGATGGAGGGGGTTATCATCAATTCTCTCCAAACCATTAGCTTCAATATGAGACAACTGTTACAAAACACGATTAAAACTTGAACCTAACAATACTCAAACATGCTTGCCGAATATACAGTTAATGATTTAGTGGTATAGTGTTTATTCTTCATAACATGATATGAATTAAACTCTTTATAAGTTTGTAGAGAATTTGAAATCAACAACAGAGATAAATTGAGAGGCGCGAATCGCTTTTAGATTAACAGTATTTGGGTTCACACCAAAATTTCAATCGAATAAAACTCAATTATAAAAACAAGTATGATATGCGTGTGAGAAATTCGTAAACCGTAGTAGAGAATGAAGAAGATCAAAGTCTGGCCAAAATTTTGTTCAAATTCGTATTTCGTAAGGATGGAGTTAACTGCCTTCGGAGTTTCCATCTTAAAATTTGATTATTTTTACCCTTGAGTTTCACATGTGATATTTTATAAAAATTAAATTTTAATGCATTTTTAGTAATGCAATATTTACCAATTGTTCAACTCGATCCTAGCTAGACTTTTTCCCCCATGGACCCCACTATCAAGGGTGTTGTCCTCGAACCCCGTCAAGGGGGTGTTGCACCCTTAGAACCCCCCATTGCTAAGGTTTCCAGTATCAAAGATCAAAATAAACTAAAAACAAACATGTAATTCGCATCTACTCACTTGTTTAATAGATATTATGATAATATCGGCCGGTAATCAATTTAATTAGACTAAAGCATCTAACAACAAAGTGTAACAAACATATATTATAAAAAAAAAATTGTTGTTGAAAAAATTGACGAAAATGACATCAAAATTATTAAACCGGAACATATCATCTCAAAATGTGAATTAAAATAGAAAGAAATATCTACAAGAATCACTCTAAATACTAAAAAATGCAAAGCAAAATGATTAATAGCATGGACACTTTTGATTGGATAATACAATAATTTACAAGTAGCACAAGTGGTTGGTAATACTTACAAGTGGCCCCTTTCTCTAACCCAATCAAATTCCGCCACGTACCACCCCTCCCATCTTTTAGAATTTTTAAATCTCCAAAATTGCCTTTTTATCATCATCATCATCTTCTTCGTTCCACAAGAATATCCACACAACCAACAATGGCTACTTCACTCCCACCTTCAATTCTTCTTCATCTTCTGTTTATATCAATATTATCTTCTGTATCTCTGATTCAATCGATTCACACGACACCAATCGATCAACCGAAGACGTACATCATACACGCATCTAGATCTGAAAAACCTAAAACGTTTTCCACTCATCACGGCTGGTATTCCTCCGTTCTCCGGTCAGTTTCATCGCAGGACCACCGATCGGAGATTCTATACACGTACGAACGCTCCGTCAACGGCTTCTCCGCCACGTTGACTCGAGCTCAAGCCTCTCAGATCCGTCGTCTTCCAGGCATACTCTCTGTAACACCAGATCGCCGGAGAACACTTCACACAACTCACACACCGAACTTCCTAGGGTTAGCAGATAGTTACGGTCTATGGCCAAATGCTGAATACGGTGATGATGTCATCGTCGGAGTGCTCGACACCGGGATCTGGCCGGAACGTCGGAGTTTCTCCGACGACGGACTTCCGCCGGTGCCGGCGAGCTGGAAAGGAAGCTGTGACGTCACGTCGGACTTTCCGGCAACGGCTTGTAATCGGAAGATCATCGGAGCTAAGGCGTATTACAGAGGCTATAAGGCTAGTTTCGCCGGTTTGTTGAATGAAACCGATGGAGCTCTTTCGCCTAGGGATACAGAAGGTCATGGAACTCATACGGCTTCTACGGCCGCCGGAGCGGTGGTGGAGGACGCCGGATTTTTCGACTTTGCCACCGGTGAAGCTAGAGGTATGGCTATAAACTCTCGTATCGCTGTTTACAAGATCTGTTGGACTGCAGGTTGTTACGATTCCGATATCCTCGCTGCTATGGATCAAGCGATCGACGACGGTGTGCACATCATCTCGTTATCCGTCGGAGCCACCGGATATGCGCCTGAATACTACCGTGATTCAATCGCCATCGGAGCTTTTGGAGCGATGCAACACGGTATACTCGTTTCGTGTTCAGCAGGAAACTCAGGTCCTGGTGCTTACACCGCTGTGAACATCGCTCCTTGGATTTTCACGATCGGAGCTTCGACGATTGATCGTGAGTTTCCGGCGGATGTTGTTCTCGGCGACGGGAGAGTTTACGGTGGCGTATCGTTGTACTGCGGTGACGGACTTGGAGACACTCAGTATCCGTTGGTGTATGCTGAGGATTGCGGTGATCGGTATTGTTACCCCGGAAAACTTAACGCCACATTAGTCGCCGGAAAAATCGTGATCTGTGATCGTGGTGGTAATGCTAGGGTTGAAAAGGGAGCTGCTGTTAAGGAAGCTGGAGGAGCTGGGATGATCCACACGAATTTAGACGAAAATGGCGAAGAACTTCTCGCCGATGCGCATCTCGTCCCTGCGACCATGCTCGGGGCCGCTTACGGAGATAAGGTTAAAGAGTATGTCAAATCCAATCATGCCCCGACGGCTACGATTGTGTTTAGAGGGACGGTGATCGGGACATCACCGTCCGCACCGCGTGTGGCTTCGTTCTCGAGCCGTGGACCTAACTACCGCACGTCGGAGATTCTTAAACCGGATGTTATTGCGCCTGGGGTTAATATTTTAGCTGGTTGGACTGGATACACCAGTCCAACCAGTTTGGATATAGACCCTAGAAGAGTTGAATTTAATATTATATCGGGGACGTCGATGTCGTGTCCTCACGTGAGTGGGTTATCGGCCTTGTTACGTAAGGCCCACCCCACGTGGTCCCCAGCGGCGATAAAATCTGCCCTGATGACCACGGCTAAGTATTTGGACGACGTCGGAGCGAACATTACAGACCTTGCCACTGGCGCGCAATCCACACCGTTCGTTCATGGGTCGGGGCACGTGGACCCCAATCGAGCCCTTAAACCCGGGCTAATATACGACGCTGGATTCGACGACTACGTGGCGTTCCTCTGTGCCATTGGATATGATTCCAACAAAATAGCTACTTTTGTGAAAGATCCAGTGGATTGTAACGCAAGAAAACTTAATAGTCCTGGGGATCTAAACTACCCATCTTTTTCAGTGGTGTTTGATTCCGAAAACAAGGGCGTTGTGAAGTACAAACGGGTGGTGACGAATGTGGGTGATGTGGATGCGGTTTATGAGGTGAGTGTGAGTTCTCCGCCCGGGGTGGAGGTGGTGGTGTCACCGGAGAAGCTCGAGTTTAGTGAAGAGAAGAAAGAGGCGGAGTATGAGATCACCTTCAAGTCCGTTGGTGGTGCGGCAGCGGCGTATGGTGCCATTGAGTGGAGTGATAAGGTGCATAGTGTTAGAAGTCCGATTGCGGTTGTATGGAGTTCGAGTACATTGCAAATGAGCATGTAAGTTAGGCATTGTATTGATCAGGTGTTGTGGTTCAAGCAAGAGATGGACTTTGGATAAATTATTGCATCATGAGCTCATGTGGGTTTTACGATGGTGTTTTTACTTTCTTTTTTTCCTTTTGATTTGAGTTGGGTTTTAACTTTTAATCAAGATAATAATGTATCAGTTCCTCTCTTGTTGTAAAAATAGCTAAACACGTTCAGAAAGTTTAGTTTACGGTTTATTTCCTCTCTATTTGTTTTGTTTTCAAGAAAAGTACAGCATCACCGTAACTCCGTTTGTTTATTGAGGCTTTGAGTGGAGTTCTTTGGAATTATCCGTAGATCCGTTGTGTCATGAACTCAACATGGGGAGTGGTTGTAAGGGATGATAATCTTCACTCTAAAAGAATAGTGCGGAGAACTTTGTATATATAATTGAATTACAATCAAGATATATATTACAAGAGATATACATTACAAAAATATATCAATTTGATATGGGTGTAGTTGGATTTAACATTCCCAATTAAGAAAAAGTGAACTCAGCTGGCAAATTTGGCTAAAAATTTACACATGAATCAGACAAAAAGACATTTGGTGGGCGTGATTGCTTTTGTCGCATGATGGATTATTTGAAGATAAGGAAATCATGTGGTTTTCTCCAAGAATCTTCACGAAAATGAGAAATTACTTGATGATTTAGCATTTTCCTTCTATGGTATAGTGTAGAACCTAAAAATATAAAATTAACTAGATAAGTGGCTTAAACCCTCTATCGATCATGTAATTTTGTTTTCCCGTATAGTATCTTGCTAGGTGTGGTTTATATAATGTTGTCGTTCCAAATAAATAAATAAACAGGATTAGGATTTGTGTCTATCTTAAATATGAATACGTTGGGTGTCTCGGATATCGTTAATAACCCCTCCTCAAGCGAAAAGACCCTACCAATGTCAAAAGCCGTGGTAAGCTTTTTGTAAAAATATTTGTCACCTGAAGCTTGGTAAGATTGCATTTCTATAAACTTCCTGCATGTTCTCGTAAGTAATGATAGTCAGTGTCAATATGCTTATCGCTTTTATGAGCCATCAAATTTGTGCTTAAAATAAAGCGCTAAAATTGTTAAAAAAAAGGATGCGACGATCCGAAGGAAGAACATGAAGCTCTCCAAGAAGGTGAGTAATCCAAACTATTTCAGGAGCTATTTTTGCCATTGCAAGGTATTCAGAGTCGTAGCTTGATCTAGAGACTGTCGATTGGTTCTTGACACTCCATAAGGCATAAAACAAGAACGCCACCCGAAAATATCGAGTAGCCATAATTAGACCTCCGAGTTCAACGCAACGAGTCCAATCAGCACCAAACAACCAAGAATAGAAGTAGAATGCGGGCAAGAAGGTGAGACCATTGTCATAATCCCTTAACATACGTGAGAATACGTATGATGATTAAAAATGAGCCGTTGATGGAGCCTATAAGAACTAAATAACCAAGTTTATCACATAAGCAATATATGGACTAGTATTTGTGTGATCAATGAACGGCATACCAAGGCGGTAATTCTGTAAAATAATTCTTGAGCAGGTAGATGTTGGAAACTGAACTAGTGAAATTCAAGAAGTAAAAGCACTTAAGGGATACGTTCTCAAATTATATAGTGGAGTGGCTTGAAATCTATGTACTTAGCACAACTTAAATAGGTATGATATTTAACATTTGAGTATCCGACGTGTTATAACTGAAAGTTAAAAGAGCAACTGTGTTTATATCTGTAGCTTTGATGAAACATATTATACACTTCATCTTCCCACCAACAATAACAACTAGATATTTATTTATTTTTTCTCGAATTTCACATTTGCGTTTTTAAATTTGAAATGTGTGCTTTTTTACATTTTACAATAATATTAGTCTTATAACAATATTATTTTACGTTTATATTATTAAAACATAAAAATACTATTAGGATTTTAAATATAAAATTATTTTTGAAAGGAATAGTGCTATGAGTGAAAGCTATTTTTCATATTTTAGTTAAGGAAGTTACTAGTGTATAGAAGGATGTAATATCGTAACGCTAAAATAAGAGGTGAAATATGAAAAGCATGTCCCACTTCTTAAAATGGTTCTATCAATACATTAATTGGTAACACAAGCAATTGTTCACCCAAAATGATAACATCACTTTTTTGAGAAATATAATGTTATAAAGATATTTTGCAACATGTCTGATCACAAAGACATAACTATAGAATTGATGTTTGATTTGGAAATGATTTGAGAATTCTATTTGAATTTTGAAGACCACTAACACAGAGTGGGGACATGTTTTAGAGAATACACATGGATAAATAAATCATTCATAAACTTAATATTTAGATACACAACAACAACGACGCTTTGGCCGAGTGGTTAAGGCGTGTGCCTGCTAAGTACATGGGGTTTCCCCGCGAGAGTTCGAATCTCTCAGGCGTCGTTTATTTTTTGTTTTTGGTTTGCTTTTGTTTAATTTCATTATTAATTTTCATTCCGGTTCAGTCATTTAATGATTGAATTTGTAAGAACGAATAGTATGTGAATTGTGATTCAGCTATTAAATATCAAAGTCGTTGGATGTTGTATTATATTATTTTTCTATCATAGATAGTTGAAAGTTAATTAAGATTCGAGGAAATCATAAAGTGATTAAAAGTAATTTCACAAGTTACATGTTGACGTCACCATCAACTTTATGTCTCTGTGACATTCCGATTCTACAATGAATGTGTTGTTTGATCTTTCCAGTTAAGGTATAAGAGTTTTATAAAAATTATTAATTTTTTCAAGCGAACCAACTTATGTTCACCCCTACTTTTAACTTGGTTTAGATGACGTGTTAGTGTTTTGCACAACCAAAGCCAACGGCCAACTAATTCTTGAAATCAACTCATCGGGCCACCCCAATCGACACACAAATTGAGGCCACTAGGTGAGCCTTAGAGTATCGATCCACGGGTCTGTTCGATGATACAGTAAATTTTATACCTATGACGCAAAAGAGGGATTTAATGTATTGATATACAATTTAAGTCTGCAAAACCTACAGAAGATTTTGCTACTTAAATCTTCATTTTATATATAAGAGTTGTGTATATACTTTTTTATTTTAACCGATAACTCACACACCCATCTGACACACTTTTAATTATGCATGACAACTAATTTACATAAATCCGTCATAGGCGGGACTCGAGTCTTAACAGGTTTGTGCATAAAAGGAGCTATATGATGATTGTAATCTACCATACTAATATGTATATGTTTGGGGTTTTAACAAAAACTCTACTGTAACAGAAAACTTCTTTATCAGGCACCCTCGATCATTGTAGCAATGGAATTTGATGATAGAACCAAATTCTCCTCGAGTAACAAGAGTTTAAATCTTGCCTAACTACTCTAACAGGTGGTATTTTTTCAGATAAATGACCACTAATGTGTGTGGATCGAACGTTGTAGCAAAAAAAAAATTAAGTTTTATGTTAGTAAACATTGTATTATTCTTTGTATTTGCAAGAGACACATTTAGTTTCGATGGTATTGTTTAAATTCAAAAGTTTTTGGGGGTAATTACCAGTTCGACAATATGTTTGGTAGTGCTCGTGGTTGAACGGGTGGTTTGATTTCATTATGGGATCCTTCGGTGTTTGTGAAACAATCCATTACATACATGCATAATTTGGTAATCGTTGAAGGACATGACTATTTTTTTAATTTGAGTTTTCATGATAAACGTATATGATCCGGCATCCGGGTATGCATATTGCTTTTAAATACTTTAATGTCACAAGATGTTCCTTGAAAAGATTGTGATCGATTTTCTGATCGGTTTATTTTATGAACTCGTATTTTCATGTTAATTATTTTTAAAATGCATAAATATTTTTTTAAAGTATATTAATTTTATTTGTTTTTTATATGCTGTCGGTTTATTAAATATTTGCTTTTTTAAAGTATATTAATTTTATTTGTTTTTTTGAACTCTTGAAGTAACCAGAAGTCCAAGAAAAAATGGGATCAAATCCAAACCAACATGGGCTTAAATGATATATGACCCGTAAATTTTAAGTTTATCTTTTGGTTTGGCAGCCCATTAAGGAAATATTGAGCCTGCTCATGAAAGCCTCTCACACCTCTCATCCCGCCCTTATTAATAGATGTGTTAAACGGGTCGTGTTCTTGGGTTGTCAGGTCCAACCGAACACGAACCTGAAAATTTTACACGAACCAAACTCAAACGGTTTCCAAACGCGAAAATTGTGTTAGAAGTGTCAACCCGAACACAACAAGAAAATTTACTGGTTGACACGAACACGACCCGATTGACCCGAATGTTTTATATTTTTTCACATATCAATACTTTAAAATTACTATTTTACAACAAAAAATACCAATTAATGTAAACAATTACATTTTAGTTATGATATTTTTATGCCAAATTCCGTTTAAGTTCTAAATTTCGAAATAAAACACATAACAAATTTAATTTATGACACAAAATATATACAAAAAATAAAATGAATAAAAAATAGGTTAAACAGGTCAATCCGCAAACCCGTTGAGTTGAACCCGAACCCGACCTGTTTAGTTAAGCAGGTTCATGGGTTCGACCTGAACCTGACTGTTGAAATATGAAAAGGATGAAGCTATCTAAACTTAAAGTTTTGTGTTGATCGTATATGCTAAAGTTCATCTGTTAAAGAACATGATCTACATCGATCAAGCATTGAACAGTTGTGAATCAACACTTATACATATGCTGATGAAGAATTCCCTTCAATACCAAGAAAGATGTAAGGTCTAATGAGGCTACTATGAAATATTTCTTCATGCTGGCGAACGCTCCCAAAGGCGACCCTCTTTTTCTGTGTTTCTTGATGTATTGGATCTGTTGATTCATTGCTTCATTAGACAAGAATGTCAGTACAAATTTTCTATCTATGTTATACATTGTTTTGTAACCAATAGTTATGCACATTCATGAAATGCCATAATGTGTAAATGAATGGCTGAAACATGTCATTAATCTTAAACCTAAAATAAATGATCGGAATTTATTCTAGAGTTAAGCTTTTATAATATAAATATCTCACTTGTATAGTTATAATGTTAGCTAGTTTTTCCCACTTGTATCCTCCTGCTATTACTTTATGTAATTAGTGAAGATATTAAATGAATATTTTGGAATAACTTTCTTTGTTATTTTACATTCGAAGTATTATATGTGTGTTTCTTAATAGACTGTTAACAAAGATTTCGCATTTTTTATCCATCGATCATCAGGAAAGTATTGTTTTAGCTCAAACTCGATCCACCACTGACCTAAACCCATTTATAGTAAACACAAACTCGTGAATTTTGTGTTAGGTTTATTTTGTGTCAGAAATTTACACCCCTACTGCACTATGATCCATTAATTTAATTTGAAATTTCCATATAGGAATCGAATTCTATTCGTATACGATAAATATTCAAATTCGATTTTTTTCCGATTCATTGTTAGTAAAATGATCCAAAACTGATTAACAATTTAAATTCATTTAAGAAATCCAATTTACAATGAACAAAATAAAAAAATATGCATAACATACAAGATATTTCAAGTTCCAAATAAGTTAAAAGTTAACAATTTAGAGCATTTACATCCCACTCTTCATCTCCGTCTCTATAATTACATTAAAATTACTATTTTTTCTCCATTCTTTTTAATTAAATAATATTTTATAATACATTTATAATTACTATTTTTCTCTCTATAATTACCTTTTTTCTTTCTTCTACTCACAACCATTTTCAAAAAATATTAAAAAATAAATAGAGATGAACAGTGTTTTATCAAATATAAATATGAACAGTAACTTGTAATCTATCATTCACTTACAACAACTTAAAACATTCTCTATAATATAAAGAACACACTCACAAATATATAAAGGGTGGGATGGGAATGCTCCTAAATTATATATTTTTTGAACTTTTAATTCTTCATTCTCATATACATATTTTCAAACTAATATATAAAAGAAATAAATATAAGTGTGTATATTTCTGATTCGAATTTTAAATTGAATCGAAAATCATAACGATAATTAGAATTCGAATTGAACATCGAATCGATGATTTTTACTCGAATCGAATTCGAGTTTTTCGAATCTTATTCAAATATTAAACACCCTCAAATATTTATCATTTCTTATATCGACTTTATATTTATGACTATTTCTATAATTCACGAAACGTCACTAAGTAGTTGTTTGCGTTTTCATACATCTTTTGCTTTTTAGTGTTTAGTCGAAATCATTCAAGTTATTATTTAATGAAAACATTTAATTTGTAGAAAATAGTATGAAATAGTTATACTTTTTGAAGTCACATCTTGATTTGGTAATAATATTGCAGCCGCACTAAAATAATGCTTAACCCCTGGTCTCGAGGTACGGTTAGTTTATAATTAAAAAACAAGTAAATTACTATTTTAGCCGGGTTAGAGTCGTTTAACCCAATCAGCCCCAAAATGAATTTTTTGACATATAAATCCCTAGCGTTTTGTTTTTTTTATCTATTTTAGCTCTTAACATTAATTCTGTTAACTTTTTTCTATTAAGTGTAAGGGCATTTTAGTTATTTTACACCTTAAGGACTATTAATGTAAAATTTAAAGCTTTAGTGTTATTTATGCATATTTTTAAAATTACAAATACTATCACCACCTAACACAACCAGAACCACCACCTAACACAACCGACAACCGCCACCCGCCACCCGCCACCTAACACAACCACTACCACCACCTCCAGACAATCACAAACTACCAGATCCCCCACCCGCCATGACCATCTAACACAACCACAACCACCACCTCCAGACAATCACAACCCACCAGGCACCAGATCCCCAACCCACCACAACCTCCAGACAATCACAACACCAGATCCTCCACCCACCACGATCACTTAACACAACCACTACTACCACCTCCACACAATCACAACCCACCAGAGCCCCCACCCACCACGACCACCTAACACAACCATCACCACCACCTCCAGACAATCACAACCCACCACGACGACCACCACCACAAACTTGTCATCTTCATCGTCCCTCTAGATCAAGCACCAAACATATCATCAAGTGGGTATGTCGGCTAATTTAGGCGTTCGCGACAAGGGTTAGGGTAGAAAAAGGTTAATTAATTAATGATAATGCAAGTAGAAAAGTTTGATTGGGGTGGAGTTGGGGGTAAACAGCAACGACCAACGTAGTGGTTGTGCTCACCGACTGTGGTATTAGGGTTGTGATGGTAGGGAAAAAGGAAACAAAAGAAGGGAGTCAGTGGTGGTGGTGGTTCATGTAGTGGTGGTGGTGCGGTTTTACTCTAGTGAAGAGCATCAATGGTGTACTAGTGATGGCATTGGTGACTCGAGATGATTGCGGCACTCATTGACAGTTGGCGAAGATGTGGACGGTGATTAGTATGTGACAGAGGTGGAATCCGGCTGCGATGCATGGTGGTTGTGTTGGTAGTTTTGAATATGTGTATAAACAATTCTAAAAATTTGAAATTTACATAAACAACCCTTAAGGTGAAAATGACCAAAATAACCTTACACTTAACTGAAAAAAGTTAACACAGTTAATGTTAAGGGCCAAAACAGTTAAAAAATAAAATGTTAGGGGTTGATAAGTCAAAAGATTTCTTTTTGGGCCGATAGGGTTAAATGGCCCCAACCCCAGGGGCCAAAATAGTAATTTACTCTTAAAAAACCGTTAAATTTTTATTGATTTGTAATTAAAAAATACATCCTTATTGTAAATAAAAAAAAAAAATTACTTTCTCCCTCGTATGATCGTATCACTTTCGACATACATATCACACCTCTTTTTTTAGGATGTGAGCTTGATACAAACTATACCAATTGAACTCTAGATAATTCTCATATTTCATATATTCTCCTCGCTATACGCTCAAAATAACAAGATACAGCTCTATTTACACAAGATTATTTTCCCATTTCAATCTTGTAACAAAGTTGAGTCCTTTGATCATCATAAAGAAGAATGTCCGTTTAAAACTAGAAAAGATGCAGTGGCAACGTTTGACCATCAACCTTGCAATAATAATATTTTTGCTTCTTGTGAAAACATTTTCATTGACTCGAAGAAGTTTCCTTGCATATCATGTTTCTCGTGACCTTTATTTTAACTCCAACAACCACAAACATCTTAGTTTTATTGTTAGTCTCGAAGTCTGTATAAATCCGTGTTCATTGACAGACAAATTATTAGGTTTTTTATGTAACGTAAATGTACATATAAAAAGAGTAATAAGTAATCTCAGTTAATAATTTTCTTACTCAATTGTTGAGATCAAATTTTAGAAAACAAGCTTGTTAGATGATATATTAGGAATAGTCATTTTACTGATTTTATTTGAGTTCTTTTAGTTTTTTTAAGCATTCATAACTTTTATATATGATATCATTTTTTTATAAAAACTACACCATAAAATCAAATGTTTTTAATGTTTAGAATAAGTACATTATCGTTATATAAAAATATAATAACTTTTTTTATGTTTTTCAATTTATATGAAATCTACTTGTCCTTGTGTCTTTAGTGTAATTCATTGTTTCTTTCTATTAATTATTATGTTCTTCTGAACGGTATTGTTTTTTTTTTTTCTTTCTAAAAAGATGAAAAAAACATAATGGTGAAATAACACTTAAGGATGCAAACACGCCGGACGTTCAACAAACAATTCGCGAACCGTTTGGCGGAAAATTCATTTATGTTGGTTTGTTTTAGACGTGAACGAACACGTAAAACATAATGATAAATCAAATAGCAAGTGATAAAGACAAACAGAATGACGTATTTGACACAATGATCAAAATTTGATCTTCTTTCAAACAATTAAATAACATACATTAAATCTGGACTTCTTTAAGCATTTTAGATCAAACAAACTTTTTATTAAAACCTTAATCTTGTATGTAATTAGCTGAAACATTTTCATTATCACTCAAAATTTGATATTTATAATTTATTATTTACTATGTGTCCCAGCCACCCCATATAGACAAAAAAAAAAAATTTTTGAATAACCAACATTTTATTAATGAAAACATCAATACCAGCAAGAAGCTGGCACTGTAAATAAAGAGGATATATATACAAAGATACAATAAAGAAATAAAGGAAACTAAATATCCTAAACAAAAGGAAAGATATACAATAAATATATACAAAGATACAAAGATACAATAAAGAAATAAAGGAAACTAAATATCCTAAACAAAAGGAAAGATATACAATAAATACAAAATATATATCCGTTAATACACCCCCGCAGTCAAAGCAGTAGCCGGCCGAATGCAAAGACTGGATCTGTATCGTGTAAATAATGGTTGCGGAAGACCCTTTGTAAAAATGTCAGCGTATTGATAATCAGCGGGGACATGTAAGACACGAACCACACCAAGTAGAACTTTTTCGCGCACAAAATGTATGTCAATTTCCACGTGCTTGGTGCGTTGATGCTGAACTGGGTTATGAGACAGGTACATAGCGGAAATGTTATCACAATAAATAATAGATGCCTGTCATATGGGGACATGAAGTTCTAGAAGCAGATTTCGTAACCATGACAATTCAGCAGTTGCATTAGCCACACCTCTATATTCCGCCTCAGCACTTGATCTGGAGATAGTTGGCTGTCTTTTGGAGGACGAAGATACTAAGTTATCCCCAATAAATACATAATAACCCGATGTAGATCTTCTAGAGTCTGGGCATCCCCCTCAATCTGCATCTGAATAGGCAGTTAAGGAGACAGATTTAGAGGGAGAAATGTGAATACCAAAATCCATGGTTCCTTTAATGTATCTCAAAATACGTTTGAGGAATTGAAAGTGCGGTTCACGAGGAGTATGCATGAACAAACAAACCTGCTGGACGACATAAGCAATGTCTGGGCTTGTAAACGTCAAATATTGAAGTGCACCCGCAAGACTACGATAAGAGGAACCGTCTTCAAGTAAAGAACCAGCTGTGGCACTAAGTTTGGAATTAGTATCCGTGGGTGTTTGAGCAGGTTTACAGTTTTGCATGTTAGCACGGGCCAAGATATCAGATGCATAAGATTTTTGTGTGAGAAACAACCCGCCATGCTGATGAATAACTTCAATACCTAAGAACTGATGCAGTTTACCAAGGTCAGTCATCTTGAATCCACGAGACAATGCGGTGATAAAATGTTGAAGAAGAGATTGACTAGACGTGGTTAGGATAATATCATCAACATATAAAAGTAAATAAGCTAAATCAGTGCCACGTTTGTAAACAAATAACGAGTTATCCGAAACGAAACCTGTGAAGCCGCATTGAACTATGTATGTGGCAAAACGATGATATCACGCTCGTGGTGCCTGTTTAAGTCCGTATAACGATTTCTTTAACCTGCAAACATGGTTGGGGTTTTGTGGATCCACAAACCCAGGTGGTTGAAACATGTAAACCGTTTCATTCAAGTTTCCATGAAGAAACGCATTTTTAACATCTAATTGATGTATAGGCCATGAGTTGGATACGGCAAGACTAAGCACAGTGCGGATAGTGGTAGGTTTGACAACCGGGCTGAACGTTTCATCACAATCAATACCAACCCTTTGAGATTTACCATTTACTACTAAACGGGCCTTATAGCGTTCAAGTGTGCCGTCAGCATGAAATTTGTGGCGAAATAGCCACATGCATCGAATAATATGAGCATCACTTGGACGAGGTACAAGATCCCAAGTGTTGTTTTCTATTAGAGCATCATATTCAGTTTTCATAGCAAGAGACCAGTTGGGATCAGACTGAGCATGAAGATGGGATTTTGGGAGAGGTGAGAGGGAGGTAGTGTGTAGATTAAGATGATGGTCCGGTTTGGTAAGGGCTGCCTTTGAGCAAGTGACCATAGGATGACCCGTATGCTGGGTGGTCGTGGGCTGGTTTGTGACAGTGGTAAGGTTAGGAGGAAAGATAGGAGCGGAAGTGTGGGTGTGCGGGGAGCGACGAGAGTAGGTATGAATCAGACGGGGAGCGGGACGTGTGGGTGGAGGCTGGTTGGTAGTGGGCGGTGGTGATGTGGGTGATGTAGGTGATGTAGTGGGCGGTGGTGATGCGGGTGATGTAGGAGGCGGTGTCTAGGTGGGTGTAGGAGTGGTTTGGGAAAACTGAGGGAAGAATATTGGAGAAAGATCAGTCTCAAGAAATGAATAGGATATTGGAGTGGGAGTGAAAGTGTTGGAAAATGGGAAAACGGATTTGTCAAAAGTGACGTGCCGAGAAATAAGCACTTTGCCTTAAGGATAAATCAAGGCAGCGATAGCCGCGATGATCAGGAGGGTACCCAAGAAACACACATTGGGTGGATCTTGGTGCTAATTTGTGAGGGCGAGTAGCTGATTGATTTGGGTAGCATACGCAACCGAAGACGCGTAGGTGATCATAGGAGGGATGTTGCATATACAAGCAGGAGGTGGGAGTGTTAAAATTGAGAAGTTTGGATGGTAGAATGTTGTGCAAGTATGTTGAGGTATGGAGCCTCAACCCAAAAATAAGGAGGGAGGAATGCATGGGTGAGAAGAGAAAGCATGAGTTCGTTTAGGCGGCGAATCATGCGTTTGGCTATCCCATTCTGTTGAGATGTGTGGGGGCATGAGAATCGGAATTGCAAGCCATTTTGCAAGACAAATGTCTTGAAATTTAAGTTGTCAAATTCGCCCCTATTGTCACATTGCAAACTTTTAATGGGTAGGTTAAATTGTGTAAGAATGTACTTATAAAATCGAGTAAATGTGCCAAAAGTTTCTGATTTGTAACGCAATGGAAATACCCATGTGAAATGTGTGTAATCATCAATCAGAACAAGATAATATTTATAGCCATGTTTACTCAGCACAGGTGAAGTCCAAAAATCACAATGCATTATATCAAAAGGTAATAAACTACGAGAATTAGATAATGTAATGGTAGTCGTTTGTGTTTGGCAATTTGACAAGATTCACAAAGAAAAGTACGATGATGTTTATTACAAGAGATAAACTTATGGGAACTCAAAAAATCCAAAACATGTAAACCAGGATGCCCCAACCGGTTATGCCAAGATGTTGAATCCGATTGGGTCAAAAAAACTGAAGCAGACTAGGGTGCAGGAACGTTGATTGCAGGTGCAGTGAACGGGTAAAGTCGGCCGGAACTATTGTGGCGACTCAAAATCCTCCCAGTTGGGTATTCCTTCACAGAAAAACCAAAAGGGTCAAAGTCAAGAGATACCCAATTATCAGTTGTAAATTTATGTACCGAGATAAGGTTTTTAATAATGGAAGGTGTGTGAAGTATGTTTTTGAGTTGGAGAGGTTTTGAGGAGTGGGGAAGGGTAGTGTGACCCGATCCGACAACTGGAATTCGATTGCCATTTCCAACTAAAATAGATTTAATAGAAGACACACAAGGGGTAGAAATCATACCTTCATCCGGCTTGAGATGATCTGATGCGCCAGTATCCATAGTCCATTGGGGCTCGCCAGGGTCCAAAGCCATGGTCTGGAAGGCTGCACCAAGCTCGGTTGGTTCCAGGGGGTTTATGTCAGTGACATGGGCCTGAGCATGATGCTGCATGGGCTGTTGTTACTGGGTTGGGGTCATCGGAGGTCTGGCCCAAGGCGGATATGGTGGTTGCGGTCCAGTGTTGGCCCAAGGGGCGGCCTAACCGGCCTGAGTGGGTTAGGGGCAAGTTGGAGGAGTCCAACAACCAGCCCGATAGAGCTGCATAGGAGGGTAGTTGTTATTCGCAGCCCAAGTTGGTCGCTGCGAGGCTGGTCCGTTAGAGGAGTAGTTGGGGCGGCCCTGTTGTGTATTCTGGTCGTGGGCTTGTGAGGATCCAGACGAGCCGCCCCTGCCCGAATTCCCTTGTCTGTTTCCATGATACCCTTGCTTGTTTCCCCTGTAGTTGCCTCGGTAATTCCTTGTGTCACGCTGGTTGGAAGAGTTTTGGCCCTGAGTAGGATTAATGGCAGCCATAGCCTGAGGTGGTGCACCGCATCCCTTGCCTTCTGTCTCTGCTGTTCTTGCTGAAACATGCTGCAAGCTTCCTCCCAGTCAGGGAGACTTTGATTGATAATAGTGCCGATAGAGTCAAACTCAAGTGTTAAACCCCGCACAAGCTGCAAGACAAGGCTTTCTTCATTAATTGGAGTTCCCAAATCATTGAGTTGATCGGCAAGTTCCTTGAGTTTTTGAAAGTAGGACTCAAGGTCTGGCATGGTAGAAAGTTTGAGATTTATAAACTGATGCTGAAGAGCAGCTGTCCTTGAACCCTTGTTGTTGAGGAACAGCTTTTTAATTCTGTTCCAGGCTTGCAAGGCAGTCGACTCGAGTTCGAGAACCCGAGTGAGAAGGTCGTCTGAAAGAGTTCCTTAAATCCACTGGAGTACAATAGCATCAATCTTCGTCCATTGAGCATAGCCTTCATCGGTCTCTGCTGGTGGATCAGTTCCATCGATGTGGTGCACAACTTCATACCCTCGAGCGTGAAGCATGAACAACTTCACCCAGGAGGAGTATGTGACCTTGATTCCATCAAGAACGCGAACCTTCTTCTGGATATCTATTACTGTGTACACAGGATGGAGAGTAGGAAGTGGTTTGATGTTATCAGTGGGCTTAGAGTCATCATGTTTGTCACCCATGGCTGGTAACAAAACAAGTTATAGAAGAGTAAAGATGAACAGGGGCCGGCGGGAGGATCGAAATCCAGAGAGAGCTCGAAAGCTTCTGGTTGGCGGCTGAAAAAATTATGGTATAGAGCAGAGCTCTGATACCATGTAAATAAACAGAAAATACTTTCTTTCTCATCTTATTCAAAACCCAAAGGGGATATATATACAAAGATACAATAAAGAAATAAAGGAAACTAAATATCCTAAACAAAAGGAAAGATATACAATAAATACAAAATATATATCCGTTAATACGCACAACCACACGAAAAGACAAGACATCACCAAATATACGACATATTACATAGAAATTATAATGCAAACAAGCACCAATCTTCCCATTTTATAGACCCCAAAGGAGATCTTTTTTTACCCATAAGTATCTCCATGATTTGATTTCCTCAATCATCGAAGAGATATCCTTCCTTTTCGTATTAAAAACCACCTCATTTCGAAATTTCCAAATACACCAAAAAGAGGCCAATATGATCGAGTGAAGTGCTTCTTTTTTAACTTGCCCACCATCCATGTGATTATGAATTTCCAAGAGGTTGCGAACTGAGAAAGCGTACATCGGTTGGATGCTGCACCAGGTAGAAACTAACTGCCAAACAATCGTGGCCACCATGCATCCGGAGAATAGATAACACGATGTTTCAGGGTAATCACCACAAAGAGGGCACATGGTTGACCCAAAGGAACACCCTTCTTCATTAAAGCTTCCAATGTAGGAACCCGATCTCTTTCTAATCTCCAAGCCAGCACATTGACCTTAATAGGAACCCATTTAGTCCAACTCAATATGAAAGAATTCCCCGAGTTTGAGGAGCTCGAGCATAGCATCCTAATAGAATGCACATAGAATAGCCCATCCTTGGAGCCGATCCACTTCCATCTGTCACCTCTACCGGTCATCTTCTCACACCTTAGTAGTTCATCTATTTCAATGCCGGAAGAAGGGGGTCTCGACCAATTCCACTGAATAGATTTCCTTCCATTAATGGTAACAACTCGGTCCCTGATCAAGTTCCTCTTGTTTCGCTCCAGAGTAAAAAGATTTGGAAATTTAGTGCCCATATGGACATCATCCATCCAAATATCAACCCTAAATAGTAGGGAGTTTGTTGGGTGTGGAGAGAGAGTTCACTCCAACGTCGATTGTGTTGTTGAATTCATCGGAGAATAGGGAGAGGGTGGCGGCGGCAAAGGACGATAGTGGTGTGTTGCAGAAGTCAACATAAGTCAACTTATGTAAGCTACGATGGGTAGTATCGAATCCTCCGATGTCGACGATAGGCAACTTGAGAGGCGAATTTGGGGGTGATTTGGAGACCCCTTTATCAATGATTGAACGATGTTCAACGCAGAACGAGGATCAATGGTTGAAGGATGGGGGAGTAGGAATTCGTAACACACCTGTTAACAATGGCGGATTTGAGGGCAAGATTGGGGATAAAAATGGTGAAATCGACGGTGGTGAGGAGAACAGTGGGTTTAAACGAGAGGGTTATACAGGCAACAACGCAGTTTCTTTCAAACGTTTGGTCGTAGGAGACGATGATGGGGCCGGCCATGAGTTCGCCGGAGATAGAGCAAGCGGTGGTCGTGTGTTGTAGAAGTCATCATAAGTCAACCTATGAGGGTCAAATGAGAAAGAGTGTGTTTGTGTGTATGTTTATGTTTGTGTGTGTGTGAGAGAGAGAGAGAGAGAGAGAGAAGAGAGAGTGAGTGAGTTTATGGGGGTCAAATGAGAAGAAGATGATGTATGTGGTCTCATAAAATTTTTTATTTTTATTTTTTATTCTTAAGGGCAATTTAATCATTTCTACAAAGAGTTAACTGTAAAATTTAACGGAGTTAGTCATTTGGATTCAAACGAGGACAAAAATAAAACGTTAGGGGGCAAATCGAGACTTTAAAATTGCAGGGATATAAATAGTTAAAATAAAAAAACGTCAGAGATACAAATGATAATTTACACTAATGATAAATACCACGAGCATCATGAGTGTGATTATTTCAAATAATATAATTATTGCCCTTTAGAGAAAGAAAAAAAAACTAGTACAATTATTATTATTATTAGAAAAAAAAAAGTTTATCTTTTTGTGTAGGGTCCTGGAATGAAAATAGCCGTCGGCTTGTTGACTGTTGACCGACGTGGAAACACAGACCCTTCCACTTTCACTTGGCTTTCTTAAAAGTGATTATGAGTTTCTAAGAAATTATTGACGACTTCAAACACTTCACATTTTTGTTGGGTCAACCTTTTCAATTTTCTTTCTATGAATTTTAAAATAATATTCAAACAATGACATATACAAATGACGAGAGTGATAAAACATAAAAGTAGTTAGACTTGTAGAAAAAAATACAAAGATGTGATATTTTTCTATTAAAAGCTCAAGAGAAGACCAAAAGATATAGTTGTATTACATTTAAAATACGAATAAAAATAATAATAACTTTTGGGTTTATTATTTGAATCCCTCACGTTTATTAGATTTCTTATTTGAATCCTATGTTTTTTCATATTTGTTGTTCTCTTATAAATTTTTAAGTATGTTTTTGTGTAAAGTTTAAATATACATTTCGAGCGTACTTATTTTTATATACGTTTTGATATAAGTTTCACTTTATACGAAGTTGTGTGTGATATATGTAAGTTATCGAAGCATAACCGGATAAGTCGTCAAAGCTTTCTTATCTTTCCCCCCTTTTTGTTTTTTATTTTTATTTTCGGGTGTTCTTTTGTTTGTTGTTTTCTTATATATCTACTAAATATACACTGAATGTTATCAACGACGTCTATGTTTCGTTTTTCTTAATTATTTTCAACATCCGAGTTATTAGCAAAGTTTCGACATTAGTATTTTTTTAATAGGTTCATGTCATGCCACAACGCAGGGGTGTTTATGATAGTTATATATAGGAAAATTAGATTTTAATATTCTAAACCATCAACTATTGATCAATATTAGTTTACGTAGGGGTGTTTATGATAGTTATATATAGGAAAATTAGGTTTTAATAATCTAAACCATCAACTATTGATCAATATTAGTTTCAATTAATAATTGACTAGTGACAATTCCAACTTTCATTTTGTTATCAATAATAATCTCAGTCTAACATATCATTAATTCCATTTATTTTAGTGACGTGACATGTCATAAAACGAGCAATACTCTTAAAACAAAAAAAACAAATCAATTACTCACTAAAACAAACGATAGAAACAAATGATATTGATTTAGAAAATGATTAGAAATTGGAAAAGACAAAATTGATTGGAAAGACACAATCGATTGAATACATTGGAGGATAACATACGACAAATGATACCATTAAAAAGTTGATCCTAAATAAACTCTATATTGAGAAACTCAAGTTATTGCCATGTTATTATCACATGCTAAACTCTATATGGGAATTGTCAATGATTAAATTATTAAATAGGATTAATGTTGAACAATAGTTAATTGTTAGAATTATTAAAATTCAATTTTTTTTTATATAAATAGACTAAACATGAGAGAAAAAAAAATTAATTGACTTTAAAAGAAACATTTTAATAGGATATTTAAATCTAACTATTTAAATCCAATATTATGTGTCATTTTTCTTTTTCTTCATTTACTTATAAATCTATGACCAAAAACGCCATCATCAACCATTTAGTTTGATGGTAGACTTATGATTTTTCCTATGGGAGGTTGTGAGTTTGAGTCATACTATCAGCAAAATATTGTTGGTGGGTCGGGTTTTACCGCAGTGGACCTTCGAGTGACGGGTTTATGTTGTCTGTGCTCGCAGACGTATGAGGTGTCTTTTCGTCATTAGGGTACTCCGGGCCGGTCTTTAATTAGTTTGCTTTAAAAAAAACCAAACACACCAATAAATATATAAGCACAATTACCAAGTCGGTGTCAACTTGTTCAAACTGACAACTTGACCTCTCAACTTCTCTACTTAACCTCTCAATTATATAAATTTTCAAGTTTAACAGATAAAGCTTTCAAATTAAACCTTTAACTTCCTAATGTTTTTACTTAACTTTGTTTTAGCATTTAACGTACATTTTTAATCAATTAATTTGTTTACTAAATTGATTTTTTTTTTCAATAACTTTTGTTTGCTAACTTTTTCTAAAGGCTAATTTGCGGCTATGTTTAGTTTTTTTATTAGCATCCCGGTATAAATTTTGTTAACGACAAGGTTGGATTCAAGATATAATATTTTTATAAATTCTGTATGTTTTAATCCTCGAAACAGAGTTACTGCAACTTTATATTTTTATTTTATAAACTTAACCACTTTAATGTTATCATGCAACATGCGTAACGAAGTTAACATTACAGTAGAACTAGTATTAAACCCACCGCGTTGCTGTGGGGGCATAAAACCATATCAAATAGCATTAATGTCACACACCGTTAGCGACTATCAACATCGAAAAAGCTCGTATTAAAAAAAAAAAAAAAACGAAAAAAAAACAAAAACTAAACGGAAAGTAGATAAAAACGTTGAAGTACGCACATGAAACGTGAAACATTAAAAACAATAACTAAGTCGATCTACGACCCGCCAGTTACGACGAGGATGTTAAATGGGAAAAAATAAACGTAACGACGGCGTTGCGACGTGTTAACTCTCAAATTTTAGACCGTAAATTGAAAATTTTTGAAAGATGAAAGTATTTGGGACTAAAGTTAAGAGTAAAAAATTTTAGAGGTTAGATTATGAAATACGTAAAAGTTTTGGGTTTAAAACAAAAAATTAAAAAAAAGAAAAGAAATGTATAATCTTTTATGAACATTGTACAACAATCGATGCATACATAAGTTAAAAATTAATAATATTTAAAAAATTAACATGTTATAATTATCATACTCCGTTCATTTATATGTAGGTTAAGACCATTACCAATAATGAAATCAAAAAACACTAAAAAAACATGTTTAGTCAACAGACACATCAAAAAACCATTCATTCTTTAAAAACCCTAAAACCTCTTCAACAGTAAAACTTAAAAACATTGTCATATCATCATCATCTTTTACGTTTATTTTTAATTACCAATCTTATATATTAATATAAAATATAAATGAAATATTTAAATGCCTTTTGTCGGATGAAATAAAATTTTAAAATATAAAAGTTAAATACTTTTTAGAGGGAAATTTTAAAATTTAAAATTTAAATATTTTTCGTAAGAGGTAAAATTCTAAATATAGCCGTTACCAGAAAGTTTATAAAAATTAAAAATTTAAAACTATAACCGTTTTGGGGGAAATTTATAATTTAAAAACTTAAAATTTAAAAACTTGAAACTAAATATAGCCGTTATGTGTACGTTATAAGTTTTTGAAAATTTAAATCAATTAAAATTAAAAAACTAAATATTTTATTAATATAAATATATTATTTTCTTTTTCTTTTTTTAATATTAAAACCCAACCCTAACCCACCCCCTTGAAAATATCAATTGATTCTTGATGTTCATCTCCATAAACTTCTAAACAAACGTCACAATAGAGGGGTGTCATTCAAATGAATTATTTTCTTCAAAAACACAAAAAAATGAAGCCATTGAATATCCACTAAGTAAATTTCTTAGGATTTTTGCGAGGGAAATTAGAGGCCTATAGTGACTGTGTGGAACTGTGGAAAGTACAAAGAAAAAATATGTTAATTTCTCTAATGTGACAAGTCATCCTAGAAATTCAATAAAAACGAAATCGATGTGATATGAAAATGAGAAAGACATTACTAGGAAATTTCAAGGATTTTAATTTCTTTAATCATTTTTTATTTTGCTGACTTAAAAATATAATTGTACTTTTTTAAATGATGTTAAAATAAGGATGATAAAAGAAATTGAACATGAAAAATAAACCTAAAACCTAAGACATTAGAGACAGGTAATCAGATATGAGATTTGTTTTGAAAATTTTTACGAACATCAAATGAGTATGATATCATATGATAGAGAGTCAAATTACTCGAATAATTAAATATACATACTCAATCACCTATACCATACCGATAGATAGATAGATATATATATATATATATATATATATATATATATATATATATATATATATATATATATATATATATATATATCTTTTTAGTTTTATTTTTTTTCTTTACATAATAAAGTAATCCACAAATCAAACAACCTTTTAGTTATTATATCTCTAATTTCTTATCTAATAAAATAGATAGTAAACATTAGAAAAGTAACAAATACAATTGTGAATTCTTACAAGAAACTTATAACAAACTAACGGTGTATTTGATATATAACCGGTAACTAATGAGTAATCTGGACAAGCAAGTATGAGACATTATTTCTGTAATATAAGTATGAAACCATGATACAAATACTTGTCCTATTGTTGTACCTGCTATAAAAAAAATAATTTTGTTAGTTTTCAAATAAGATATAATAATAAACTACTAACTTTTTTTGAACATCGAGTTAATTGTTAGTAAGTTACTAACACCAAGTTAGTAAATACGTTCATATTAGGGATTGAACCTATAACCTCTAAGAGAAGCAAAAGCTTTCCACTTTCTCCTTAAACCATTAGACCAAAGGATCATTGATAATAATAAACTACTAACTAGGTTTTTAACATGGTTCTAATATAATTACTCTTACCTTTTTTCAACTACAAAAATTAAAAACCAATCAAGTTTAATTTATTGTGAATTGAAAATGATGTGAATTTATTTATAATTGTTCACGTTTATTAAATACTGAGTGTCTTAAATGGATTATACATGAAACCATATCACTATTTAGTTGGTTATTTTTGTAAGTTAACTTAAATTTAACAATTATGAAACTTGATTATTAATTAGTGATTTTTTTCTTCCACTATTAGTTTATACTTTAGGTTAAGGTTAAAACAAAACCAATATATATTGTAACTAGGTTTAATATAGGTTCCATTTCATTAAATTTTAAAAAAGCTTGACTTTTATAAAAATTTCATAACCATGAAACAAAAGTGAATTTTTAGTTGTTTATGTTACTAGAATAAGTGAGCGACTTACTGACTTTAGTAGAATACTAAAGGTGGTGGGGGTGCAGGCGCCGTGATACCACGAAGAGCCTCGGCGCCGCCCGGCACCACGACCGCCACCCCCTTCACACCGCAAAATTTTGTTTTCACGGCATATTCTCGCCGTGCATCTTGTTTGTTGTTTGTGTGTGTGGGGTATAGTGTATAGTGTGGCATGGTGTGATAACACCGCCACCACCAAATTTGAGTATTTGGTGTAGCGTGACGTGACAAATTGTGATTGATGGGTACGAGAAGTGTATGGTGTAAATACCCCCACCACCCTAAAGAAACTTGGTTATTGTTGGGACATGTTGTGATTAGTCACTAAATTATCATATAATGTAAAAATTAGACTTAATTACATGGATGGTCCTGTGGTTGGACCTGATTTCACTTTTGGTCACTAACTCTTAGAAATTACATGGTTGGTCCAATAGTTGGCACAAACATAACAAACTTGATCCCTGAAGTGGATGTCCGTTAAGTTTGACCGTTAAATACATGTAAAATGACCCAATTACCCTTTAAAACTAAATATAAAACACTAAAATAATATGTGAACCCATCTCTATACTTCATCTTCCCCATCCCCTTTTAGCTCCGATGACCACCACCACCTCGTCGGAAAACCGACCACCGCCACCACCTCGTCGGAAAACCAACTACCGACACCACCACACCATGAAAACCAGTCAAATCCTCCCCCTTCCTTCTTCCAATTGAGAATTCTTGACCACCACCACCGAAAAAACTCGTAAAATAGCCTCGCCGGAGGTAATGGATGAAACAATATGGGGATGGCGATGCTTGCCTGAATCCGGCTGAAATAGTCTGATGGAGTAGAAGTGTTGTGGTTACTACATGCTGGAGAGATCGATCGCCGGTGATTTGAGATAGGTGACGGAAAATGGTTCCGACCAGTTTGGTCTTTGGTGGTGATTGACTAGTTTCCATGGAAGGGGCTTAAATGACGGGCTAATGGTCCCATTTTTTATTTTGCATATATTAAATGGGCACCTTTATTTTAATTATTTTTCCGTGACAATGGGTATTTTAATCATTTTAAAAAGTTTAACAGGCAAAGTTAATAGACATTCACTTCAGGGATCATTTTTGTTACGTTTATGCCAACTATTAGACTAATCTTGTAATTTTTAAGAGTTAGGGATCAAATGTGCAATCAGTCCTAACCACAGGGACCACCTGTGTAATTAAATCTAAAAGTTATAGTTGTTAGATTTAAAAAAAACATGAGCACTACTTAATTAAGAAATCCAAAAATAAGAAAAATCTTATACTAACAAATAAACAGACGTACGAGTAAATCAAACATTATTTCTAGTGAGACCATCAACTTCAAAAATCATTTTTTTTTCCTTGATAGATGATACATCAAATAGCATATAATGAGATATCATAGCATACATTTAAGCCGAGTGAATCAAAGTGTAAGAATATACTAGGATAAAACCAAGTTAAGGCAAACAAGTATGTTGAAACAAGTAACGGCAAATCTATGCTAAGACAATCAAACGTCTAGACACAAAACTAAGGCGAAGTTTTAGGTTATTATACAAAGTTAATCTAAAACAAACAAAATTATAGAATCAATCCAAGACTCGAATGTAAATCTACATATTTCCCTATAAGTTTTATACTCTTAATCTGACGTGTATATCCACACACTTCTATCTACAAACACTTCTTCCATATTAGTATTGTTTAAGATCTTAATTACTTAAAATAAACATACAATCACTTTTATTGGTCGGGTTTGTTAGTTAGACAGTTGACTCGTCATGTTCACACCCACCATTTCCAGTATCCCACTGATCTCAAAACCAAAAAAAACAAAAAAAACCACACTCACCACTAAAAAATCCCTCTATAAATAACCCCTTATAATCATCATTATCATTCACCACCAAACTTACATCATCAAACACCAAAATAATACTCACACCAAATTAAACACACACACACACACAAAACCTCAATGAACTCACTTTCACTATCCTCCACACAACTCGCCGGAGCATGGGTGGCCACGGTGGTCCTCCTCCTCCTCTCCCGCCGTCTCCGCCGCCACCGCCACCGCAACCACCCCCCGGGCCCGAAACCGTGGCCGATCATCGGCAACCTCAACCTCATCGGCCCCCTCCCCCACCGTTCGATACACGAACTCTCGCAAAAATACGGTGAGATCATGCAGCTCAAATTCGGATCATTCAACGTCGTCGTTGGCTCATCGGTCGATATGGCGAAAGTGTTTCTGAAAACACAGGACATCAACTTCGCCTGCAGGCCGAAAACCGCTGCAGGCAAGTACACAACCTACAACTACTCGGATATCACATGGTCACCATACGGTCCGTATTGGCGTCAAGCACGTAAAATGTGCGTAACGGAGCTTTTCAGCGCGAAACGCCTCGAATCGTACGAGTACATTCGCGTCGAAGAGACGAAATCGTTGTTGAAATCGATCTACAATTCGGTTGGAGAATCGATTCCGTTGAAGGATCTGTTATCGACAGTTAGTTTGAACGTGATCAGCCGTATGGTGTTGGGGAAACGGTATCTGGACGAGTCGGATGACTCGGTGGTGAGTCCGGACGAGTTTAAGAAGATGCTGGACGAGTTGTTCCTGCTGAACGGGGTATTTAATATTGGTGATTCGATACCGTGGATCGATTTCATGGATCTTCAAGGGTATGTGAAGAGGATGAAGGCTGTTAGTAAGAAGTTTGATAGGTTTTTGGAGCATGTGTTGGATGAACATAATGAGAGGAGGAAGGTGAAGGGGGAGAAGTTTGTGGCTAAGGATATGGTGGATTTGTTGCTGCAGCTTGCTGATGATCCTCAGTTTGATGTTAAGCTTGAGAGACATGGGGTTAAAGCTTTTACCCAGGTTTTTTTTTCTAACTCAAATTTAGAATATAAGAAAGCTTAACGGCTATTTGTCAATTTTATGTTGAGTTATTAAGAGACGTTATTGAATAAAAGGTAGTCTACGAATCATGTTTCTAAAACTTATCTATTAAGTTGTTTCATTAACTTTTAAGGTATGATTTTTAAGTAAACCAGACACACCTTACTTCTGATCGAGTCAGATGTAATCTTTTAATAGAATTATTAACAGACTACCAACAATCTTAAATTTAACTCTGAGCTTATATCAAGACTAACTTTATTGGACGCTGATTAAATTTCTTAGGTCTTTTACTATTTTTCGCTAAAGTCACCTATACTTTTTTAATTATAGAACCACTTAAATTTAAATATTGTTTTCTATCTTAATTTTTTTATGAATATTAAATCGAGGTAGGTAGAACAAACATGAAACTTGGATTTAGGTTTAACATGAATTAAGATTTAAGAGATAGTTATAGAAAAGTCTTTAAATAATAATAAGCAAGTTTCTTAACGGTTTCATTTTGGTTATTTAAGTACAATTAGTCAAGTATTGAAATTTATTAACATTGAATCAAGAATAAAATATAAGTTGTTTTATAGTTAAAAGGTGTCAACCACTTTTTTTTGATTAATTTTTTTATTTTATTTACAATGAAAGCCAACTTGTAATTAGAAAACTATTTTTACTGTTAAAGGACTGCACCAGTTGCTTTCAGTTGTTCGCGCCACTAATGATTCATGATGGGTAGTATCAGGACATTTATGATTTATGATTAGAGGTTGTATCCCTCTACTTTTAAAACATGGGATATGACATCCAATTTATTTTCATCACCTTTTATCTCATTTTATACCTACATAAAGAGAGATGATAATGTTTCGATAATAAAAATAGATGTTTATATCGTTTAACTTTTAAAATATTCATCTTATTTTAATCAGATTTATATTTTTGTTTCTTACCCGTTACTTCATCCACGGTTCTTTTAACAACTAGAAAAACTCTTTAATTCATCCGAAAATATTTTTGTTTTAATCGAGACTCAGATTCAAGAACTTTTTCTTTTTAATTGTTTTAAGTACCACATCTCAACCATTTAGACGGAGTATCATTGTTTAATTAGACTCTACTTATATGAATTTATTTGTCCGATTAGCCTCGTCTGTTTTGCCAGGTATATATTTACATTTACCTTTTTTATGTTTGCAGGACTTGCTTGCCGGTGGAACCGAGAGCTCGGCGGTCACAGTCGAATGGGCGATTTCCGAAATCTTAAAGAAACCCGAGATATTCCAAAAGGCAACCGAAGAGCTTGATCGGGTCATAGGCAAGAACAGATGGGTTCAAGAGAAGGACATGCCTAACCTACCTTACATCGAGGCAATTGCCAAAGAGACAATGCGGTTGCACCCCGTGGCACCAATGTTGGTCCCGAGAAGAGCCCGTGAGGATTGTAAAGTAGCCGGTTATGACATTACTGCAGGAACCCGAGTGCTTGTTAGCGTTTGGTCCATCGGGCGAGATCCTAAGTTGTGGGATAAACCAGAAGAATTTTACCCCGAAAGATTCATTGGGAAGGAAATTGATGTTAAGGGTCATGACTTTGAGTTGTTGCCATTTGGTGCGGGCAGAAGGATGTGCCCAGGGTATAGCTTAGGATATAAAGTTATCGAGGCGACTTTGGCTAACCTACTCCATGGGTTTCACTGGAAATTACCGGGTGCAATGACGAATGATGATTTAAACATGGAGGAGATATTCGGGCTATCGACACCGAAGAAATTTCCGCTTGTGACCGTGCCCGAGCCAAGGCTTCCACTTGATATGTACCGTTTCTAGTGTGGTTTGGTGCGTGTTTTTAACTATGTGTTATACGAATGTGTCCTGTCTTTTATATATTTATGAGAAGCAATACTAAATAAATAAATAAATAGCATATTAATTCTTCAGGTATAAGCCACACAAAAAATTCATATGTATCTAACCTTCACGGGATCAAATATGTATTTGTAAACAAAAATCATACAATAACAATAATATCGTTGAAAGATCAACAAAAAATGAACGCAACGGATGATAAACACAACGAGTTCAAAGCAACGAATCAATGAGAGACAGAGAGTGAAAAACTAACTGGATGATTCTATTCCAATCGAATGACTTTGATCGAATATATGTAGCAGCTGTGAGCATTCGGTAACGTTAAGTTCTCACCCTAACATAATGTCATAACATCTCTATTCATTTTTAACGTTTGACCATGTAAGCCGCTTTTATCACACTTATGATCTAGTGATCTAATGGTATGATGTTTACCTCATAAAAATGACGGGGGATAATATATATATATATATATATATATATATATATATATATATTTGATGTAATCAGTTCTTAAAATATTAAATGTTGTTCAAACTTCAAAATAAAGCCGCTTTTATTATTTCCGATTTAGCCCATCAGATCAATTACCAGCCCAGTATTATTGAGCCCACCAGGCCACCAACATTAGTCCAAAATCTTTAGCAACTTACCACCTGTCGATACCTTTAATCCTTTACACTTTAACTAATTACCAACATTAGATTCTAATCTTTAACATGTATCAACAGTTTACCTGCAACGAAAAAAATATTCAGTTATACTATATCATAAAGTAAATTGCTTCGTTTAATAGTGTTTCACTAAAACATTTTGTAACAAAAACCAAGATTGAAATGATTATATATTTCAACAATTGGTTTAGTTCTGCCATGAACTATGTTACAATAAATGCAATCTCTAGATATACAACTTGTTACACCCAGCTCATAAATGTTCTTCCAGCCATCTACTTATAGTCCTACGCAACTATTAAATTGTAATGAATGAAACTAACAGATGGGTAATTTAAATTGGAATTATTGGTTGATTTTATTTTTTAATTTCTAATTCCTCTTGTATGTTTCCTCTCTAGTATCTTGCTAGTTCTTAATAAATTTGGTCGTTCAAAATAAAATATATCATATTAGGCGTAGGCTTCTAAAACACATTAATGGACCATAAGTTCTAAACCTTTCACGGTAAAGTGTCGAAAACGAGTAGGCGTTGGTTTAAACTTGTTGAATATTACAAATGTTCGATTCAATTACAAACACATTATATTTCTAGTGTTTCATTTTCTAATATTTCTTGTTATATGTTTTGCATATTTCGCTTGATTATTGGGCTGAGTATGTTGGGCATGGAATGGACTTGTTGGAGCAGCTTATATCGGTTGAGTTATATCTGTGAGAGCGACCTATAAAAATGAGTAAGTCCACGGTTCATTACTTTTTGAGATTACACTCTTCATCAGTTATCTGCATATCATATCAAGAACCAATTATATATCTTTGTGATCATCATCTTTGATTATCTTCATAGTCTCATAGCTTCATCTTCTCCATATATGTCTAGGGTTTCATTCCAAGCTTTCATTAGTCATCTCTCTGTTTTGAGGTAGTAGAGTTTGTGTCATGTAGTATTACAACACCAACTTTGTAACTTTGTATTTTGGTTGTACTTTTGTGTAGTTTTATAATTTTATCATTCCATTATTGTAAATTATTCTTGTATAAATTTTGATCTCCTCTCATTTGAGGAGTACATTGAAGTTCCAATTTACTGCAAAAATGTATGACGCCAAACCTGCTCCAACTCCATTGAGTATGAATGTATCATTTGTTTCCACAAGTAAGTCAGTTCCTGCATGCCCCATCCATCTTGCATTACCAGGAAGTCAAAAGAATACTTCTTTATCTTAAAGGTACAATGGCATATGGTCTAACCTTTAGTAAATCTAATAGCTCTTCTCTGCTTGGATACTCTGATGCTAATTGGGCTAGGTGCCTCGAGACACGGCGATCCACATATGGTTATTCAATATTTTTGGGAGGAAACCTTGTTTCTTGGAGTGCCAAAAAACAACCGACTATCTCTCGCTTAAGTTGTGAATCAGAATACCGAGCGATGACCAACACTGTTGTAGAAATAGTTTGGATAACTCATTTACTCCAGGAGTTACAGGCTTTTCAGTCAACTCGCCCGACTATCCTCTGTGATAATCGAAGTGCGTTGTTTCTTACTTAGAATCCGGTCTCACATAAACGTGCCAAACATATTACTCTTGACTACCACTTTATTCATGAGCTAATTGCTTTAGGGAGTTACGTACTAAATTCATTCCAACCAAGCTTCAGGTGGCAGATATTTTTACAAAGAGTCTTCCTCGCTCGCAGTTTGAATTCTTCCGGAATATGCTTCGTCTCATACCACCACCATCTCTCTTGAGGGGAGATATTACAACACCAACTTTGTAACTTTGTATTTTGGTTGTACTTTTGTATAGTTTTATAATTTTATCATTCCATTATTGTAAATTATTCTTGTATAAATTTTGGTCTCCTCTCATTTGAGGAGTACATTGAAGTTCCAATTATTATATGTAGATATCTTGTCACACCGATGAGATTATAGTATGGTTCTTATACTAGTGTCAAATTGTCGTCATTTCTTGATTGTAGGTCCTTTAATTTGCATCAATACAAGTTTACTCCAGTTCAATATATGTTTGATGTTGTGCTTTCTCACAAAACCCCACTTTGTCTAAATTTTGCTAGCTTATTTATTTTATTTTATTTTTATTTTGTAAATGATTTTTTATGAAAAATATTATTTTTTATAAGATTTTAAGGAGTGAAGTAACCTTTTTTATTTCTTTTCCAGCACTCCTTGGCTTTTTGTTAATCTTTTTGACGATTTTATTTTCAAATGTTTTTCTTGCATACACTTTATGGTACCTGGCGATCTATCTTGTTTGTGTATATATATATATATATATATATATATATATATATATATATATATATATATATATATATATATATATATATATATATATATATATATATATATATATATATATATATATATATTTTATAAAAAGGTGTGTTGGATTTGTATGTTTTATGTTTCGTAAATATCCTATATTGAGCAGATCATCTCTTCTTTTTTTCTGGGGTGTTTATTTTGTTTTGGTTTTTTTAAAAATTTTTATACTACTTTAATTTCAACTTCCATTTTCATTGATGTCTTTTTTTAACGGCAACAATGAAAAAATTTGTTGAGAAGCTAGCTGGGAGCAAGCAAGGAAACATATAAGAAAGCATCAAGCTTCAAAGGAAAATACTACCTTTTATAATAGATTACATTATGATTTACGTAAACCCAAGTACGGATTGACAGACCAATTTCTCCCATATTTTCATTCATATTATTTTCACTTTATAACATTTAAATCTTACGCTAATTTTATTTAGCTAAATTACTATTTTACCCTTAAACTCTTTTTCAAGTCATCTCATAACAATTTAATTATTTTAACCTATTAAAATGTACAACTCATTAACATTTAAATTAGTTTAGGCCACCATCATTTATCTAATTTAAAACCCAAATTAGAAAGAAAAGAAAAACCGACTAGGTGCCTGGGTTAGAAGATTGATCAGTTCCTTTATTAAAAGAGCTTTACGATTCGTTTAAATAAGTAAATTAGATTATTTTGTAACAATATTTTTGTTTTGTTTATTGGTTTAATAATTATTGTTGTATTATATAATTTTTACTTACTACTATAGGGGCCTAGTTTTTCTGCTCGACTAGAGCCCGAAATTTGTCGAGGATTCTCGGGGACGACCATGACTAAAACCCTCAAGGCATGCCTATAGTTTGGACTTTGGTTACGATTAGGAGGGAAGATTTTGAAGTTGGTTCACGATTCTTGTCGATTTGAGAGTCATGATTCTTACATTTTGGGATTTGAAGGACTCGAACTCAAGGACCCCGTCATTTGTTAATCAATTTGATTATGCGATTTTCCTCATAACTCAAGGTTAGTTTTCCTTATATCTAGGGACAGTTTTTCTTATAAATGAAGGATTCGATTATGTGATTTTTGTTTTGAAGGTCCCGATTCTATATCTTGCTCTGATCCATCAATTTGATTGTTAAGTTTTTTTACTTTCACCATTGATTTTTATTGATTTACGGATGTTCTAAGTTTAGTATATTTTTGCAATTATAACTGGACCATAAAGATCAATTTCATTATGAAATTATCTTTTGCATCAGTCTGATTTTGTTGATCTATAGATGCTCAACTGTCGCAACCATTTGTATCAATGAGTTTAGTTCTAGCTAAAGGGGTGGCCCTAAATGTCATATTTCCAGCGCTGAAATGACCATCCAATGAGCATTACAAGTTTAAGATGTATAGACTAATAGGTGCTAACAATAAAATTTAGTCGTATTAGTTAAGTTGATTGATTGTCGAGACTTGATTAGGTACATATTCCTCATTAGATCTATAAGTTGATTAGGTTTTAACAATAAAGTTACGAAAAGGGCTTTCGATTTTTAGTGTAGCCGCCCCTGAAACCCTAAAGTAGTCGGTTAATTCACCTTTCAAATCATCTGAACACAATGAAAAATTCCTTCATATAATACGTGACTCGACCCGAGCTGAAAACTTTATAGTTGCGTGTCACGTTTGAATACAAAATATTAGTGAGCCCATTGAAAAAAAATTCATGATTCTATCACTGGATACAAACATGAACTTTCGTGGTTTGGAGGGTTTCTATGTTCGTTGGCACTGCACTACGCTTGGGAAACAACCCTAACAAAATTTCAAATGGAAACCAAATAGTATAAACCTAAAATATAATTCTTAAATATAATATTAATCCATCACAATTAAAGCCATGACTAGTAATCACTTTTCAAACAATTAAATTATTAATTGACCAAGCACGCGTTGTCCCCAGTCAAAGGTCCCTCCTATTATAGTTTTTTTTAATCATTTTTACATGAAGATATATGACCGTACAATTATAGTAAAATAATTAAATTTAAAAAAAAGTTAATGTTTACAAACAATATGAAATATATTTATAGATGAGCAGATACATTTTAATTTAATTTAATTATTTATTATATCTATTCATAACAATTTTAATATTTAATTTTGTAAAAGATATCAAAATACAACTCAAAGTATGAAACATAATATTTTATAACGTTTAAACTCGATATACATGAAAATAAATATTTTTTATTCATAAGTCATTGCTTAATGAGAAGTGTTTAAAATTTAAGCATTTTGATAATGAACATATACTATGCTTAAATTTTGAAATAATCATTACAAAACGTATCAACTTTCTAGGCTTTAAATATGGTTTTGACTTCACTACATTTTAATCTATTTTTGATCGTTCAATTTCTCAAAAATCTAGAACTGATTTGTTTTCTAATCTCAAATTAATTATAATAGTTATATTATTTTTAAAATTTCTTACACTAGCAATATGTAATTTATAGAGTCGGTGTATATTTACATTTTACCATGTGAACATAAAAAGTCAATCTAAATTCAAATCTGAAATCTTGTAATATATTATTTTCATCAGCCGTATGGTACACGGGTCCTAACCTAGTTATAGTTTATATAATAACTTTGGAGTGTAGTATATGTATTTGTTAATGCAACATCTCTCTTATAATATCAAATGATAACGTTTGAAGGTATCTAATAGGCGTATCAGTTGTTCAAAAAAATATCTAATAGGCGTATCAATTATCCCATGATATTATTATACACCATGATACCACTATATTACAAGCCGCAAACTCTTTTGGGTGGCACACTTAGTTGGTGTTTATCAATTATCACATTTATTACAAATTATAAAGGGGAATGATAGTAGGTCGTTAAGAAAATGTTTTTCAATTATTTTACCTTGAAAATGGAAATAGAAACACTTGGTGCAGGGTTACAACTCCTCCAAGTGGTTTGATTGCTGAAGTGTTAGCATACCCAATGTCACTGGCGTTATCAATGTGTATAAAAGGATTATGCATGGCATAAAGTTGTTTCCTTATGGTGTATTTGGAAAGCCGAAAAAAAGTTTTTAATGGTAAATGACTACAAATAGATAAAGCTCTGGAGGACATAAAGGCGATCTCCTTTATTTGGATTGCTGATCGAAAAAAAGTTTTTAATGGTAAATGACTACAAAAAGTTTTTAATGGACTATGATGTAATTTTGAGTTTTGATCCTCTTCTTTTTGGATTGCCTAATAGTCCCTATGATGTAGTTTTTAGTTTCTAGCATCTTGCAATATTGCTAGTTTGTCTATAGACACACACAATCTCCGTTATTAAAAGTTTATATTTTACAACTTCAGAAATAGAAACATTAGTCAATGTAAGTTGATTTTCCTCTATTCAAAGGGTTGATAATTTATAACAAATAAGGTACATGTAAGAGATTAATAAAAAGTATATTACCATGATGGAGAAATTAGGGACTTAAACATTTTGATATTTGAGTGTTCAAAGACCTGATGGAGATACATAAACACACTAAGGGCGCAACGAAAAGAGGAAAGATCACACAACATCATGCTTACGCCTTGTGAAGCGTTTTTGGAGGGCAAGAAATATGCTTATTTTCAACTATAAACTGATGGTGATCACGAACCTAGCCAAAGGGATCAAGTCTATTCACAGAGCTCCAAATTTAGAGGTTGACGGGTCTATATAACGTTTTATTTTCGTTATAGTAAAGCGAGGTCTCTTGTATATGTTATTATGTTTTCATTTGCTTTAATTGTCGATACGTCTTTCTGTTTCTCTAGCTTCTCACGACCACCATACTCTTAATAATACCGTCATAAAAATATTTAAAGTAAATTATAATTTGATAGAAAAACAAAATATGTTTTAATTTTTAAAGAAAAAGTTCAAATAGAAGTATTCTAAAACTAAAAAGTCTAAGAAATAATCTTAACCATCCAACTTCTTAATTAATGATTGAGATCAAATTGCAGAAAATTTTTTGTTAGAGTGATATTTTAGATATAGTCACTTTTGTTGACTTTTTTGCAAGTTCCCCCATATTTTTTTAACATTCATAACTTTTATATACAACATTATTTTTTTTATAAAAATTACACCATAAAAACGAGCGTTTTTTAGCTTTAAAACGAGTATGGTATTGTTATGTAAAAAGATAAAAAATTAATGTTTTTAAGCTCATATCTCGTCATTGTGTCTTTAATGCAATTCATTGTGTTTTTTTGTTGGTTATTGTGTTGATTTTGAATACTATTGTTTTTTTTCTAACATGGTGACTTTTAAAAAATATAATGATGGATAACATTGTTGTGATCTCTTATGTAAAATACAATAATAAATTAAGAACTAATTAATCTAATACATTCAAAACAATGACAAAATAACACAATGCATCATTGTGTCTTTTTTATCGTCATTGTGTTATCTTGAATAATATGAGTTTTGAAAAATACATTGTTAAAATAAAAAAAATGTTTCAAAAAGGTAGGCATACGACGTACAAATCATTGTGTATTTCTAATAGTAAAACACAATGAATAATAACAAGTTTATATAATCTATTAAAAACAATAACAAAAATAACACATTGTGTTATCTTTAATACTATTAGTTTTGAAAACTAGATTGATGAAAGTATATCATTGTGTCTTTTAATTGTAAAACACAATGATAGATAACAAGTTTATAATCAATAAAAATAATAACAAAAATAACACAAAATAATCTAAATCATAAAACAAAATGATTAATACACATAACAAATAATATAAAATATATAACATAATAAACTGATATTTAAAACAACAAATGTATAAGACACAATAAAATAAAGTATTTAACACAATAATCAAAATGTCAATAACAATAGAAGAACACCCCTGCTTTTGCTCCCTTTTCCATATGCAAATGAAGCTTCCAACACAAATATCAGTTATTCAACCGATTTGCTTGACGATCACGTTACTAGTGAAGGCAATTGAGGTAACCACACAAGTTACGGTGATAATGTTGTCGTTGATCTTGCTAATTAGACCAGAGTATGCGTAGATTCAGTCAATGGAGCTATGCCTTGAAGGTGTTCGATCAATTGCCTCAATGAGCTCATTAACCTCAGATCATCGCATAGTATGATATGTAAGTTCATATACATATATACATTTCATGTTCATATGAATTCTCATTATTCATTTCATTTCTTTCTGTTCCCAAATACAAATTAGGAGATTTGATAGACATGTGTTTGATATTGAAGTTGTTCATGATCATAATAGGCAAAATTGATAAATCTTTAGGTTGTAAATACAAACTGGAAGTAAGAACGATCTAATAATGATTTGCTCTTTTCTTGAATATGATACAAAATAACAAAAGCAGATCAATTTAGGCTTATTCTACTAGTTGTTCTAGGATTTACTAGTTTTTTCAATCTGTTTTCCATAGGGAACAAAACGAAACAGGTTGTGCTTTCCACCATAATCCTACAGACCCATCTTTGTCTTCAACTCTCATTTCCCAGTGACTATCATACTTCTTCAACAGCGAGCGAGCTTGATCCACAACGTCGTCTGCAAACGCCTGTTCTACGAACCCAACACCAGTCATTCTGTCTGCCCATTTTTCTTTCTTTTCATTCATTTCACATGGGTTGATCAGTGCCTTTGCAGCTTCTGCTTCTACAATTTTTCTTTCTTCCGTTTCTTTCCCTTTAAACGCCACACTTGTTGAGTCCAAAAAGCTCCACAGGTAGTCTAAGCCTTGAGAAAATCTTGAATCAAAGTTGCTGCAGCTGTTACAGCTGCAATCCATGGTGTTGTCGCTCAAGATCACGCCTTTGGGCTCCATACTTCGCATCAGTTTCAAGAATTCTGTTCTGTTGTCTGGTTTTGTGTGATTGAGGCTGTGAAGTCTAAACTGAGCACAGATGATTAAGGTTTCATCTGGGGATGAATTGATGAATTCAGCATTTAGACTTTGCAAAGGGCAGTTGTCGAGCTTGTTGATTTGTAAATTCACATTGACATCTTTAGCAAAACGGAGGATGTTTGAGGTGAAGTCATAATCAGGTGGACAGTCTGCAAAGGGAATCTGATGGTTGTAATCGTGTGTAGGCGGGACTACAGTAAGTCGGACCAATGGTGGTGGACCCCCTGGCCGGCGACTCAGTGCTTCTAGAAGCGTGGGCCACTGGAACCCATGGGAGACCCCGATATCTAGTATGTGAAGAGACCTGCACGAACCATAATCTTGTTCTGACAACACCTGGAGGATGGCGTTGTTAGCAATATTGTTAGGGACCGTGAACCATGGACTGATATCGTTGAAGGTGATTAAAGTTCGTTTGAAGAAAGTAGGTGTTGATGTGGTGAAAGTGATGGCAGGGGTCACCGCCTTTTCAGGACTGTTGGTGGTTACTGAGAGATGGCGAAGGAGGGCCTGCATCCCATGAGCCGCCAGGCGGTAGTTAGCATCTCCAGTTGGTGATGCCAGTTCTTGGAGAACTAAGAGAAGGTGCTGGACACGTGTCACGTTTCCAGTGGTGATTGCTGCAGCACACGGGTTCAACAACTGCTCTGCCCACCGCCCGTCGTTGTTGTTACCAACATTACCATCACCCTTTGTCGATTTCCCAGTCCCCTTCTTGGTTGCACTCGATTTCTTCCCCATCTGTGGCATATGATCCTCGGGTGCTTTTCTTTTATTTGACAGATCAGACGCCAGCAGTCGCGTCTGATCTGTAACAACACACCACGAGAAGTAGGTGTACTGCAAGCAGTGCTTGTTAAGTTATCTACAGACATGGAAGCTGAAATAATATCAGCATCAATGGGGTCTAGACCCCACCACGGATCATCCATGATATCCGTGGAGCCATATAGATCGTCTAGGATCAACGGCAGGTGTGGCATTGAATCTTCTAACCAATCCAAGATTTGACCCGAGTTCAAATCTGGTTCTGGTTCCTGAAACATCATCGTTTCAGGCATCGGGGTTGTGGTTAGAGGAAAAGAAGGTAAGAACAATGCGCTTTTGCTTAATCATTGAACTTCAAACTGAAAATAACTGTGTGATTACAGATTAGAGGAGGGTTTAGAATATATAGAAAGGAGTGCTGTCTTTTGGAAGATATGCTGTCTTCTTTTGGGTAATTTTAATCTTATTTCTTAATTAATAGTTAATTAGTTTTTAATTAATCTAAATGACAAAGTGGTAGGGCTAATTTGATTTAAATTTGTAAGCAGGACGGCAGTTTTGTTTTCTTGACTCTTTCTGTGAGTACAAATTATCACAATTTGAGGTTATCAAACAATTGACTGGATGAGATTGCGTCATGATTTTCTGCTTTCTTAAGATTTTAAAATTAATTATAAATAAATTCATAAAAGATTGGTTGAACATCGTAGTTGACTTTTTGTCCTTAGTAAAGCCCAATCCCAGCTATTTGGAAGTTTATTGCTGAAATTGAAAATTTTTAAAAGAGGAAAGAGGCTTGTAATGTTTTTTGATTTAATAAAGAATATTCCTTTTTTTATACTCCATTTAGATTTAGATTTAGATATTTAATTTGCAACTTAACTAGGCAGTTTATGTTAGATTTAGCATTATTATTGTAAATAATGGTGCTGCTGACTACATTTAAATCCAAGTTGTAGTGTTGCATATGCATGGTATCTTTCTATATGTTATTGAGAAATAATGCTATTGTAACATGAAAAAATATTAATATTTTCTTAGGACATCAGATGAGGTCAAGGAGCCCTTCATGACACCCCTACCCGACGACTGCACCCCTAAAAACACCTCATTTTCTCTCTAAAATCATGGACCGCAAACCCTTCTCTCTCCTCCCTTCATAGAACTTGACTTCTTCCATGGACGGCGTGTGGGCCGTGGCCACAGGCCGCAGGCTTCTCTCCCCTCGCCCTCTGTCTTCCTTAATAAGCTAACAATTGGGAAGGTGTTTAGGTTAGCTTATTAAGACTAGCTTATGCATTAACTAAAATTTATGATGCAACATAACACAATTTTTAGCTCATAAATAGGCTAACATACATTTCTTCAGTACTGTTTGGATAAATGTATTGCACTACAATAATGCAATAAACTAATAGTCTGTTTAAATAAGCTAACTCAGTCTCAAACACCCTAAAGATTGATGAATGCCTAAGCAACCTGGTTCACCAAGGTTTAAGTGAGTAGGGGAGTGAAATGTTCTATAATACCAAAAATATGTAAAATCAAGTGCACCTAGGGGTGTAAACAAGCCGAACCGAGCTCGAGTAAGCTTGAACTTGGCTTGTTTAACTTATGAAAGCTTGAGCTCGGGTTGTTTGAAGCTATGTTACTAAAGCTTGAGCTTGTTTATTAATTACTCAAACGTTGGCTCGTGATGGGCTTAAGCTAGTTTGAGCTTGGCTTAATTCTAGCTTTTAGCAGGCCAATCTCAAGTAACTCGTTCTCGTTTATTAAATGAACTCATATTTAGGCTCGAGATTGGGCTTAAGCTAGTTTAAGCTTAGCTTAATTCTAGCATTTAGCAAGCCAATCTCAAGTAACTCATGAGCAGCTCGGCTCATTTAGACTTCTTTGATCAGTACTATGATCTAGTCCTAAAATTCCTTTTCATGTTAATCCAGAATAAATAATTCCCAAAATAAACTACAATTAAAACAATAACAGTACAACAAACTTGTGAACATTTTAAGGTCCTCAAGTTCAAAACAAACATAGAATGTCATTAATCATTAATAAGGTTAATGACGACATGAACAAAAAGAAAAACTGATAATTAACACAAAGAATCATGAGATGCACATGAAATCAAAATAACAAGTTTAACCAGTTCCACCAGAACCGCCTTGAGCTTCTTCACAGTGGCATCATCAGGAAAGTGGTCGCCTCCACCAGTTCGACGGTAGGTCATTAGCAAACAATGCGAAGTCAAGAATCTGTAGGCCAGGTGTTGCGCTACTGAAGCTTGCAAATGCAACTGCAGGATACCCACCAGCATTCACTTGAAAATGCAATAACCCTTGTGGGAACACCATGATGTCACCCTTCTTAAGGTCTGTAAGTAAACCGCATTAGCCGAGGAGATAAAACCACAAGTGACGGACCCTTGTGTCACCAACCAAGAGCTCAGAGCCACCCGGTGAGTGTGCATTGGAACCACACCACGGCGGCTAGGTCCAACCGGGCATGGAGATCCCAAGCCCATTCAGACCAGGAAGCTGAGCCGAAAAAGCTGGAGTGACAGCTGCTTTGATAATGTTGGAAGTGTTTCCATTCAGACCAGGAAGCTGAGCCGAAAAAGCTGGAGTGACAGCTGCTTTGATAATGTTGGAAGTGTTTCCAGCTACCCGCAAGCCCGTTGACACAAAGTCAACTGTGGTGACTTTGGCCTCGGGCTTGCAGGTGTAGCCTGCTGGGGTGTCTGGACCTTTCAGGTCCGCGACACAGAAGTCTTGGACCGCGGCGTGGGCGGAAAAGGCGAGGAGAGAGCAAATGGTCAAGAGAATGTGAATCATTTTCATGATGTTGGGAGTGATGGTTGATGATGTTGTGGGAGTTTGAGGGTGGTTTATGTAAGGAGGATGTGATGAGTGTGGTTTGGAGTAACTTGAAAAAGAGATCCATGCAAATCAACTACAACCGTTTGATCAGATTATCTAAAAGCCAAAAAGCAAGCTGGCCTGCTAGTGACCTCCATGTTCTAATAAAGACAATAGAACAAATTATACCTTTTCATTTGAAGGAAATGGGTTGAAAAAAGAAAATTTATGTTAATGGCTCTGATTTTCCAATGAGTGGTATCTCATTTCTTTCTTTTCTTTTTATTAGCTTGTTGATTCAAATTAATTTCTGGGGAATATGGAAGTATTTTTTAAGTGAAGTTATGATTTACTACATCTTTAAATAATATTCATGCATGTATTATTTAATAACATTATATTTTGTTATGTTTTATCTTAATTTTGGTTACTCTTCCCAACTTGAACACCAATAAATGTAAAAATCGAGTTGATAGATATTCGTATACCGAACAGATGACACTTGTAAATAAATTCCCGGTTGATGTGCTCTATTTGGAAATAATTTCGTGAGTGTGGCTAGGCTTAAACCTAAAAGTTAGAAAAAGCATCTATCGATCGGCATTATCTAACCATCCTAAACATTTTGTACGTATAATACGTGAACTTAGTTTAGTAGTTGTCTAAAGTAACAAGATTAATAGTTCAATGGGAATTACCATTGTTGAAAATGGTGTATTGCCAACAAAGAGATAATGAATGGATGGATATGATTTTCCTCATCTGCTTAATGTCTAGGGCCACAACTCTCTGGCTACATTCCAATTTTTTCTAAAAATTATGGTAGACTTCTTTAAACTTAATATATTTTCTTTTGCATTGTGTTACATGCTCAATTATGTCACACACACCAAATTCAAATGCTGATGAGAGTGGAACCATAAAATTTCCTTAGCATCACAACTAAATAATTGGTTCTTTGCAGTTTGCAACAACAGAACCACCAAATGACCTTCGTGACAGATTTGCAACTGGAAGTTCCGGTCACAATATTAGCCTTTGTCATTAATCTATTTTGTGATGGATTTGCTACTTTCAGTTGCTTAACCTTTATCGCTTATCTGTTTTACGACCATTTTTTGCAAGGAACATATACTCATATTATACTAGACTTAATAATGTTTGTGTATGAAACTAGTTGATTAATAACTAGGCATATTCTGATATTATAGTACATTAAATTGTTTATATCCGTTCCTTGTTAGCTCTAAAGCTGAGGGTTTTTCTGGAAGCAACATCTCTATCCATTGTGGTAAAGGTAAGGTTTGCTTACATCTCACCCTCTCCGGACCTCGTTAATAGCTTGACTATTGATGAGACATTACTGGGCATGGTTATGGTTATGGTATACTGATATTATACTACAAGTATGTAAAAACTTCTACGCGTTTAACCGAATCTACTAGAGCATATGTAGCTCGATCCACACCATATCATCACCTATGACATTTGATAAGGCTAGTGCATACTGTGGTCCTTAACTGCACATGGCAATGGAGTTAAGAAGTTCATAAGAAGACACAGTGACACAATCGGACAACTAACAGCTATTGAGATATTTTTCCCACAAGAGGTATCTATGTTGTTTTTATGAAATTTCCACAAGATTTTAATAGCAAAGGGTTCATTTCATTTATGTATGGCCATACTTGTTTTCCCTCTGGCTAAGGTGCTTTCTGATTGGCTATTCAAATCCAAAAGGGGTCCATTTGATCTTTTTCGAAATTGGTGCTTTTTGATATAACAAACCATTCACATAACCACAAATTTTAACTCACTAAGCATACAATTCGGTTAAACCACTCTATCGATGATAATTTCATATCAAACTACAAATAAACGATAAGTTTGAGTAATCTATTAACAACTTAAAGATGATTTCTTTATTATATCATATATTTGAGAGTAATTTATTACATGTTACACCTAGTGTAAATTAGAAAAATGCCACTGTATGAGCCCAAGAAAATCTGATAACCATGATGAAATAAGGAAAAATAACAAAAAACTAAGCATGAAATTACTACTTTGCAAAAGGCATATTGCGTGGTCCTTTTGGTTCACATGTTATGCAAATCAAGAAAAATGCCTATAAAGGCTATCTTGTATTTGCACATTGTGTGACTTGTGTTCGCATGTCTAGATTGTGAGACAACTTGTGTTTGCATGAGTAGATCTTGTGACAGCTTGTGTCGATCTTACTTGCGTCCATCTTTTCCGTCTTAATACTCGTTAATAACATACGAACATGAATCACATCTAACCTTACAAACTTCTAAAACACTATTAGATTATCCGTTTTCATTGTTCTTCAAAGCTCATCAAGATTCATCATCAAACACTTAAGATTTATACCTACTCGAAAACAATGACCTTCACCAATATTGTTGTGTTCTTCATCACCATATCCGCCGTATTTCACCTGACCACGTCTTGGGAGTAGAAATGCTTAATCGGTTTGAAAGATTTTAAAACGTTAAACACCTTAATGTTGATTTGATTTAATACATCTTATGTTTCCTATTATTGTGTTTTCAAAACATTGTTACTTGTTAGTAGATTACTGTAAGAAAATATAGTGTTGAGCCAACCGACTGTTTTATCTTCATCTTAGGTTGAATTAGTTGAGGATAAGACAGTGTATGTGACAAAGCAAAATTCATATTTAGAAATGATTAGTAACATTATATTGATTTGTTTTGAAATATGAACAACCACAATATAACATACGGATACATATTTTTTTTTTTTCTCAAAACCTTAAAGTAAGAGTATTAGTTTCATAAAATGTTATTTTCTAATCTCAGAAGGAGGATACACCGTGAGCAAAAGTTTGTCTAATTGTCCCCATCCTACTTTCTACCCCAGTACCCTCCTCAAATCTTGTTGATAGCCTTGCTATAAGTAGAATATTACCGAGTGTGCTTGTTTGTCTATTTTCGTATCTCAAAGTTCCTCGTTTGCTTTAAAAGCGTCGTAGTTAATCGTACTCATACACACAGGTGTGTGTATCATATTTATGTACGTATGTGTAAACATTCACACACAACAAAGCTTCATTACACTTCAGTAAGCCTTTTAATGGTCTAAATAATAACTTCTACGCTACTAATATTATTATTTGTAAATTCTGACTTGCAAATATTGTTATAATACTATCGTTTATTACACATGAATACACATGAATGGAATTAGTAAAAGATTGAATTAATAAGTGCTTATAAAAATATGCTCAGTTCATTATATACTATGAGCTCATTTCATAAGCTTCAACTCAAAATCGAACTCAAGAAAGCTCAACCCAAGCAACTTTCAACTTGATAAAAGTTAAACTTGTTTGCAACTTTATTTAAAACCTAAAAGTTGCTCTTTTCTAGTACTAATTGTTTATACTTCAGAAATTTTGAAAAAATTAGTATGCTTGACTACTGCAACCTTTGTTGCCATGTAGGCAAGTACCAAAGCTTTGGTTCTTTTCGGCTTATATGACTTAAGTTTATAAGTTAGTAAAACTTTTAATCAGTTGACTTGAGTCTGGAAAACAGTTAATGGGCCAAACTTATCAAAGGCCATAAGGCCAGCTGTTGCTTCGAAGTGAGCCCGATTCGTCTTAGGTCAACCTAATTTCTTGTTTAGAAAATGTTATTAGCCGTCTGAGTTTTATTTATATAGAAATTACGTTTGATAATAGACTTATATAATTAATTATTAACATGTCTACTTGTTTTTTGTCTGTAATAAACAACTGGTCTAATTTTAAATCAATTAATACAATTTATTACATTCGTCAAAACTCTCGTTAACCACAAGTTTTTCTTTCGTCTGTAGTCATTATGCTTAAATCGCATTGATTATATTTGAAGTTTAGTATTTAGTTATTATAAACCTAGCATCTTTTATTTTTTTGTTGAACAACAAACTATCATACTATTAAATTACATCAAATAAACTATACTATGATTGGGTTTGAACCCAAGATCTCCCATCTAAAATCTCTACCAAGTGAGGTAACCCTATATTGACTCCTGGCGGAGCTTGAACCATACCATAGAGGGGCGGAGACAGAAGTAAACTCTTTTAGGGGGCGAACTTTATATATATTAAAAAATTTACGCTGTCCGACCAAAAATTTACACTACCAGCCGAAAATGAATACTATTAATGTAAAAAAGAGGGGGCCCGAAATTTATAGAAGTTGAAATTAGGATATTTCAGTTCCAATACATATTAAATGAGCACATATATGACTAAATACAACTTTTGTTAACGGTTAATTGGATCACTGACGGACCAATAACCCACCCGATCATCTCTATTACTCAGGTACGAAACTTAAAACCACACTCAAAAAAAAACTTACATTAGGTGGAAAACCCCATTCCTCACCTGAAACCCTCTTTTTATTTTTGTCAGTAAGATTTGAACTTAAAACTTCTATGGCTCTATTTATTTTTATAAGATCTTGGACTAAATACAACTAACTTTTAAATATTTCATCTCATTAGCTATTAGTTTTCTTTAATAAATTTTCTTTAATAACGTATTCTGTTACTCTGAATTTATAAGTTCTACTTTTTTTTCAGGATTAAAATATAAAATGGATCAATCCAAATGAAAGTTGCAAGTTATTGGGACCAGATTGTAAAAAGCATGAGTGATTGTTTTTGAGCTACTAAACCGACCATGTCCCCACTAGTCAATCGTCCCAACCCCAAGATCTTTTGCAACTGTTTTAGAGTTTATGACCCGTAAGAAATAACATAAATGAACGCAAATACATGTAAGTACTGAGCGGTCACCCTACACGGAAAAAAATAATCAGGTATCGCATTGGTATATCTAACCAGTTTAGAAAGCATGTCGTGTTCGGATTGACTAGCTTAATTAAACAGGTCATGTTAGGCTTGACTTGTTTAATTAAATAGGTCTAACTCGTTTAATTTAACAAGTCAACCCACTAACGTGTTTATGATATGTTTAAGCCGTTTATTACAACCTACCAATCCAATTAACATGTTTACAACTTGATTATTATTACTTGTCCCATTAATCCGTTTGACACGTTGCCACTCATTGCTCAAAGAAATTAGATAGAAACTAATTTTAACATGATATAACTATCTTCCTTTAGCGAATAGTTGTTAGAAGCCACAGGAATTCATTTGCCTATCAAATTATAATTACGGTAAGTAGAGTATTTGGAGGACATGCACAATTTTATTGAACAATCTTGTTATTCACAATATAACCCTAGACACAAGCTTGACAAAGACGTTAATTGCAGGTATAACTCCATTTTTCAAGTTAATAACAATATCAAAGTAAAAGTCTAAATCTAACCATCATCACATGATTCTACAATGTACCAAAACTTAGAAAGTAAGCATCAATACTCAAATTAAAGTCTAAATACCATCTAATTCAAAAATTAGATCAAATACAAACTACAAAATCGAATGGATATATAAATGATGGGTCAATTAGTATTACTAATATCTAGAGGTGGCAAATGGGTGAGTTGGAATGTGTTGGTTGTTAGGTTATGATGGATTTGAGTCAGGATGAGTTTGGTGGGAAAATCGAATGGATATATAAATGATGGGTCAATTAGTATTAAACAAGTATGAATAATTGTCCATATAAATGAAAGGAGGAAGCAGGAGTTTATGTTCGTTGTTTTAAATAAATGAATAGAATCACGTTTATATTTGTTTGTTTACTAGATTTGGAACATAAACAAGTTTCCTTGTTCAACGTTTGATGCATTTACAAGTCTAACATGAACCTTAAGATAATAAGACTCGTATGAATCAAGAATATCCATGTAGTTCTATTACTTTATACATTATTAACAACATTTAATACTACTGAAGAGAGTAAAGTGAGCCTAAGGATGACATGCATTCTGTACTATAAAACTTATGATTATCTTTATCATTGTCATCAATTCACCTAACCTCTATATAAAACATAATTGTAACCTAACCATTTGTTGGCATACTCTTGTTTGCACTTTTATGAGAAAAACAAATGTCCATCACCAAATGGTTGCTACTGGCAATAGTAAGAACAACATGGTTCCAAACTTATCTTTAATTAATATAGGCAGTGCAGGTTTGGAATGTTTCCAAGAGGTGACAGCAACTACAATAAGGGGAGTTTGGGATTGTTTATCAAAACAGATTACTAGCTTATTGTGTTTTGATATGATAATAATTTTTTGGAAGTTGTTTGACCTTAATTTTTTTACGGTTTCGTTCTTTTGTCGATGCACACGTGCTTATTTTTATCAATGTTATGACCTAATTTTTTTCGGTTTCGTTTTTAATATAAGGTTTCCAGTATTATCAACAGCCTTGCTCAACGCACGGGTTCGCGACGGTTTTGTTTGTTTATATAAAGTTTCGAATGAGATCAACGACGTCAAACTTCGTTTCTCTTATATAAGTTATGTATGTCATGAACACTCTCCAACGTGCGGGTTAACGTTTCGATTTCCAACGTTAGTTTTTTTTATTGTTTTACACCACTATCACAACACGCGGGTCTTAATACCAGTTCTGGTTAATTCATATCCATCTATACTAATAAAATAAGGTTTTTATAGGCCACTTGCTACAATTCTAGAGTCCCTAAATTTTATTTTCCCGCTTCTCTCTTTTAATAAATATACATTAACTACAAATAATATTAATTAATTCTTTTCATATTAAATTTTTTATTAATTAAAAAAAAAAGATCTTTCTACAATGCAATTTGTAAGGAAATAATCTTTTATATAAATAAGAAATTTTTTCAAAGAAACTATCAAACTTTTAAAAAACACAATATATTTAAAACCTGTGGCTTTTAAAAAAAAATTTTTATGAAACAGAATTAATAAATTTGAAAGTTATAATAAAGAAATTATTAAAAATGACACTTTTTTAAAAAACGGTTTGTTTGACACAATTTGTTTAAAAACCAACTGTTTTTGAGAAAAACAAAAACAATAAACAAAAGTTTAAAAATGATATCGTCTTTTTAGCACCCTACGTAATGTTAATTATATCTTTTATCAAAGATCCGTTTTATAATTCATTAATATCTATTATAGCTATTTAATATTTTACTTATTCAACCCGTGTAATACACTGGGTACTAACCTAGTGATAAATACTAGAAGGGCTAAAGCAGTTTTATGGTTAATATATAATTGATTATGTAAAGAATATCCACATATATCAGTCAATTATTTTTATAATAGATATATGTCACTCCTTAGAAGTGCTTTCTTATAGAACATCTTTCTGAAATCTATTCTCTATATTACATCTGAAAAATCAGCAAGCAAATACAACATATGCAATCATTCATGTACTCATATAAGCATATACAACTGACACATAGGCAATCTTCATGTACTCATATAAGCATATACAACTGACAACTGAGTGACTTACCAAAAAAACATATGTAGCCAATGGATTCAAAGACAAGCAAATCCACAAATAAAGAAACCAACAGGGGAGCATGGACAGCAGAAGAAGATGAAAAGCTAGCTGAAGCTATCGCGATACACGGTCCAAAAAAATGGGCCATCGTTGCAGCTAAAGCAGGTACCTGATAGTTGAATATGAAACAAAAGCACATATACGTGTGTTAGTTAAGAAGTTAAATATGGCTGGACCGCGTGTTTGCAGGCTTGCAGAGGTGTGGCAAGAGTTGTAGGCTAAGATGGCTAAACTATTTGAGACCAAATATCAAGAGGGGCAACATATCTGATCAAGAAGAGGATTTGATCATCAGGCTTCATAAACTTTTAGGAAACAGGTTCTTTAACTCGATCAAATTAAAACTTTTAACATATTTATGAGTCCTAAGACGTCATGTACTGTGGATTTTTACTGGGTATGTTTGTTTGTTTATGAGTCATGTACTTGATTACTATTTTTGTTTACTAAAAATGATGACTAGGTGGTCACTAATTGCTGGAAGGCTACCGGGTCGAACGGATAATGAGATCAAGAACTACTGGAATTCTCATCTAAGCAAAAAGAAGGAGATGATGGAGAAACAAATCGGTAATTATTCAACCAGGGACTCTTGAAATCGGGTGGGCGGAGGGCGGTGGAGATGAAAGAAGAGGATGTTACTGCCATAGATAAACATGGAGTTGAAGGTTCAAAGGTCAATTTCAATGTTGATGAGTTTTTTGACTTCTCAAATGAGGACCCTTTGACTTTGGATTGGGTCAACAGGTACCTTGCAGGAGGTAGCAGTTTGTATATATGTAGGAAACTGTTACTTCTTACTTGTATGCATCATCTTGTATAGAACATGTTAGTTTATTTCTTTATGTAACAGTGTAATAATATTACAAAATTGCATGCATATCCTGCACAATTGTTAATCACTGTATCAAAATAACATAATATCTTAGGAGGTTTAGACGGCTTTCAACCAGTTCAACCCATTTGACTTGTTCCCCCCCTTTTAACTATATTTTTTTTTTATTTGACCCGTCTCAATTTAACTGCAATACAACCCACATGGATCCGTTCATAAGCAATGAGTTGAAATCTTTGATCTTAATGCGTTAAAAGCAAGTAGAACTATTAGAGATAACAAAAACACAAGCATAAAGTTATGAAATCAAATGTATGGCCTAATTATCCAACTAACAGAGGGATTATAAAAGTTGATCAATTTTGCAGATTCCTAACAACACTAGTATTGAAATGTAAACAACTAATTCGCTCTTATCCAAAACAATAATAACAACAATATTATAGTCAATTGATCTGTGGAACATGCACAAAATGCACGAAATATCTTGAAGAAATCAGGTTTTCCGAATGAACGGCAAGAGAGATTCGAATTGTAAGAGATTATCGTGTGAAAGTTTGTGTGAAGACATTGATGAAGGTAGAACTCCCGACGGGTTTCTATATGATCCATCGGTTTTCTGGATATCCCCCGAAGTCCCGAATTCGGGGTCCTCTTGATACATTTCGGGCTTGGGGGCTCTAGAGTTTAAATGAGTCAAACCTAAACTATATACTTTTCTGAGTGTAATCTAATTTACGGATCAAGCTCACTCAATACATGAGTCAAACCTAAACTATATTAAAAGGAAAATCCTTTTAATTTTCTTTTAACTAAAATCTTACTCTAATATATCCTTTGTTATTTTTGTTCTACAAAAAATATTCTCAAAAAATAAATGACAGATCTTGGAATACCAGTGTCGCGCTAGCGCCAGATAAAAAAGGGCGTCCCATATTAGAAACACGGGGTTTCCGACCTCAAACACGGATTAGGGCCCACAAAACACTATCCTCAAAACACAAACAGAATCTCAGGGAACTTTTGTGGAATGAAAATTTAAAAGGATGTTTTGTGTAATAATTAAACTTTGATTAAAATGGTTGTAGTTTATAATTTTTTCATATTATATGCATGTAAGAAGATATTGTTTTAACACACCCACTTTAAATACAACTTAAGTTATGCTACGATAAGAATAGATTATAAATAAATAAATAAAAACTAAAATACGCTAATGAGTTCGTGTCACATGTTTGCACATATGATGAATTAAATTTTCAACCAACCTTCTTACAATAGATCATTACATGATTCAAGCATTTCCGTATCCATGTGCCTGCTCATGTCAACGTGATCACACGTATGTCTTGGCATACACAGGTGTTTTTGTAGAAATATTTTTGTCTGTATATATATTTTAGGAAAATTGGTATTAAACGGTCACAGCTTTAACCTATTGGTAACCATTGGTCCAACTTTTTACATTCGCTAGGGACAGTCCCAACTATTTACTTTTGTGTTGTCATCAGTCTCACCTTAACATAAAGTTAACTCCGTTAACTTCCTTCTGACGTGTCAATCCAGCTGTCGTCTACGTGTAAATTTTTGTGTCTACGTGTAAAGTAGTTGGTAACTATTTCTTCTATATTATGTCTTAATCTGAAACCCTAACCACCAGAAATCACAATCTCTAGTGACCACCTGGGTTTGACGAACAGCAATGGATGAAGCTCTTGTGCGTGTCCACCTCCATACTGGTGGAAGATTAGTGGTTGAACCCCCGATAATAAGGTACGCTAGTGGAAGAGTAAAGAAATTAGGGATATCGCATACCATTTTTCGTTGTCTGCGTTAACAGAATATGCAATTGAGTTTGGTTCTTACAAATCTAGGCAACTTCGGTTGTATTGCAAGATCCCTGGTGATGGGCATATGAAAAGGATAAACCTTGATTTCGAATTGATTGAAATGCTTTCATTGCTTCACTCTACATCTGATAAACATCTGAGTATATATGTTTCAGATCAATCTATGATAAAATCCAGCCAACCCCCTAATAACCCTCAAGGCCAGCCCACTGGCCCTAAAGTCCAGCTCACTAGCACTCAAGCCCATGTGCAGAGTCCATGTTCACGGGTCAGAACCAAATCTCAAGCCAGAACACTACCTCAAAATCCTCAACATGATAATACATTGCCAAGCTTAGCTAGATCTCTATTGAGTCCATGTTCACAGGTCAGAACCAGAGCTCAAGCCAGAACACTACCTCTACAAGTTGAAACATCACAATCAAAAGGTAAAACACCAATCGAGACAAAAGAAGCTGAAAGTGTTCAATCCAGAAGATTACCTCCACAAGTTGAAACATCACAAGCAAAAGGTAAAACACCAATTGAAACAGTCAATGTAAAAGGTCAAACACCAATTGAGACAACTGAAACTAATCAAGTGAAAGATGATGATTGATCAGAGTCAGAGAGTTCAGAAGATGTTGCTGAGTGTGAGGATGAAACTAATCAAGCTGAAAATAATCAAGTGGGTTTGGATGATGATGGATCTGACAAGCATGATGAAGAGTGGATAGCATCAATTGTAGGGATGTTCAAAAATATTCGAATCCGAAACCGTATCCGAAATATCCGAAAATCCGAATTCGGATATCCGAAAATTCAAATTCATAGTGATTTTGAGAATTTTAGGATATTTCGGATATCCGAAATATCCGATATATCCAAAATATTTTTTATAATTTTTAAAAATAAATATTAATTAAATATTTCGGATGTTTTTAGATATTTAGGATATTTTATAAAAAACTTCGAATATCCGAAAAAAATTCAATAAAAACTATTATATTTTATAAAATTTATTAATAATACAAATTTTTTTGAATTTGGATATGCGAACGGATATCCGAATCCGAATCCAAAATTTAGAATATTCGAAATTTCGGATTCGGATTCGGATAGTGAAATTCACTATCCGAAATTGAACACCCCTACTCAATTGATGCAATTAATCAAGTGAATGCACAAGCGCTGAATCAACAAGAAAAATACTTAGAGGTCAAAGATGGTGGAAAGGATTGGATACTAATTTCTGATCAGCAAAAGGTATTTCTTTTACTTTATTTGTTGATATATAAACTATTAAATTCGATATTGTAAATATTATTTTGTGACAGGGACTACTTAATGTTGTGGCATTTGTTTGGCTTGAAGCTGAGCATAGAAACTGTGCAAGGCACATCTATGCAAATTGGAATAAGAAGTACAAGGGTGAAGAGTTAAAGCTGGTTTTCTTGAAGGCCCGTAAGGCTTATAATAAGGCTGACTTCAATGAGGCTATGAAGGAGATGACATAAATATCACAATATGCAGTGGAGGCATTCAAGCAACAAAATCCACAATGCTTTGTAAGATGCTTTTTTAAGAGTCATACATGTTGTGATGTCATAGTAAACAACATAGCTGAAACTTTTAATGGAACCATAGTTAAGGCTAGATCTAAGCATATTATAGACATGTTAGAAGATATATGGGTTGCTACAATATCTAGACTAATAACTAAAAGGTCTGCAATGGAATCTAAAGATGTGGTAGTGTGCCTAAGGATACAAGCTAAGCTAGATAAACAAAAACAGTTGGCTTATCAAGGTGAAGTCTTCCCATTGTCACATCATGTGTTCTAAGTAAGGTTTTTTGATGATGTTTCTATGGACTTGATTAACAAAACATGTACATGTAGAGGTGGGACTTAACAGGTAAATATACATATTGCTAATCATATTTGTTCAACAATTAATTTAGTATGTATTGATGTTAATCATTCATTTAACAATAGGTATTCCATGTAAGCATTTGTGTGAAGTAGCTGGGTTTCTTGGAAAGTCTGTTAAACAATATATGGATGGTTATTACCTTAAAGAGACATATCTAATGTCATATGAATACACAATTCTACCATTGCCAAGTCAAAGGTTCTGGCCTGATGTTGATTACCATTGGATCCTCCTCCCATCAAAAGTCAACCTGGAAGACCAAAGAAAAACATAAAGAAGGATCTTTATGAGAATCCTAAGAAGGCAGGTACCAATGATTACCAATAGATTAAAGTTGGGACCGTTTGTTACCAATTTTCCTATATTTTAAGATACATAAAAAACATACTTTGTCAAAACCAAAATATTTGTAAATTAACTTTTCGAGAAATAATTTATTTGCTACACAAACACAAAAGATATCAGCGTAAAGAGTTTTTTTCTTCACACAAAGTGTATGAAGTGAATTTATTGCCATATAACCATAAAATATTGTTTTTAACTAAAAAAACCATTGTTAAATATATACACGCGGCAATTTTTAATTTCCATATATCATTTACACGTCACAAGCATTTAACGAGGGATACTAAGGGTAGGAACCGAACACAAAACTAAAACAAACTTAAAATCCAAAAGATTATAGACAAGAAATGAGATATGTATATTCGGGCGTGATATCTGTTTTAAAACTTTTAAGACGTGATGGTATTAGGTGATGTACGTTCTGATTACCCAAAACATACATAACTATTTACCAAAACAATAATCGTAATTTTCTTATTTGAAGACATAATAATCAACTTATCTATTAGTTTTTACTTATTATATCTTTAATTTTTAGGGTAATAAAATTATAAATAATTAAATAGTAAGAGCACTTGAAAATCCCAAACAACCAAACGTTAATAAATTAACAACTATTTTCCATACATTTTTAGTTATCAGATAGATATCTAACATGTATGAAACTAGGCGTATGATATACTTTCATACTATGAAGACTGTGATTACCGATACTCATTCTAAATCCGTTAGGTCATATACGCCATTCGCGGGGGCAATTATGTCAATTCACACTAGGTTTGGTATTCCACATGTACCATCAACACATGAGCATATTAGCTAACATTCACAGTAGGTTTTTATTTTTTATGTGAGTGTGTGTCTTATATTATAGGGAATGGTTGTAAGTGGTTGTAAGTAAACGAAAGAGAAAATTTACGGGGATTGTATTCGTGATTCCCCATATTTGAGAAAATATGGTAAAACCCCCCATAATTTTTTAATATTTTTAAAAATGAATATGAGTGGATGAGAGAGAAAACATAATGATAAAGATATAAAAATGTATTATTTATTGAAAAAAATAATAATCTTTTTAGTGTAAACTAGTATTTAGCCCCACGTGTTGCGGTGGGAAGCGTAAAATCGTATCAAATAACATCAACGTCACACCGCTAGTAACCACCAACAACAGAAAAACTCGTAAAACCAAATGAAAAACAAACGTAAAAACTTTAACCTATGTATGTGTGTTGCGGCGTGGTAATGCGTAGGGCTGCAAACGAACTGAACGTTCAGCGAACGGTTCGTGAACCATTCGGTGGGAAGTTCGTTTATGTTCGTTCGTTTAGTAAATGAACGAACACGAACAAGAAAATTTTGTTCGTTAGTTAAACGAACGAACATGAACACAAGCCGCGTTCGTTCATTTATGTTCGTGAACGTTCGATAATGTGTTCGTTTATGTTCGTTAATGTCCGTTCGTGAACGTTCGATAATGTGTTCGTTTATGTTCGTTAATGTGTTCATTTATATTCTTAATTGATTATTATATCAAGTATTTTTTTTATTTTATGTTAAGTACTTATTTATTTTTGATTGATTTTGTGTAATTTTTGTAATAAAACTGTAAATTATATTCTAAAATAAATTTATAATCATTGTATCCGTTGTGTTTATGAGTTTTTTTGTGTTCGTCATGTTCATGAACAGTTGTTTGTGTTCGTTGCTTTTGTTTGTGTTCATTTGCGTTCGGTAAGTATTCGTGAACAGTTCATGAACATGTTTATTTTCTTAATGACCGAACACGAACAAAGAATCTCGTTTGATAAGTGTTTGTGAACAGTTTCTAAACAAATTTATTTTTTAACGACGAACACGAACAAGACGTTGTTCGTGTTCTTTCGGTTCGTTTGCGGCCCTACTAACGCTTATAAATAACATAACATCAAAACTATAGCCCTTTGACACTAAGAAAGTTATCCGGACGTCAACCCCACATTAAAAAGCCAATTTATAATCACTTTCGATTCCGAAACTGAATTTCTTCCTTGATAACACGGTGTACTCGAAAAGCGCGTCGAACACTCGAATTTCACCATAATCTTTCAATTCATTTCATCTATTCACAATCACAGTTCAAATTTCCACCATCTGAATCGAAAATTTGATTGAATCACCTTTTACAGCGTAGAAATCGATCGTACTGATACATGTGACGGTGAATTGGTGCCAATTGGAGCAGGTAGTCGTGGTGATTGAATCGATTAGGTTTTTGTGCAGAAAATTGGGAAGTAATGGTGCAATGTGAAGTCGGAAGTGTGAGAAAAGGTTTGATTTGATTGATTTGTGTTGAGGTGCATGTGCTGGGATGTTATATGGAAACTGTGGTAGCAGTGGAGGAAGGAGGGGGGGATAAGCAAGAGAGTGCGTGTGAAGTTATTGTAGATTGCTCTGAATCTTCAAAGCAGATTGCTGATCCGGTTGTTTACAAGCTTGCTCGGGTAATTTGCTTTTCAATTTGTTAGGGGAATTGTGTACTTTCTACATGAACTGAATCTATAATTGAAAAGGTTTAAGTGTGTGAAATGTTATATTGAATTGTGATTAGGAAAGCCCCTTGTGTTCTTCCTGCTGCTCGTAAGTGAGCATTTGACGATAGTGTTGACATTTGAGTTGCAGAGCTACAGTACAAGTTTAGAACGATGAATTTAGGAAGTCAGATAAAGAATTTAGAGGAAATATTAATCATTCGTGTCTTTTAGTATTACAAGCATGCTTTACAGTTAATATTGAGCTGAAAAGATTAAGGCTTCATTAATCACGAAATGACTGAACCTGAGGTGCAGGCTTGTCTTCTTTATGTTTGGAAGTTCTCTTATAACTTGTTTGCTGTTAGTTTTATATAAGAGATATGAAGATCAAGCAATTTATAATGCACTGGAACTCTGTGCAGGGTTCTATTCATCTGTTTAATAAGAGTCATATTATGCATGATGATTTTTGATCTTTGTTGTGATATGTTTTGTGCGTAAAGTTTTATAGACTCACAGAGATATATGTTGAATCTGAATTTGAAAATTGGGTCCTTAAACATACAAAGGGCTTACGCCCATGGTCAGTTTTTTTATTTACATGCGATTAGATTTCAATAAGCATCTGATTTGCAGCTAGAATTGACAGTTTGATCCTGTAAACAAACATTGGGAATTTGGGATGCTAAGGCCATTTTTAGTTGTATTGAAATACTAATATACATCCCTTTGGGATATGATGACTCGTCTTAGCATATAGGGAATGTCAAATTGCTTATATACAGGCTTCTCTCTTAGAAGTGAGAACTGTTACTGTCTACGTGACGACATCATATAATTCTGATGATATCTTTATTATAAGACGATTAGGGTGTTAAAATTGCTACAGAGGTGTTGATGATGTTTTTAAGTTCTCTTCCTCTTTAAACTTGTTGGTCTGACCAAAATGATGTTTTACGGAGAGAAATAGAAAAATGTGGAAGGGTTAAACAGATAGATTTGACCTGTATATATTCTCCCATATGATTTCAGCATATTTCTCAGCTCCTTCTAGTAAAATTGAGGTTTACCTGAAGAGGTGTTTAGGCTGAATGATTTTATTTACTTCTCTTGTTTTCTTTTAATGGATCTTCTTCTAAGCCCCTTGCCTTGTTTCTTTTGTTTAAGGATATTTCTCAGCTCCTTCTAGTAAAATTGAGGTTTACCTGAAGAGGTGTTCAGGCCGAATGATTTTATTTACTTCTCTTGTTTCTTTTAACGAATCTTCTTCTAAGCCCCTTGCCCTTGTTTCTTTTGTTTATGGGTTCACATGTAAGATTTCATGTTTTTTTATAATGGTTGTTTCTTTTGATTTCTGTTGTTTTCAATACAGAAAGCATCAAAATGAATAGTTTTTGAAAACATGGAATATATTTAACCTCAATGGCTTAACCATACAAAGAAACTAAGTGGAGCCAAGTTTATAGCATCTTGAAAAATTATTTATCTGAACATAGAAGCATGGGAGGACACACACTTAAAACGCAAGAGAGGTTGGTTTTATAATAACGTGGAGTGAAGATTTAAATATAATCTCTGATCAAAAATCAATACCCTAGGAGAAAATCAAAGAAACATTACTTAAAGTTGTAAAGCTGAGCACTTACAGGACATGGTGCCACACTGCTACTAGAGCAGTAGCTGGCTGTAAACCAGATTTGTTGTTATTTTCTGATGATGGATTGACCTCTGCTGGAAGCATGTAATTTTATTATTACTTTTAAAATAGAAGGCAAGATAGATAGAGATGTTTTGGACATGTGTCTCCATAAGTTATGCATTTCACATAACTTTTAACTTCCATTTCAGTATTTCATGTACTTCCATAATCCATATCACACAAAAAGTCTAGACCTCTAACACAAACCCTTTTAAGTGTTATTTAGAGTTCTTAGTGATATGTGTGAAAGTGCATTTATATATTTTTTTCATATATCCACACCCACAAAAGGACAACTAGATTAGTTGTTACTTGTATGCCAAATAACCTCACACACCAATGTCTCTATGGTTAAGGTAACCATTAAATAGGGAGCAACTAGTAAATTTGGGGGAATAGAGACAATCTTTTGATTCACATAGGAGTTAGATAGGGTAATGACTAATGACATTGCAATAGATTTATTGGTGACCTTTTAGATACCTTGATTAGAATATTATGTTGAGTTGTCCATTGAATTCATTGCGTATGTGCATGTGTGCTCAAGGCATTAAGCAAGGCATCATCTTCAAAACCATCTGGCTCCTTTCCACTGATTTAGTATATAGAGGAAGATTGACATAGAGAAGGCTGTAAAATTTATATAGGTGGCATCATTTGGGATTAGCCATTGAATTTGTCAACTCTAGGCTGCATCATTTGCAATTTTCCTCCCTTATAATGTTACAGGAAACATAATTTCCAATCATCATTCTAGAAAGTGTCAATAACCCTCATATCTTTGCTGACGCTCTCTCCAAGATATTGCCAATGGTATTTGTTTTTACCACACTTAATATCAGGGTGGTCAACTTGATGTGTTGTGTACTAACAGGTTGTAGGTGATGGCATATACATACCTGCAACTGACGATGAAGTGATGAAAGCTGAGGACTTGAATGATCATAAGAGTTCACTGCATTTTGTTTTGGACAACAGTCAGACTGAAGTCTGCACTTCAAACGATGACACTTTTGGGCCTGAGTTCATGCCTATCGACTGTGAAGGTCTCTCTAGTTAAGCTTTTTCCATCATTATTTTTCTCATGGCTCCTTTAATTTTCATAATATGCTGGGTTTTTTTCTGCTGCTTAGCTAGTTAAGCTTTGTTGGGGTTCTTAAATATTATCACCTTTTCTTTCTACATGTTAGAAGTGAAACACGGTCTACAATCATGTCTACTTGGGCATACTACTGATATAGTATCAATCTAGCAGTTTTTCACCTTATGTATTTTTATTTTCTTCTAAGCTCTATAATGCTGTTCTGGATAGCTCTGCCTATATAGGTTTCCATCTATATTTGGTTCTACCTTCATTTTTTTAGTTCTTTTAAATTAACATAAAACATCACAGACCTTTTGCAATTTGAAGACCCTTCTACTCAAGGAGAAAGAACAGATGCAATAGTTGAAACAACAGTTGATCTCGGGAAACTGAATCCCCATTTTGAGGTACTGTTTTGTTTTGAACATCATACAGGCTTGTTTTCACCATTTACCAACAATAATTCACCTTCTAATAACTTTAAGGGGTTGTTAAATCTGGTTGCTTTAATTATATCAATTGTTTAGCAATGACCAGATAGGATGGTAGTACTCACTTAAGAGTTCAAGTTTTTGAAATATTTATTCTGCTATTCATTTAACTGCAGGAAGTTACTCGATCAGAGCCAATTCCTGTTGACCAGTCTGAAGATAGAAAGCAAGCAGACCATGTACCAGGATCAGCTGAGAGTGAACCATCAATTTCAACCATATCTGCTAGTTGGAAGCCTGATTTCTCTAAGCTGAAAGGGGAGATATGTTTGGACAACCTTCAGTGAAAGAACTTCATGCAACTTTTAAGGCTACATTGGCAGGGAAACTTCTGTTAAGGACAAACAGTGGCTCAAGAGAAGATTTCCATGGGCTTGTCTAATTCTTGTGACGTTTCTGTTACCACTTTTAATATTGAAAATAACGAAGTAAAAAAGAAAGAAAAATTAAAAGACAGTAATAATGAAGATGAGAATCTCAGTGAGGATTCTTTCACCTGGCTTGGAGAAGGAAACGTTAGTGGTGATAATAAAATTTCGGCTGGCCAAAGTCAAACTAATCAAATGGAAGATCTTTTCAGTGGCAGCAGCAAGAGTGTGCAAAGTGAAGCACCTAAGCGTCATATGGCTCTTGAAGATGATAATCAGGGAAATAAAAGAGTTAGGAAGCCCACAAGGCGGTATATTGAGGAAGTTTCAGAATCAGATTGCCAGGAATCTGGTGCAAGACCAGTTTCTTCTGTTAGAAGTTCTGGAAATAGGCCACGAACTCGGGTCAGGCCTGTTCATAAAATACAGCCTTTTAGGAGGCCACTTGTTACTCGTCAGGATTCTCTTGGAGGTTCTGGGGTTGAAATTCCATATGTCTCTAGGATCCGAAGAGGACGGCCAAGAGAAAACTATATGGCTCTTATGGTAATCTTGAATTAGTTGCTAGGAAATTGTGCATAATGATTCAATTTTTGTCAGACTTGGATTTAATTTTTTCTTGTTTGCTTAATTGTTCTCTTGATTATGTGGTAGCTTCTTGCCTTTACCTATGTAGCTGCTTGTCCTTTTTGTCATTTGCTCATTTGTTTGTAAGGGTTTTCCTAAGGTTTTTTAGTGATATTAATACTAGAAGTTTGATGTTGGAACTTTAGTGCCATGATGGAAATCAGACAGACAGGTATGGTTGAGTCTGGATACTAAAGTATGTACTCTGTTGTTTTTAACATTCTCAGATTCCATATCTGACTTCTTGCTAAGCTATGCTTACCATTGATTTTTTCATTATCATATTTTTAGTTTTTGCATAGAACGTGTTTTACTTTCTTGATTTTGTGTGTAAGATAAAATACTATACCATAGTATTAGTATGAATTACTATTTAATGGATGTAGAGCGTGGTACTGTTGCTCATCTGTGTAGATTTTAATTGTAGAAATTTCAGCCCCATGGAACTGGAATGACAGCAAGACTGGTAAAGAAGGCTCATGATGGACATGATCCTCATTCAGATAATGACAGAGAGAACCAGGAACTCAAAGCTAAGCAGGCCACTGGATGGCCTCTGCAGCATGTAAGCATAATATTTTTTGGTTCATTAAGTTGCTATACATTAGTACCCTGTGAATTAATTGCTTTGCAGTTGAATCAATGACAAAAAGTCCTTGTGGTAATACTCTTCGGTCTTCATATTGGCAGATAGCCAGATAGTTCTGAATTTATTCTCTAAAATTATACGGAACATCATAATATCATATTGGTTATGGGAAGTAGGGACTTATCTATAATTAGCTTATGAAGCAGAATATGCATTAATGCATTATTTGCTATTTTATGATCTATAAAATACTGCCACCGTATATTTAATAAGAAATATGGAATCTCCATTCATGGTTATCTATGATTTTCAGTAATCTTATCACCGTGTGACTGTTATCTTTATTCATCAATCTATATAGCTAATTAAGGAACCAGGAGAAAATGAACATTACTCGGAGCAATCAGCAGACATAAATAATAATTCAGATGGACACATGGATTCATATGCAGACGTCGACTCAGATGAAAATATATTAACCGTGCCAACAGCCAAAGGTGGGACGAGAGGAAACATCATAGACCATGCTCTTAGTGAGGTTGTTAAGTTAGTTGAAGGTGTTTCTAGGTATGGTGCTGGCAGGTGGTCTGAGATAAAGAGGATTGCTTTTGCAACGTGCTCACATCGCACATCTGTTGATCTCAAGGTATGTTATTCTCAACATTTATGTGTCAAGAGGTGGCATTTTTGTCCCATTTACTTACTAATGGGTTGACCCTATGTTTCGTCTTTCATGGGGGCGGATGGGTAAATTTAAAACCTTAGTGGAAAAGGACCAAGTCGAAAGTTGGCTGAAGTGTACATTTGACGCATAAATCTCATTTTATTCAACAAGCTACATTTTCTTTAAATAACAGAACTGACACTAATAATTCATAGAAATTCATAATTTTGGACAAATTGTGTTGTAAGGCAACCTAATCCGGATCTGTTTAAAGTTGAATCTCTTTTTGGCCACCCAAGCCCATTGACTCTTGTGTTTTGCCACCTCTAATGCTGTATTTTCATGCATTTTATCTACATTTTATACATTATTCTAAGATGAACAAGAGGACCTTGTACTTTGTATTGCAGGATAGTGGAGGAATCTGCTGAGAGCTAGTTTTGCACAGTTACCAGCTGAAAAGGGGGTAAGCAAAATTATTTCTTCTGCATTCGTGCCTTGGGGTATTTTGACCCATTGATTTGGATTGTGGTTTATCTCGAAGGGTAATGAAGATTTGGCTATAAGATTTGTCAGTATTATTGGTAAGTCAAGTCAAGAAAAGTATTAACAGATTAAGTGAACCCATGTAATCTGTTTTAACCTGGTCACCATGTCAGATTACCTGAAATGATCTTTTTTAAGTGCAAGCCCAGTGAAAACAAGTGTCATAAAATAATAGAAATCAGATCAAAGCTCATTACCTTGTGCAAGCGATAAACCAGCTTGTCAGGATGTTTGCTGAACTTTCATCTAGGTGTGAAGCTTCCGTAGCTATTAAATTTGGCTACTTGTTTGTCTTTTATTATCTTCTTGTTCTTCTGGGTACTCGCTAAGTATGCACAACCTGTAACCGAGTAGTCTCAAATTGTGTTGGGGCCATATGATGAGCCTTTATGCTTGTTAATATTCGATTTGGTGCCCAACATCGGCTTGTAATGTACTTATGTAGTTATATTCTTGAAGCAGGTTCAAAACTCCAAGAAGCACTCGTCAATCCCGATCCCTGCACCAATTCTGCTAAGAGTGAGAGAGCTTGCGGAGATGCAATCCCAGGTTCCGGATTTGAAAGCAGTGAAATTTGATGGACATAGTAATAGAAATGTAAATGATATGAAGTCTGGTTTTTTGTAAAGATGTAAATTGCTTGTTAAAGTTTCGGCTGAAATATGGAATAAGAATGTCTATGTTGGCTGTACGGACTGTTGATGTTTCTTTCCTTCTTGCTTTAAGCTATTTTGTATATGATTTTATGGGGTTTCCTGAACAATGTGAAGTTCCTTGAGCTTAACATCATGTAGTCAGATCCCTAACAGTTCTCAATACGGACGGTCTAGTCAGATCAGCTCTGTAACCGGTCGGGTTAAGTATTTTTGAATCGCCTTCATTTGAACGGGCCAATTATAGGTAACCAGCTTGAGCTTAACATCACTTGTTAATAGAGTCTCTCTTATCCATCACATACTACGAGAACATTGCCTGGAAGTGCATAGTTCCCTTTGTTTGAAGAAACTAATTACCTTTTCCTCATATATTTTGCCAAGTTTACTGTAATATTCATCTGGGTTGGGTACTTGAGTTTTGAATGCCCTCTTTTTGGTTAGTTATTATCTTTCGATGTTGTTTTATTGGTTTATCAACATCAGAGGATGTTACACTTTTTCCTTCATAGAATGCTTTCACTGATCGTTTTGCTTACCGAGTTACTGTTAGGTTTGATTGGTTTTGATGAGAAGTCTAAACTGAGCTGTAGTGGGCTTTGGCAATCGGATTGGTTGGATTTTAACGGGTACCCAACGCTTATATTTTTGAAAACTTTCATCGGGTACTAGTAGCCTCAAATGCAACCCACATGGCCAACCCGAATGTGTGGTGGAGGTGTTGCCGTGAACCCGAAATACCCGCAAGGGGGTGCTCGAATAGTGCCCGGCCTACCCTTAGAAAGTGATGTATATTAAGTATGAATGGAATTAAAAAGAGTGAATTTCATGTATATTGTATTGTATAGGGTGGTGCACAGATATACAATACGCGTGAGACAAAAAAAAAAGAGACACAAAAGTATATAAAATGGTAACATTTATCTCGTCATTGTTCCTTTTTCTTCTACATGATCATGTCACCAAATGTATATCCGAGCTAATGTATACCGATATCAGTTTGAAACAAATGTCATGTTTTCGTATTGTATACTCCCGTAGACCACATATCGACGACAATAACTTTTATATGGCATACGCAATTGAATCGTAACCATAAAAACAAGCAGAACCAAAAACGGAGTCGATATTAGGAATTTTCATTTTACCGGCAAACTTGTCCTTCCAAATAAGGGTCGATTTCATATACACATCATATGAGTTCATGTTAATCTAAGTAATCATCTGGCCAAATAAGCCGTAACGAATCTCATGTCTTTTGATTACGTACTTATGGAAAGCATAGTTAGTAACCACATGTCATGATATTTTGAGTAATAATAATTAAAACAATTTTATAATATAAGTATAAAATGTTTTATGTTTTAGAATGGTTATATTTTTTAATTACACACTAAAATAACTGAATTGGCATGTAATATAGTACAACCAATTACTTAGTTTTCAAATGAATACAAAAGTTAATTGCGCAAATGATATTTGTGGTTTTATCAAATTAACAAGTTTTAGCATTAAGTAAAATAAGTATCAGGTTTGCGTCAATTTTGTAATGAGTTTGAATATTAAAATTAATTTGAGTTAGCTATTCTGTTTAACCAATGTCACATGTTAATATACAAACCTGTTATTTTCATTAACTTTTGTATTAAATTAGGGTGAAAAGCTGGTCTTATTACTAAATTTATTACAAAATTGCAAGTTAGTGACCAAACTTGTTAATCATTTTACTTACTATCCAAACTTGCTACTTTGACCGAACCACAAGGACCTTTTTGTAATTAACTCTATAAAATAATCTTTAGAAGATAAAAATGAAAAAAAAACACAGCAAGCAAAAAATTATAATCTATACTGATGGTCACAACTGATAAGTATATTATTCATTTGCACTTGAGTCTTTCTAAAAAAAACTTCGTGTTTTAATAAATGAGCAAACGCAGTAAAGACAACACATATTTTGTTTTTCTCGTAAGTTCACTCAATAATTTTCAAAAATTTCACATGTTTAAAAAATCGTTGAAAGTTTTTTTATGAAAAAAAAAATAGAAAATATGTTGGTACCGCATTCAAAAACTATATAAACTCATTTGACGCTATATCCTCCGTTTCCTATTCTAACAACCCAATCAACAAAACAACTCACACCCACACCAACACAAAACTTTCCGACGAGATTCCGACGAACTAAATGACCACGGGCGACTTCTCAAAATCAGTCGACACGGGCCTTAGGCTCTCGAAACGTATATACTATGGAAAAGATGGGCCAATGCACGCTCCAAAGCCATCAGTAATGACCAAATGTCCGACGTTACAGTCACAGTGTTCGTCCACTTCACCATTCGGGTTAATGCGCGATAAGCATCACCCAACGGGCCCGATGGTATACGCGATGATTAGTGATCCGGATGTTGTTGATAATCCGGATATTAGGAGCTATCAGCCGTATGTATACGGGCGTTGTAACCCGCCCGCGTTGATTCCCCTTTATATGCATGGGGTTTCGATGAATGTGGAGTGTTGTTTGGATACTGCGTTTGTTGAGGTTACGGTGTGTGGCGTGTGCATTGCGTTACGGCTAGCGCGTGTTGTGATTGTCGTATCGCGATTCCCATGGGCGAGCAGGTAGTATACTAGCGCATCGTGCTTAGTGTCTTTAGAATTGGACCAGACTGGTTAGTTGGATCGAGAACTGGTCATAGAACCGTTCGAGTTATGTCTATTTAAAGTGTGACCGTTTATTGGTTAGAACGGATACCATTTTTTCATTCAAAATCTAAACTTCTGATTAATTTAATATTTTATAATCCACATTTTCTTTATTTAAGTCTAAACATCTATTTCATATTCTGTTTTTAATTAGATACGTAAAATAATTTTAACTTTTCTATTATTTATGACGTCATTTTATTGTTAAACCCACCCACACTATCGAGTTGACCGGTTTCTTCAGTGAACCTATAAGACGATCAGTTTATTGTTCGATCTGATTATATAAACATTAATTCATATCGTGTCATTTATTAAAATTAAGTAAAGAACTCTAGTTAAAGACACTTATATATATTGCTTTTGTTGTGAACCACGAAAAAATTTAACATTAATTGGATCCATATAAGAAGTAGAATAAACTTATAGAATTCTAACATGAAAGATGGTATATAAATCATATATAAATAAAAGGTATTCAAGCTCGTAAGCACGGTAAAGCTTGATATGTAAAGTTCGGGTTCAAACTCGTTTATTGAACGAGGTTAATATAAGATCATGTTTGAGTTCAAGCTTGTTGAACTCGATTCAAGCTTTTAGTGAGCTGATCTCGAGTAGCTCACAAGCAGCTCGATTTGTTTGTACCTGGGTATGAAAGCACTCAAAAGAAGTATGGTTAATTTGGCTAACAGGGTTCGATTCTAGACGTTGATGTGGAGACCAATAAGAGATCGTATTTTACCAAATTGGTTACACCCGACGATGAAAAAGATTTCAATGGTGTAACTAAAGCGAAAGATGGATTCATGATGAAGCGCAACACATACACGCTAAAAGTTCCCCAGGTTTCACCTAAACTTCGACAGACTAATATGCATTTTGTAGACACTTTATATTGCTTATTCAGGAAAAAGTGCACATTTTTTTGTTAAAATTGTTCGTCTTATGATTTTACACACAACATTTATCATCTACTTTGTAATTGTGAAATAACTTATGTTTATTACGGAGTCAATTTTAAGTAGAGAATCATAAGAATCGTATGGTATTGGGGAGGGGGTGGGGTGGGCAACCCCCGAGAGCCCGATATTACAGGGGGCTTGAATATTTAACTTTTTTAATTATATATGTATGTATATATATTTAAAGAAAAAACCTATAGACCATTGTAACCCATTAAAACAATCTCAATAACATTTTAGTTATTTTGGCGTATTAAACATTAGAGCTCATTAGCATTTTAATTTGTTTAGCCTAAGGCTGTAAACGAGCAGAGCCGAGCCGGCTCGCGAACCAAATTATTTATTTTTTAGTTTTTTTTATTTTGTATATATTCTGTATATATTATAAATAAATAATATTTCTTACATTTTTTAATCTTGATTTGTTAAAAACAATTATATAAGGTTGTCATTTCAAGAAGTATACTTATGTTTTTATACTTTTATAATTAGTTTATTTATAAAATATCAAAATAACTTTATGTGTATGGTGTATTTTATATAATATGTCATAGTTTTGATTTATACTTTATATAAATTATAATTTAGGTTTAAATTTAAACAAACTAATGAGAATGCTTAAAATTAGTTTCACTTAAAAAGAGAAGAGAATGCTTAAAATTAGTTTCACTTAAAAAGAAAAGAGAATGACAGACAAAAAAATTACCAAAGTAATAGTTTGATCCAATAGAAACCAAAAAATAGAAAAAGGAAAGTTAATGTGTCAATAGAAAAGGTTAGAAAATAACACATTACACAATTGGGCATATGACTAAAGTCGTGAAGCTCCCTTTAGGTCAGGTGCTAGAGCTCTGTAATGACCGGATAATGTAAATTAGTTGTAATATATATCAGGTACATTATAATAGATAGAGTAACATCTAGCCGTTAAAAGAAGCATAATTGGGCCCTTGCTAGATCCGTCGCTGTCATCCAAAAAAATATCACAAGTCCATCACTATGATCGTTGCGCCATCACTTATTCAGCGATCCTTTTCCTGTCACAAGGCTGTCGCTAAAAAAAACAGTTGCTATCCATCACTAAATAAACGCTGGCAATTCATCGGTGGTTTTCTGTCGCAAATCCATCGCATAATGACATAATGTTATAGCGACACGTTCTTCCAGCCAAAACTTTTTTTTATCGTCGCAAATGGTCCTTTCTGTTGTAGCGACATATTTTTCTATAAAGTATTTCTTCTAAGTTGAGTTTTTGGACGAGTTTACTTACTCAACGATCGATATTCAACATTCTCAGGTTGATGGAGGATCCATTATCCATGTTAAAGTGAGATGGTCACAAAAGTTATTGTATCAAAGTGATGAATTCTGCCTTAGTGTGCCATTCACTTTCCCTTCATATGTTTTACCTTTGGACAAGGCCGTTGCTAAAATAGAAAAAGTGTCGCTAAATGTGAATTCTGGTACTGAGACTATGATTACATGTAGATTTGCAAGTCATCCCTTAAAGGTATGTCATTATTTAAGTTTTATACAATTTCCAATCTTTAAATTTGTTCTGATATCTGTTTAGGATAAAAAGTGATAATGCTCCTCTTGAGGTTAAGAGTTTGATCGTTAAAAAAGTTCAAAACGATATAACCTCGATAAATGAATAACCTCGTCAAATGAATGACTTTTTCGCATTCTTAAACTCTTTTATCGATATACAAATAACCTCACTAAACGAATAGTTTTTCCGGTCCTGAGGGTATTCATTTATAAAGGTTATACTGTATGATCAAATTATCTATGTTTATTGAACTTTTTTATCCTTCTGAAAGGAGGTGCAACAACAATCAGGGGAAGCAAGCTTCTTATATGAGGCTGAAGTTCTGAAATGGTCCACTCAAGACTTCTATTTTGCTTATTCTGTAAGACCTTAATTAGATCTTATGTTTCTTTCTAGATCAAGAGGGTTGATCACAAACACATTTTATCATTAATCCATAAATAATGAAGGCATTAATAATGAGTACATAAAATGGTATTATAACAAATATATCTTAATCTTTAAAGGAAACGTAGGAGGTTGTATGCATTAAAAACAAACCTTTAGATGACTTCTTTTACCTATTTGACCCATTTGACTAATTGGTTTTTAGCTAAATCTTTTTTTTTGGCCCATTTGAACCATTCTGGATAACCACAAGTAAATGGGTCGAAATTGCCACACGATCTTCTTTTAGTTTTGCTTCATAGGCTATACATTTGTTGTTATAACTCTAACAGGTTTGATTGCATGTTTTAAGGTGTGCTCGAATGAGATTATAGGCGGTCTGCTTCTGCAGCGTCCGACTCTGTATGATATTGATCAGAGAGACGTATTTTGCTTTTATCTTTTCCCAGGGACTAACAAAGATAACAAGGTAAGTGACAACCTTTAGGACATTGTTAACAAATGATAATTATTGTACATAAGCTTGACTCGAGATGGATATGATTGTTCTTGAATTCTAACAGGTTTACAGAAAGGAAGTGATATTTTTACTGGACATAAGCGGGAGCATGCGAGATGCCCCTCTCGAGAAATCAAAATATGCAATCACAGCCTCCCTTTCAAAGCTTAATCATGGAGATTCGTTTAATATCATAGCGTTTAATGGAGATATTCGATCGTTTTCATCTTCATTAGAGCTTGCAACGGAAGAAGCAATCACAAATGCAACTGAATGGATGTGGGAAAACTTGGTTGCTGAAGGAGGTACAAACCTTATGTCCCCATTAAAACAGGTACTCAGGTCAAAGACCAAAGTCACCCAATTGTGTTTGTGTGATGATATTGTTTATAAGATGTTGCTTTCTAGCCGTGAGAACCCAAGACCCCACCAATACTGTGTTAACCAATGAGATCAGATAAAATGTAGCTTGTACTGAGTAGATAGCCTTTAAAAGAGTTAAAGGTGGAAATCACCTAAACATAACTTAAACTTGAGATCATTCTTATAAGAGCGCAAGCACTTGAGTTTCTCTCATCCTTTGGAGCTTTTTGTATGGTGTTTGAATTTGCAATATTAATGTTTTGATGATCTTGATAATCAGGCTATTGACATGTTTGGTGAAACCGGTGAATCTATTCCTCATATATTTCTCATTACTGATGGCACCGTTGAAGATGAAAGAGATATTTGTAATATGATCAAACGCAGAAACATGGACGGAAGCATGAATTCTCCCCGAATTTACACCTTTGGCATAGGTCAAGTTATAAAATTTTTAGTTATTATTCTTTACAAATACGTTGTGTAACATCCGACCCTTCGTACAAACCAGTATTGTCTGTTTTGCACACAAAAAGCTCATGACTTTGTTTTTTGTCACGTGGGTGGAGACTTCCTAGAAGGTCACTTGTCTTTGGATCACCCCACTCGAGCATATTTAACTATGTAGGTCTCCTCTCATCCACAACAAGCGTGTCCAAAATGCATTGTTTGTATTAGAAGTCGAACATTTCTTATGTGCCTCGACGACTATTAATGACTGATGTCGGATTTGCCTCGGATGTCACAAAATACATGTCTATACGCACTTGGTTTTGAAAGTGAGTTATCCATTTTCAGGTTCATACTGTAATCATCATTTCCTGCAAATGCTTGCGTATATTGGAAGGGGATACTATGATGCTGCACATGATGTAGGTCAGTTTTCAACAAAGTACCAAGGTTTTACTACTATGTTAAACCCATGATCTGAGCTTATAATATAGTCACATTGGTGTAACTTGCTCTTGTCAACTTCCGTTATGCCAGATACAATAGATGATCGTTTGCAACGACTGTTAGATAATGCTTTGTCTCCGATACTTGCAAATGTAACCCTTGATGCATTAGAAAATCTTGAGTCATACGAGGTGCATTTATAACTATTCATTGTCGATAAGCCTTCTTCTTATTCAAGTTTAGCTCATTTTCAAACGTTAGTTTATTTATTTGTTGTAGTTGTACCCGTCTCGCATCCCAGATTTGTTATCAGGAAGCCCGTTAATTATATCAGGTCGATACAAAGGGAAGTTCCCTGAATTTGCAAAAGCTAGAGGTTTATTGTCCGATCTAAGTACTTACATGATCGATGTTAAAGTGAGACAGATAACGGACATACGCTTGGACAATGTAACATTTCTAACTTGAGCATTTTAACCAAACTTAATTTGTTTAGTTTTTTTGTGAAGTGTTACATTATGTTCTCATTTGCAGATATGTGCTAGAATGGAGGTGGATGTACTTACTGCACATGCATGGTTAGACCAAAACACACATATGGAAAAGAAGGTTTCATTATTCTTTCTTGATCTCCATTTACACTAGATTGACGATGTGTTCAGAGTGACGGTGACACTTTCAACCCATTTTAACTCGTAACAAGTCAAACAGGTCAAGTGTAGAAAATTAGTTAAACAACAAACAGGTTAAATGGGTCAAAACTCGTCTAATGTGTATTCATATGATTACTTTGTCCAATTGACTTATGTAAAAGTAATAATCTTATTATTTCAATAAAGAGTAATATAGTTTTTTTATCATATATAACAAAAACACAAAAAAGAAAATCGAAAAAAGTAAGTTGGGCCGGCTCAGGCAGTAGGCTAATTCTGACCCGACCCGTTTGACATATGTTACCCAACTCACCCGACCCATGTGTTTCTCGATATCTAGTCTAGAGTTCATACCTCAATGCACACGATCCACAAGTTACTCCTTTTTTTGCCCATTTGATTATTGACGGAACAAGGTCGGGATATAACTCTCCAACTATGTTGACTTCGATTAGCTTAATTTTAGATTGCGAAAATGAGCTTACAAAGAGGAGTTCCTTCTGAATACGCTCGCATGATTTTAGTTCACAACAACAAACTAAAGCCAACCCTGAAATCACTTCTGCTAGATGAGGTATGCATTCATTTTGAAGATAAGTTAACTAACTAATTACCAAATTCAAAGACTGACGATATGCATTATGATATTTTAAACTTTAACAACTGTATATACTTGTGCAGAAGCGTTCAAAACCGATGAACCAGAAGATGACACACTTGCGGAACATATGTGTTGGATTTGGTAACTTGAAGGCCACAGCTGAAAACCTACCTCCGGGAATTGAAGAAGTAAAGCTAAATGAGGCTGTAAAAATAGTGATGAAGGCTGCATCGTCGTGCTATGGGTTCATGGCTAGTTGGGCTTGTTGGAGGTGCTTGATGCAGGCTTGGTCTCAATTCCAAAACGACCAGTGCGCCCTTGCTGTCGCGCAACTTTGCACTGCACTTGCTTGCCTTGAGTTTCTTGATTGTTGTTGCGAGATGTGTGATTCATGTATCGATTTGTGCCAGTAGAAACTTTGTGGTAAACATCTTACCTGTGTATTATCAACTATCTTGAATGATTATAATAAATGGAACTTATGATCATATACTCATACATTGGCGTTAGCACCATATGGAAACCGTAAGACATAAAACAGCATTGTTGGATTAACTTATGCAAGAAGCAAGTAACATTATAAACTTGAGGAAAACCACTCTGTGAATGTTATGTTACGTGTAGATCAAGTATCAGAAACAAAAATCTGAATAATCAAAGAATGGTATGCTACATTAACATTAACCTGATCATGTCACTGTGATCTTCTCCTAGAATGCTGAGAAACTGCATATCCTTCAAACAAATCCAACACACCATTTTCAAGATCTTCAACAGAGTACTTGATATAGTTATCCGAAATATGATTCCTGAATCGCCCAAGAAACGATCTATAGGCGGGGATTAGTTTCTCCAGTATGGAGATTCTTAACTCCTCGCGTAGCTGCTCATCGGGCACTAACCATAACGCTTGTGTCCTATGAACTTCATCAAATATCGCGTTGAATGACTTGAATCGCTCTCTCAAGGCACTCTTTGACACCCCGGATGAAAAGCTTCCGGTTGAATGTAGTCCTTGGTCTCTCAAGCAATGCAGCACCCCTATCCAGGTGGCTCGCTGGTGGTTCGTGGCCGCCTGGCGGAAAACTCTTGTCAGAGTCCTCAGGTAATGATCACCAATCATCTCCCTCAACTCTAGTGACCCTTTGATCTTCTGAACAATGTAATGAACATTGTTCATGATGAACAGATGAGCCAGTGAATTATCCTTATAGTGCTTAGATTTCCCTTCCAAATTGAACTGCAATATCGCGATAATCCAGATCAGATGAAGGGCTAACGGAGATCGCCCTTCGTGTTCATCAAAATCCATCTCCGGTGCGGTGATATCGCAGTGTCGAGATCCGGTTGCAGGTTTAGAGACTATCAATTCACCTAATGTTTGCTTGTAATCAGAGATCAAGCTTATGTAATTCATCACATACCTTGTTAATGGATGAATTGTACCTCCAGGAACAGGTACCTTAGAAGGTTCTCGAAGAACTGCATTCTCAAACTCCGATAGCATCCCTCTAGCAGCTTCTGCTAATCTGGAGAGTATCTCCGGCGCTTGAATTCTGATCGATTCCGCCAGTTTGGAGTCGAAAACATCATCGATATCCGGCAACAAATCATGTAAAGAATCATGCAAATCTAATATCTTAAACAGCTTCTCCGGCGATCTTCTGCTGATGCTAATCGCCTCAACGAAATTGAAGAGCTGATTCGCCGGAGCTTTAACTGTTTCGATGAAACACGCATCATCTGCTGCTGTTGTACCGAGATCTTCGAAGATCTGTTTACAGAGCTTCTTCTCGCTTGCGAACAACACTCTGATGCACACTTTTGCAGCTCGTATCCACCTACCGATTTTAGCGTTCATCGTCTCCCATTCGAGCCTCTGGATATCGCCTATGCTGAGCTTCTCAACTCCGAGCTTCTTGAAGCTTCCGTCGACGACGGACTTCCGTACGCTTCCGTACACCTGAACGCACTCGCGGAAGTAACCGGCGGCGATCATCCGCTCGGCGATGCGGCGGAGATCGGCGGTGCTCTCCGGCGGTAACAGATCCTGTTCGCGTATGCTGTTCATAGATCTGCAACTCGCAAACGTTACGCTTCGTTCGTTACGATCTGTAAACGAAGATGAACTGATTTTGGAGATCGATTCGTCTCTTCGTCCGTTGGTGCAATCGTCATTTTCCGGTGAATCGCTCTTGAAGCTGCTGGTTCTCGGAGTTGTTTTCGGAGTTAACGATATCGATTCGGTGAGTGGCTCGGTGTCGATCGGAGTTGAGTTCGTGATGAGGATGTTGCGAAACTCGTCTTCTAATCGAGCCATTGCGATCTGGATTGCGTTGTTGAGTTTCTTCGATTGATCGTCGGAGAGTGAAGGTGAGTTTATGGAGGTTTGAATGTGATCAACGGCTTGTAGGTATCGGTTGATCTCGTCGCGATCTCCGTCGAATATCATGCGTCCTCCGGCGTCTTCCGCCGCCGTGGAGTCCCACCGGAGGATGATCTGCTCGGCGGTGCTGCTGTCGTTCACCGGCGATCCCATGGTGGTGATGATGATAATGATGATGGTGATGATGATGATGATGATGATAATGATGATGGTGTTGATGATGATGATGATGAGTTGAATGTTTGTTTGTGGTGAAATGTATGGTTTTTTGTTGTGTGAGATTTCTGCAATTCGTGAAGATGACAGAAGATTTCGATGCGAGAGACATAAATAAACAAATAATGTACAAATTATCCAGAAATAAAAAGCTGAGGGAATTAATTGTAGATTCAAGATAAATAATTTAAATAATATCTTCTTAGAAGAGAATAATATTTAATAGTAACATGAAAGTTACGATGTATGAAAAAAGTTAGTTAATAGTAAAGGTGTTAATGTTATGATTATGAGTTCGGTTGTGACATGCTTTTGTTTTGAAATGTAATGTTTGCGCGGGTAGTAAACATGCAGTTATTTTTTTTTTATTCTTTTTCATTTTGTAAATGGTTACTATACAAAATTAAATGTACAAATTGAGGTGGGGTTATGACTGAATACTACATTATTCATGTGAATCATGTGTGTGTGTTTGTTGTTGCATATGTGTTCGTAGTGTATATAAAACCCTACACGTAATAAGGCCGCTTAGACATGTTTAAAATGTTAATTTAAGGTGTCGTTTTCTACACAAATTGTACAAGAACATAGGTGGTTACCTATAACATCAACATGCTTGATTCTTCTGTTTTCATATTTTTATAATATTTTATATTTACTCTTCTTAACCAAATTATTTATAATAATGATAACTAATTTAATAAAATAAATTTTCTACAAAAAAGTTGTGATTTTTAAAATTTTACATATTTCTACATTTCGTAGTATTAATATTATTAAGCTTTATAGATTTACTAGCAACTTGTTGTATTAGTTCTAAAATGTATAAATATTTTTTTAATTATTAACAGTTTTACTTTTAAAAAAGTTTTAAAATACGTAAAAGGCACTAAGATTGAAATATCAAAAAATAAAAATTAAAAATAAACCTAACGCTAGCCTCACCCCAGTCATCTATAGCTCGTTCGTTCTTATAGACACATTATATACAAGCATCTACGAAAGAGTTGTGTAACGTCAACGTTCTTAACAAACGCCATCATGACATTCTTAACTTTACATAGACCGGACATTGTAAAGAACACATCCTTACTCCCAAACACTAACAAAATAAAATAATTTTATGATAAAAGAAGAGTAAGAAACAAATAAGAAGTGGATAATGTAACTTTAGAGGTGAAAAAGAAAAGAGTGGAGGCTTGACAAAGCAACAGGAGTATCTTCAATATATTCCGCCTTAAAACCCGATTGCCATGTGAGTTGTATTAAATTACAGCTAAGCATTTTATTAATACTTCAAATTTGCATTTCCCTTTCTCATAAATATTTTTTTTATAATTACGTATTTAGTATTTATAACACAAAAATGTCTGATATATTTTATAAGGGAAATTTTACACTATTTTAGTTCATTTTTATACTAATATTAAATCAAGATCTAAAACACTTAGACATTTTTTTATAGGTTGTCCACCTAGGATATGAACACATGTCCTCATCACAAAAAAAGTTACAAACTAATATATAAGTATAGTTAATGAATGCCTGTTAACTATTAAGATAATCAAATAAACCTTTTTTTAAAACTAAATAAAATGTTTCATTAAACGTATTTTAATAAGAGTTAATTCTCTTAAAATTAAATTTAAGTTCTAGCTAATCATTATTAAAATTAAAATATTTTAAACATCGTATTTTTTAAGCAAACATTTTTAAAATATAAAGATTCATGAAGTGAAACATAATTACAATTAGCGATTACTTAATATAAAACATCTTCGTTTCAATGTATATCACGATACAATCTTCTCAAATATAGCTATATTTTACTAACTCACAATCTTATGTCACAATTTCATATTTATTATTTCAATCCGTGTTGCAAATATAACATCGATGAGAGATTCTAAATGTGTTAAAAAGTCGTTGTGTATTTTATGCCTTCCTGAAGATCTATATATAATTAGAAAAATAACATGACTAATGTTGTAAAGGAGCCCTCTAACAGTGAGGAACCGGGTACATATTCCCCTAAGGTATATCGATCAATAACGAATTTATTATAATTGCAACCGAAGCTTCCCCTTAATGAATCGATAATGAGTCCTTATACTATGACATAAATTGATAATATCACTGATGGAGAGACTGATTGATTTGAATCATTGTATAGAAATTGATTCGGCATAAGTTTAAACATTTTACTATATCAGCCGGAGTTCCCATCTTTCGTCACATATTAGGGTAAAATAATACATAATAGCCCAACGTTAGAAATTAGACATTTGGGTATGATACGCATAACTAATCTCATACTAGTGGAATTCTATTCGCTACGCGATATGAATTTGTATATACATGTAACAGAAAATAATGTTTATAATATTATCAGACCTAGTAGTCATATAAAAACATCTGTCTATGTATATTGTTAATTTATTAATAAGCTTTTTCTTTTGAAATCCCTTAACAACTCGTATTTGTAAAAACCTGAATCCACACTATTTTATTAGATATAATCTCCAATGCCACTAAACTATCTACGTTTGTTAAAGTTACATTATCTGTGATTGCAGCAAAAATGAACAAGTCAACTCTGTTTACACCAATATCAACTTTTATGAAATCATAGGTGTATGATTATGATTAATTCATCATCCATTTCGATAAGAATAATATAATACTAACAAGTTTTTAATGTTTTTGATAATAATAATAATGGGTGGTCCCAAATGAAAGTTAAACATAGGTGTTATTACTTATTGGGAGTGAAGAGTGGATTAGTTGTCAAATTAATTAGAGTGCAGTTTAGATTCTGCCACTCCTCCCACGAGGCCTTTTAGACAATATCTCTCTTAATCCGCTGTGCACGTGTGATGTACAGCTGGAAATTCAAATACAAATCGTATTCTTTACTTCTAAAATATATATATATATATATATTATTGAAACAATATACATTAATGCTCCTTAGACCAACTGGTTAATATAAAATACACATGACATGTAAATAAAGGTAGGTTATGGGTTGAAGTCTTATTCTGAACAAAATAATTAGAGTTAAGTCAAGAGGTTTTTTTAGCAATGGGTATCCTCCTGAGGGGGTTGGGGGTGCGGTCCCGGCTGGAAAACGGATAGATGAGTCCGATTAAGATAACATCTATCTTACGAAGCAGGGTCGTACATTTGCCGTTTAAAAAAGATATATATTATTGAAAGCAAGTGGCTTCTGGTTTATTGGTATATGTATTGTAAAAAAGATACATACCACTTACTTGATAAGTTTACAAAAACGTTTACTTTTTTTATAAGGTATAACTTTACTTTTATATAACATATTTATTCAACTTACGTTTATTTACTAACTATTAAAATTTAATTTTTGTTTCCCTCCATCCTGAATCAACTTCCCCCAAATTGACTTACATTTGACAAATCTCAAACACAATAAATCCCTCCCCAAATCTGGTTCTAACTCCTTCACAAGTCACAACCCTAATTATCTATTTTTTAATCAAATCCTTAGAATCCTCCTACAATGAGGTACGTTGGCGATGCCTCCGCCCTCAAAATCCATGGTGCAGAAGTTCCATAGGGCTCCAATTTCTTACGTTTTTCGTTGTGTATTTCGATTGTTTTCTTCACCTTTTGAAAACAATATAATAATTTTAAGCAACTAGATCTAATATGGTCCGATTAGCTCTTGATTATTCTACATTATGGTTCATTTGTATAAATGCTCGGACACATACTGGTTCATGATTTGAATTTTGGTTTAACAACTCATTTGGAAAAAAAAAAACTTGCTTTTTCGTTTGTGTTTCACAGAAGTGAACATATTGAAGTTGTTTATAAATAGAATTATTTAGCCACTCAAGGTATTACTGTTATGATACCTTTGAATTATCCAGGATTAGACAGATGATAGCATGTATTGTACAAATTTGGTTTAATATTCTTATCATATTTCATTCCTTGATTTTTTTACTTGACGTATGTAAGACCTAAAGTTTCATTTCTTGTGGAAAAACATTTTTTTGATGAATCCTAACAATCAATTCTGGTAGTGGTGTTGATTGGATTGTCTCATGTGATATTTTTATTTTGATATTACTTAGATATTAGAGGTGGTGAAGAGTTTTTTGAAAAAAAAAACAAACACCCCCTGAGTGGTGAGCAAAATTTTAGTATAAAGGTTCAAGCAAAAATTCATTGTTTTGGGGCAACTTTTTCAGACCCAAACATTTCAGGCCCAAATTTAAATATAAAAGACAACATAGTCCATACTCCATACTCCATAGGCATAAATGCCATAATCTGACGAAACCCCATATGTGTTGGTCCAGTATAAGCCCAAAACCTAATTATGCACCTCCTACTCTCCTAGTATAGATGGGCAAATCGGGTTGGGCCGTACCTGGCCCGGGTACAAACCGGGTTTGGGCCCAACCGGGTTTTTTGTACCCGGGTATTGGTGAACCCGGGTACGAACCCGGTTCGGGATCAGCGGGATACAAACCCTACCCGGTATACCCGGGTAGGGTCGTGTCGGGTTCGGTTCGGGTATGAAACCCGGGTTCAACCGGGTTTTTTCCTTTTTTTTTCTTTTTTTCTTTCTTGTGTGTGTGTCTAACACCGGATCGTATGTTTTCTTTTTCTTATATTTTCTTTTCTTTTTTTTTCTTTTTATTTTTCTTTTCCTAACCGGGTTCACTTGAATGACAAAAATTTAAACAACTTAATATATAAATATATACAATTTTGAGCAGAAAAGGTTACACTTATAATATACAAATATTAAATACTTTTTATATAAAACATTTGAATGACAAAGAAATTTAAAAAGAAAATAAAAGACATATATATTAAAACAACTTAAATACATAATGAATCAATACAAATAACAATATCGTCTAATTTTATCTACTACGAGATGCTTGATCAAATGCTAATTTTTCATCGGATATGCCAGAAGATACTCCGTCTTCTACCTCTTCATCATGTACTTTAGCTTCGAGTGTAATATCGTCTTCGAGGCTTGTTTGGTCTTGTATACGATCCGTTGCGTTTAAGTGATCCTTTAAACAAATGCACATCTCCACTGCTTTTGGAGTTAGTATTGTTCTCCGTAATGATATTACCATGTCACTAAGAGAAAAAGCAGATTCCGAAGCTACCGTAGAAGCTTGGACGCTTAGTAAATCACGGGCCATAGCAGAAAGAATCGGAAATTGAGATTCTTTTCCTTTCCACCAAGCCAAAATATCGAATGCACGATAATCTTCGATAGTCATAGTGGAACCGTTTCACTATATCTACCGAGCTCACTTGTTGGGCGTTACCCCTTTGACGTTTAGCCGTCACATCCCGAACAACATTCAACATAGTCAAAACAGGGTCTTTAACCGAGGTACTAGCACTTGAGGTTGATCCGCTTGGCATGGTTATGTTTACGTTAGGCCCCGTATCTATTTAAATAAAAATTATAAATTGTTTTCAAACTTTCATTAAAATTTTCTTTTGCCTCGTTTGAAAAATTAGGGTTTTCGTCATGCATATCCAAATTGTCATTTATCTCATCTATCAAACATTCAACCCCCGCAACATTTAGAAACGGATTTAAAACGGCGGCACACGTAAAAACGGGTGTTAAGTCCTTAAAATATTTTTTAAACTTTTTTTTCATTGGTTCTATCATTTGATTAAATATATTATTTTTATTTTGAAAATTTTTAAAATTCAAAGACATAAAATATAATTCTTGAAGCACCAAATAACTAGTGGAATAATAAATTCTCGATAATTTTGTTGTTGAGTTTTTAAAAACCTCAAGAAACTCGGATAGACGTTGAAGATTCTCCCAACCCGCATCCGGAAATGGGTCGGCTTCACCATTATCCGAAAGACTATTATGAAAAGCTTTCAAAGTGTCCTTTTGTTTTAAAGCACATTCAAACATGTGACAAGTCGAATTCCACCGAGTAGGTACATCCCAATTAGGACCTAAAAATCTAGAGTGCGTATCCTTACAAAGTTGTTTATAATCTTGATATCTTCTTCTACTTTTTTTAAAAACGTCATGTAACATAAATCGAAAAGATGTAATAAAGTTATTAACATATTGCCGGGATAGTCCGTCTTGCACTACTAAATTAATAATATGTGCAACACAACGAGTATGGAAAAAATCACCGTTTGCAATCAGAAGATATTTTAATTTTAATTTTTCAACCGCGGTTGTGTTGTTAGAAGCGTTATCAAATGCAATTGAAAAAAGTTTATTTTGTAATTTAAAAGTACTTATTACATTATCTAAAAAGTAGAACAAAAATTCTCCGGTGTGTGGATGCGGAAAAAGATCAAATGCAATCGTACGTTTCATCAATTGCCATGAATTGGGATCCACCCAATGAGCGGTGACGCAAATGTACGATTCGGGTAAACCGTGTGGAGCCGACCAAACGTCACTAGTTAAGTTTACACCGGTATTTAAATTTTCAAATAATACAATTAAATCATTTTTTGCTTGTTTCTATAATTTTAAACAATAACGTCTAAGTGTAGTACGACTTACGTGGGTGTAACGAGGTTGAAGCGTCTCTCGAATTAAGTTGGTCAACCGAGGATTATCGAAGTGACTAAAAGGCAAAGCTTCTTGAATCACGAACTTCGCCATTCGATCTCGAACAGTATTAACATCGTAATTAAAGATTCCACCGTCTCCACCCAATTGTGTTTGTTGCGAATCCGGATTACTTTTCAACGACTTACAAAACTTCTTGCTAATGTGTTTGTTTAAAGTCGTGTTAGAATCTTTAGCAAGCAAAGCTCCACAAAACTTGCAACAAGCCTTTACAGACCCGTCACTCAACTCAACCATATCCCAATTGCACCAAACATCTATGTTACGATTGTGTGCAAGAACACGAACGACGGTTGGAGCGTTGGACGAACCTTGACCAACGGAAGATTGTGAGTGAGCCATATCAAGATTGAAGAGAGTGAAAGTGTAAAACGAGAGAGTGAACGTGTAAAACGAGAGTAAACGAAAGTATTTTTTGCTTTTTTTGCGTATGTTTTTGCATTTGAGACTTGGGTACTAAACCATATCAACCCACACCTATTTATACTAACTTATAAGCCTAAAAGTGACAAAAAAAGGCCAAAAATCGATCCCAATGGCTATATAGCCGTTAAAAAACGGCTACTTTTAAAAAAAAAGGGTCAAAACTGGGTCCAACCCGGGTTCAACCGGTTCCGGTTCGGTCGGGTCGGGTTCTAAGAAATTCTAGAAAATCATACCCGGTTCCAACCCTACGGGTTTTTTTCGGGTCCAAACCGGGTATACATATACCGGGTCGGGTCCGAACCCGGTTTTTATGCCCACCTCTACCTCCTAGTCTCCTACGGTCCTATATACAAATATAGGATACCAACTTTATTAACATATATTACACGAATTAAATAAATAAAAGATAAATATAATAAAAAGTTATTAATTATAAAATAATATTAAAAAATAAGATATGATTGAAATTACATACGAGTAAGGACTACAAGTAATAAAACAATTATATCAACTTTTTAAACTTTTGTTTTTAAACTTTTTTTTTTGTTTTTAATAAAAAATAAATGTTTTATTTCAAAACAAACCATTTTAAAAAATGTCATTTCTTAAACATTTTCTTATATAACTCCTAATTTAATTATTTTTGGTTTATAAAAATTTTACTTTTAAAAAGACCAATTTTAAAATATTTTGTATTTTAAAAAAGTTTGATGTTTTAGAAAATTCTTATTTTATAAAAAATTGTTTCCTTATGAATAACATTAATAAATGAGATATATTTATTAATTAATTAAAAAACTATTCGTAATATAAAAAAATAAATAATGTAATTATTACTATAAGGGAGAAGCGGTAGAGTTTGGTAAGGATGAATGCGATATTAACACGTGTCACTTTAGTTACTTTTTTATTAGATAATAAGTTTATTTTTATTCAAATATAAAAGTATTTGAAGTTATTGGGATACTTGTAATGAAACTATGAAAGCGTGTGGTTTGTCTCAAGAGTTTTCCAACTCGTATATTGTAATTGTTAATATAATTATTTTGTTTTAACGTTTAAGAATACGATATGGAATAATAATTATGAAAGTATTGTCTCGTGAGTATAGTGTAAAATTTCATGTTTTAGAATATAATTTTCTAAACAAATAAAAGATTATATGCGTAGATATTGGTTATAAAAAGCATGTCTCAAAACGAGAGATGATGTATGTGCTAGGGATTTGCTTCAATTGAACGAAGAAATGTGAAGTGGTCGTTTCTCATGCATTAAATGCGACCTAACTATAGTTTAACTTATGAAAAATGCTTACATTTATTTATATCATCTCACTAAAAGGATTAAATTTATGTAGAAACAAATAAAGAAGAAAGAACTATCTGAGTTGTCCATGCTGAAGCCATGCATCACCTCCGCCATCAGAATCAGAGTGTACCTTTAATTGAGAAGGACATCCGACGAGAAGAGATCTCCTCGAGTTAAGTCCAGCTGATTAATATTGATATGACGTGGTGAGGATTTCGTAACTTTTTTTGTGTTTTATTTCCTTGTTTTGTTGCATTTTTTTTATTAAAATGATTCTATAATCATCTTGACTTAAGATCAGTCTCATTTGACGTTCAGTAAGAATTAACTGAAGGTTACTAATTGATGAAATTAGTGTTATAATTATAAATCTAACATTTGCAAAGAGACTTGTATTTTAGTACTACACTTAAGGGTTGTATTTTACCATTCATCATTGTAGGAACCTCTGAAGTTAAGAGGCTGATGCAACCAAAAGATACCAAAACAACCAAGTCTTCTAACATGCACTTCGGAACAAAGGTGAATTAGCTTCGGAAGTTTTACACACTCTAGATAAAATGCTAAGTGTAAAATCTTCCGAAGCCAAAGTTCAGAAGAAACTGTTGCGGAAGCTTTACACAACTTGGAAATATTCCAAGTGTAAAGTCTTCCGAAGCTAAAGACTCAACTCTTCCGAAGGTAAAAGATGAAGTCTTCCGAAGCTCTCAAGACAAAGTCTTCCGAAGCTGTTTAAAGACAAGACTGATTTTCCTCTGAAGAGAGAGAAAATATACCTTTTCCATCAACTTTATCATAAAGTAACTTACTCTCCGCTGCATGCTCTGGTAGTTCACCTGCTATCACTAGTTGGTGAAACTTCCATACTTTATGATAAAGTAGATAAGGTCTTCGCCTGCGAGTTTCTGTTTTTGTTCCTTCTTGGCTTTTTGTAATAGGAAAGTCAGTGAGCTATGGCTTGTCATAGTCACTAGTCAAAAGGCAATCTGCCTTTAGGCTGATCTTGTTGTCTAGATTAGTCACTTCCAACTGTCTTTTTGCATATTGACGGTTGTAGGATGTAGCATAAGTAGTCTCCGGTTCTTGTATTTAACATATACTTGTACAACACTTGTAATAGAACTAGAGAAGCAATATACAACTTCCTTGAAAACTTTATCTTGTGCTCTTATTCTTATTTTACTTGTGTTTATCTTGTATCTTCAGTAAAGGTTCACAGTTTCCTATTTGAATTGTTAAGTGATCTTAAGATCCTCCTAAGTGTATTAACTAAGTGCAAGCTTAAGTACCCTTTAACGGTTCTGCAATAATTAAGGTTACCTACTAACCATTAAGTGGATATGAACCATTAAAAGATAGTCTCTTATTGATTATTAAAAAGCTACCAAACAACCCCTTAAATACATTGATGATTTGTAAACTGTGACAACCCAAGTTTTTTTTTTTATTTTTTTCAGGTTAACACCCTTAGCCCAACCTTAATTTCCCTGTTCTCGTGTAGTTTATCTTGTTACCTAAATTCATTTTATAGTTATAATTAATTAAAACAATTTGGGTTAAGATGGATTATGTTGGTTTGAGGGGGGACTAGTTTTGTAATTACGCAAACTTGTTTCCCACTAAATAGCCTTCCAAGGAACCTCCACGGTTTGAAAAATTCGCAGATCCATTCTCATCGACCATCCCTCACTTGCCTAACCCTGATCACCATAACCTCCTGCCGTCAAAGCCAAGGACCGCCAGTCGTGCAACAATCAGTCTTCTCGGCAGCCTTTCCCCCTAGGCAACTTCCTTCGCGACAACACTACCGGCGAATCCAGCCTCGTCGATCGTAGCCTCATCTATCGATACGGTACATTCGTTAACCTCGTGCAATCGGTTACGATTTCGGTTTCGATTTGGTCATACTGGCGTACGGTGTGAATGTTTTCTCCTCGTTGTGTTGGCATACTGCTGCGTATGCAGGTTTCGTTGCATCCAGTGTGTTCGTATGGATGTGCGTATGTATGCAATGGGTATGCATGTATGTGAATGTGGCATGTTAGTGGGTAGGTGGGTGGCCGTAGGTAGAGATTAATATGTATGCATGATTGTGGCAGTGTATGATATGCATGCATGTATGATTTGGTTTTTGGGCGCATGATTGGGGGTATGGATGTCACATAGTTGGGCGTATGAGGTGATGTGTGTGTGTTCCTTGATGTGTGCAATTATTTTTATGTGTGGGCTTCTTTGTTTGGATACATGTTCTACGAAAATAGATATATATATATATATATATATATATATATATATATACTTTTCTTTTTGTGGGTGTTGAGCCGCATGGGGGGGGGGGTATGACTATGACTATGGCTTGGGCGCATGAAGGGCCTTGTGAAGCATGGTGGGCGCACGTGCATGGGTTTGGTTGTGTTCTATGTGTGCTTGGATTCATATGTGTATGTGTGTTGAGCATGCATATGTATCATGGTGTAAGGTGTGTGGTGTGTGTGTAGGTTATATATATTGTGTGTATGTGTATAATATACATTATGTGTGTGCATGGTGATGATTGTATGTATGTATACGATTTAATATGCAGGTTGCATGGATGTGTGTGTCTGAATTTTGTGTGTGTTTTATTACATGTAAACTGTTTGGGCACATGAGAACTGTTTAGGCATAAGAGAACTGTTTAGGCGCATGAGAACTGTTTGGGCGCATTAGAACTGTTTGGGCGCATGAGAATTGTTTGGGCGCATGAGAACTGTTTGGGCGCATGAGAACTGTTTGGGCGCATGAGAACTGTTTAGGCGCATGGGAACTGTTTGGGTGCATGAGAACTGTTTGGGAACATGAGAACTGTTTGGAAACATGAGAACTGTTTAGGCACATGAGAACTGTTTGGGTGCATGAGAACTGTTTGGGCATATGGGAACTGTTTGGGCTCATGGAGTCATGGGGTTTGATGTTTCTATGGGAGTCTATGGTGCATATGTGTGTTAGGTAGATAAACCTTGGTTACTAAGGTTGTATGTGTAAGCATGTTGTGGGGTAATGTTAATGTCATGCCTGAAACCAAACCGAGAACACGAAACTGTACAATCCTTAAATTTATAATTAATAATTCATATTAATTATATATTAACTGAAATTCAGGTTATTCGGAAATTTAATTACTTGCTCTCTGTATTATCTCTTGTGCTATGCTTATAAGGTGAGTTTACAGCCTCACTTTTCATACTATACTCTCTTTTGGGGGAGAGAAACATGTTGATTTTCATAAACTGTACGTTACATTTGATTTGTAATACTGCATATACTGCTGTACTATTGTGATACCACTACGCCTCATTCGGACCGTTAATATGGTATTAGCGAGGTGATTGTTAGTAGATCTACTGGGTTTTACAAACCCCGCCCGGGCTAGTCGCGCTAGCTTGATTGGAGGTCAAACGGGTGAATGGTTAGCCTGTTTTACTGTGCTGTGGTTTGGTACCCATAGCCGGGGCATACATTACATTATTACTGTCAGCTCGGTCGCGAAATTCATTCACATAGTGACTTGTTGTGGGCTAGCTACCTACTTATATGCTTTGATTACTAAATCTGGATTTCATTACTGATTCTTACAGTTTTCTGTTAAACCTGTGAACTCACCAACTTTATGTTGACACTTCAGCATGTTTCTTTCAGGTTCTCAAGATGCGCACGCGTAGGATCATATCATTCATGCATACACCATCTCACGTGATACATTTATGTTTTTTCATGAACTTTATTTAATCGTTTTGCGCGTGTTGCACCATTTAAGAATTAAGATTTATTTTGCTTCCGCTACTATTATTATGTTTACGTTAATAACTCTGTCTTTGGTAATTTCAAACGTTAACAATTAATTATGTTTTGTAATGAACATGCCCTTTGGTGTAACTAGTGGCTGAGATCCTGGAAGTCACACGCCCAACGGTAATACCCAGTTCGTGAAAATTGAGGGTGTGACATAAACCTAGCTTAAACGTAAACAAATTCTTAACGCATAAATATTTCAAGTTATCGCATCATGATGTTTGAAACTAAAGCCATCAAGTTTGGTTTACAGTTTTAAAAAAAGTTGATTATTTACTTTATATGTGCTTCTCCTCGTGTCTTTCTAAGCTTTTTTAGAGAAAAAAAACTATACATATAAATCAAATAAAAATATTAAAAATAAACATAAAGTCATTCTTGCACTTTACCGAACTTTATAAGTTTTATCAAGTTTATAATATTAATGTATACTCAGTCATAAATCCAAACATTTAAGACCAATTAATTAGGCTATGATATTATAGAATATTACTATATTACTACAAAGTTCAAGCCTAAAGGTTATAGTGTTGCATTTTTAATATAAATACTATACAATATTAATGTTGCTTATCGTATTAGATATTACGTTTGATTTTTTATAATGTGCGGTAAGTCCTATTAATTAGGCTATAATTTTATAAAATATTAGTATAGAGTTGAAGCCTAAGGGTTACAGTGTTGCATTTTTTAAACACATAATTATACAATATTAATGTTGCTTATCGTTTTAGATATTAAAATTTGATTTAAAAATGTGCGACATGTTGGGTTTCACGTGGAATTAGATTATGTGTAGTGTTAAAACTGTAGCGCGAAATTTACGGAAACAAACAAAATGTGAACCTCTTTCTGATGTCGGCAGTTTTTAAACATTTGAAAATAATAATTGATATGTAATCATTATAATAAACTAGTATCAAGACATGTACTTTAACGCGGGACGTTAGAAACATAAAAAAAAAGTGTGACGTCAAAGCATTAATAAAAATAAATATGTCAATTCCCTATGTGTTACGATTTGCTCTGCGCGTTGCCGGTTGTGACATAAAATGACTCAATTTTCCAGCTCGTTGTCGTTTAGGCATAAATCAGTTTTAAATAAAATTCTAGATTAAAGTAAAAACGACAACGTGTAAAGTCTAAAACTTTATTTAAACAACAAAATCATTTAGTAAATTAATTTAAATGTGGATAAAAATCAATACCCTTTAAAAAACCAAAACCAAAACGAATTTTTAACATTGATAAAACTTATATTGAAAATTGAATGTCTTAGAAAACTGGACTGAAATGAATTTTTTTTCAAAGTAGTTAGTAAGCAAGAAAATGAAATAGTTTATAAAAACAAATTATATAAAAAAATAAAAGCAAAATAACAAAAAAAAAATGAACCCGTGAATTTCAAGCCTGGGTTAAGTGCCTAAAAGTGGAGAGTTTTAACGATGAAGACCAAGTCCATTATTTTGTTTTTCATGCAGTCAGTTTATCTATATTGGAAACCAAAATCGTGTGCCATATTGGCCATCAAATTTGGTTTTTAAAGTATAGTAATATAGAATAAGGAGTAAATACAAAATAAAATTACATGTATCTAATAAAACATAGTGGTGGTTAATAATGTATTTATAATCAAAAGTTTTGTGTTTAAATTATGTAGAGTGCATGTGAAAGCATGGCCAAACCTAAGTGGTCCGAATGGGATCGCTCGCATTCTTGTGTTAGTATCATACTATGTATACGATCTAATACTAATGATCCTTAACCCAAATGGTTAAATGATTGAATTGAGTTACCCTAATACTTCACTAAAACAGGAGGAAGGTTTTGGGTTGAAGCCTCACATGTTATAAAAAAAATGGTTACAGGTTGGGTCAGGGGGTTTTTCTCGTATATGGTGAGTTTTCTCCTGAGGGTGATCTCGGGTTTTACTCGACCAAACCTCACGGGTCACGTGGCCCGACTTCCACATGACTCGAGATTCAAACTTCCGTTTTATCATCCCCACCAAAACCCTAGATCAATTCTGTATTCATCGTCATTCTGCACATGGAAATCATCTCCAGCAATTCAAACTATCCTTTCAATTCAGCATGTTGTTAAAGGTCTTCAACATTTGAAGATTCAATATCTCTCGTCAACGAAAATCATCCCGGCGATCCACCCTTATTAGCTTCAGGTAATCAAGTCATTTCTTTTATACATGTTCTTATGCTCTTCGATTGAAGCTTGTGGTTTCAATTAGGGTTATGGTTGTTTTCCCCTATTTTAATTTCTGCACCTGTGAGTTCCGAAAGGAATCTATCCCAATTGAATTACACATAAGTGGTTTCATAGCAATGATTTCAACATGCTGTTAATCCTAGATTGAAAGCGGATTCATCTTGGATAAGATTTTTAGGGATTTGTTTCTTTATAATTAGATTGTGAAATAGGTTATTAATATTGAATCCTCTACATCTGATTCTGACTTTTGAGTTCTAACTGAATCACAATTCATAAATTGATCATGAACACCAGCAGAAATCGTAGAATGAATAACCAAATCAACATGACACAACATGAAGATGCTATTAAGAAAAAGTCCATGTATCTTATATTAATGAGCATGTTAAAGTCTTATATATTGTAATGGTTTTAGTTTTAAATGGTATTTGAATCTGTTTTTTTTTTGTGATGGTTTGAGTTTAGGTTAGTGAAGAGCTACTTGATACACTATTTATTTTTTTTTCTAATATTATTTATATATGTACAAATTTATAATAAGGTTTCTTTTATAGAGGTTGTCAAATAGGAGAACCGGAGCTACAAGTATTAACATGGAGAGTTCGCGTTAACATGGTGTTTTCATTTGCTCGATAAGATAAAAAGAGTTTTGTTGAACTATTGGTTTAGCAACTATTATTTGTTAAGTGTTAATGAACAGATTTGATGTTTATAGACTATAACAAGTTCTATCTCTTAGGCAATTATTTTACAGCCCATCATTTGCTTGGTTATGACAGCTTCAAATTGTAACATATTAGAGATTTGGGATTATGATGATTCAAGGTTGATAAATTAGTGAGTTTAAGAACCCCCAACTTGGTCTAAGTATGGTGGTGTTTGTGTTCACAAGTATAAATTCTAGCTATGTTTTAATCATATGTATACGAAGTTTACTTTTAAATTGTCCAAAAATTCTAATAGTAAGCTGGAATATGAAGTCGCGACAATTCATGTAGATATTTTATTTATGTTATATCTTCAATTTGGAAATATCTTTAAATTTAATATTTGAAGTTGAAGGGTACCCAGATCCGTTGCTTTTGATTTATTAATATGATCTATATTAATAGTTATTTTATTATTCAAAAGAAGCATATAAGAATTTATGAATTATATTTTTTTGTTATTTAGCCCGTGTAATACAAGAGTCTATTTTATTATAATTTACTCAAATTCTTATGGATTATAATTTATTCAAATTCTTATAGATGCAACTGTGAATCTTGATCATTTGAGTTTAAAAATCCAACACTTTTATGTGCTAAAATAGGAAAAGCCGTAGCTGTTATTTGGGTCATTCGGTATAAAAATTCAATAATTTTATGTGCTAAAATAAGGAGAAACACAGCTATGATTTTGGGTCGTTTGGGTATAAAAATTCAGCACACATATGTATTAAAATAAGGAGAAATGAAACTGTGATTTTGGGTCACTTGGGTATAAAATATTTTGTATCTTTAAAAAAGTTTGTTATTTTAGAAAAATTACTTATGTTATACAAAAAATTGTTTCTTTAGATATTGCCTTTATAAAAAGACCTTTTTTTAATTTATTAAAAAACTATTTTAATCTAAAAAAATAATATAATTAGTAGTTAATGTAAATATTTAATAGGAGAGAGAAACAAAAAAATAATTTTTGAATGTTTAAAATTATGAAAAATGCCAACTCAAAACCTTATTTTTTTAAAATACATAGATATAATGAATCCAAGAGTAACATATATAAAAAGCTTGAGAATATGTGTTTAATGATAGAATACTAAAATAACTCTAAAAAGAGGAAAGAGTGACATTGACTTTTGATCTCACCTTTTCACTTGTTTAGATTGATACTAGTTTAAAGCTTGTGTATTACACGGGTGAAAAAACAGAACATGTTAAAATCATTAATTTTATTAATATTTTATTTGTTAGATGTTATTAATCATTGATAAAGTAAAAGATAATGAACATCTAAGAACTTATAACAATTAATAAAAATAAGAAACTGTTAATCTTTATTTAAAGATAAAATACGACTGAAATCATATAATTTAGCACGTATTAATAAGTTATTAAAATAAAAAAATTTATATTTTCAATATTTGATAGTTTAGTTTACTCATTTACAATTATTTTTATTTAATATGCGAGAGATGCGGAAAATACAAATATAGATATGTTTGTTTAAAAATATTTTAGTAAAAAAGAAAAGTCAGATTGATTTTTTTTTATAATTTTCATATTTATTATGAGACAGAGCCGAAAAACAATTTTCTGATATGCTAAAATGATAACACGTGTTCTTAAGAATATTTTTTTATTATATGTTATAGATTATAAATATAGATTATTAAAGATGGTAAAATCATAAATTCAAGAAGGCTCAAACAGCTAAAGGGGTAAAGATTATCAAACCTTCGTTATTGACTTTTTTTGTTTCATTTAGTTTCAGAATTTTATAACTCGATTAAATTTTATATCCTTTATATTATAAATAAGCCATACTATAAAATTAAATATTTGTTATTCTTGATTTGAGTACAAAATGATTATATATATTTTTAAGAAAATTGAAAATATAATAGTAGTAAAATAATAAATCTCTTTAATATCTTCTCCCTTGGCTTCTTTCACATGGCACCCGTCACGTTTATTTCATGCACACACTTTCTCCGCAAAACGTGCGTACAATTATAACTATGATTAAAGTAGATTGTGTATCGTAGTTTATCACTTTTTATATTTGTTTTATAAGTGGCCAAGTGGGTTCATTAAATAAACAAGGTGTAACAGCCTTTTTCTTTTTTAGCCTTAAACTTACACATTTTCACTTTTATTATAAGACTTGAAGGCTTGAGAATACGGTGTTCATAAATATACTAAAGCGTTTGACATATTTTCCTCGGTTACTCAAGGATTTTGTAAATATTTTGTATAATATAGTCGGAATGATAAAATAAAATCACATTTGAACATATTATATGATGTCATTTGCCATCTTATCAAGTTATTAGTTATCATCACAAACTCAATCACTCTAAAACTTCAATGTCGAGCTTGAGGCAAAATCAAAATGAATCGCATTAAAATTCTCAAATAATAAAGTAATGACCTATGTTACTCTAGATGAAAGACATAATAGAGTAACAATGATCTTTATTATCTCTATCATCTTCAGAAGCATATGTATAATTATCATGTAACAACGGATTTCCTATGTCACCCAAAAACCATTAGCTATAACATAATTAGGGCAACGATTAATATATTGTTTAATAAACATAGAGTTGTCGTAAATCGACAAAATACATCCTAAACAACCCATGGCTGAGCTCGAGGCAAGATTAAAATTGTAATTACTCCACATCTCCTTAACTTTACGTGGATCTAAAGACGTCACACCAGTTTATTACAAAGTCAAAAAATACGTACCATACAACTAAGATTGTTAATCCTTCTATGTTTCCCAACCTCCGTGCTCCCACAAATGTTTTTGGACATAACATTCATCGGTCAACCATAGGTTGAACCCTCCTATTAGATCCAACATAACATATGTAGAGAAATAATAAATTTCCAGACATATGTCATGTAACATCATAGACAAATCCCACGTCAGCTGTGACACGAAAACATGATTCATAGAAAACTCCTACCTCAAATATAACCAAGATCTGGACGCATTTGTTGTGAATGTAAGGAGAACTTACTAGTTAAACGTGCTTCGATCTGTGCAACATAGGAATGGGTGATATCCTAAAAAGTTTTCACTTTTACAAACAAAAATACATCCGTAAATTTATCATGAGCAAAATGAACGATCGAGGATTGAGGGTACGAGAAAATTAAGCAACACGTGACATGACAAATAAAAAAATTAAACAAATGAATACATAACAAACTTAAATATAAAATAGAATAATATTACTTTTTTTTGTGCATCTGCAATATTGGTAAAGTATTTATCCTTGACTCATAAAGTTTAAAATAACAAAAAAGTCATTAAACTTATTAAAAAGATAAATTTAGAGAATAAAAGAATCACATACATGAAAACCAATACCGAGTAAAACTCGTGTTTTGTTCCCGCCTTATTTCCCCACAATAATCTATCAAACAGCATATTATTATTATTATTATTATTTCTATTTTCTTCAATCTAACACGTGCTTCTTTTCCTGTGCAAAAAGTTGCGTGTCGCCATCTCAATTCTAACCACATCTCATCTGGTATAAAACTGCAAAAACCCAAATATCCATCACATTTCATATTATCTTCTCCATCACTAACCACCACTTCAGAGGAATTTCATCAAATTGAGTGATTAATTGATCATGTCGGAGGCCAAAAAGCAGTTTCCGGCCACCGGAAAGGAAAACTCTAGCTTCGCCATCACCTGCAATCGGTTGAGTTTGTTCCTGAAAGAGAAAGGCAGTCTAAGAGATCTCGGAATTGATGAAAATTTTGATGTTAAAGGTATGGATCTGGTGTTTTTCTTCTCGTTTTGATTGATTTTTGCGTGATTTCGGTCGGATTTTGTATCGGAATCGGTGAGGATGTGACGAGTGTGATGAATGATGACCTGTTGTTTTCCTTCTCATTTCGATCGATTTTTGTGTGATTTCCGTCTGACTTTGTTTCAGAATCGGCGAGGATGTGACGTGTGTGATGATCTGTTGTTTTTCTCCTCATTTCGATCGATTTTTGTGTGATTTCCGTCGGATTTTGTATCAGAATCGGCGAGGATGTGACGTGTGTGATGATCTGTTGTTTTCCTCCTCATTTCGATCGATTTTTGTGTGATTTCCGTCGGATTTTGCATCCTAATCGCTGAGGATTTGACATTTGTGATTATCTGTTTTTTTCTCAATTTGATCGGTTTTTGCGTAATTTCGATGAAATTTATGTATCAGAATCGGTTAGGATGTGACGTGTGTAATGATCTGATGTTTTTCTTCTCATTTCGATCGATTTTTGTGTGATTTCGGTAGGATTTTACATCAGAATCGGTGAGGATGTGACGTGTGTAATGACCTATTTTTTATCTTCTCATTTCGATCAAATTTTGTATCAGAATCGCTAAGGATGTGTAATGATTTGATTTTGTTACAGGAAAATCAGAATTACGTTCACCAGCGACGATTGATTTGCTAAGTACGGTGGAGACGACGGCAAAAGCAGTTGAATCAATTAATCATCTTCCTCAATACGTTACCTTAGAATCCTTCAACAAACCAGACGATTCGACGAACAAAGCTTCTTCCAACGAAGCAGTTGCATCAACGAAATGCAAAACCGCACAAATGACAATATTCTACAGAGGCCAAGTGTTGGTGTTTGATGATGTATCGGCAGATAAAGCTAGAGATCTGATATCAGCAGCGAGTGGAGCTTCTTCTTCCAATGATAATAATAACAATAATCGGATTCAGAATCGAATTCAATCGGCTTCAACTTCGGTTTCTCCAAGTGAAGCTTTCGGATCACAAGCTGATGGATCGGATCTTCCGATTGCAAGACGAGCTTCGCTTCATCGGTTTTTGGCGAAGAGGAAAGACAGAGCCACTGTAAGAGCTCCTTATCAGTTGCAGAATCCATTAATGGCTTCTGCATCTTTGAATTACAAGTTTGATCTCAATTTGTAGGTGGATTTGTGGATGAACAGGAAGCTTTTTATCGTTTGGGCATGTTTATCCATGGATAAATTACATTACTTTCAACTAGTGTCAGTTTCATGATTTCATCTAACATATGTTTGAGGAAATGGTTTCTTGAAGTTTCATCATTTCTTTTTTGTAAATTTGAATTTTAGTAGATTCGGTTGACGTATATTTGAGGTTGTTTTTGTTCGAGTAATTTCACTCATTTACGCTACATAGTTGTGGCATTATTTGTTTTCAATTTCTTAAATTATTGTTCGAAGATGAAAATGTTTAATTTCATATATATCCCTACAAACTTATAAAATATCATATATATTCAAATTAAATTTTTAATATCATATATATCCCTACAAAACATAATAAATATCATATATATCCTATAAAACCTTTTAAATATCACATATATTCAAAGCATATTCTAAATATCATATATATGAATAAAATAATAAAAATATCATATATTTATATCAACATATTTTATGCATACAATATAAAATATAACCAATTTACCCTTTATTTTCTTAAAACTTTGTTTTACACACTTTAAACTCATCTTTCTATTATATTTTTTATTGTTTTTTTATGTTTTTATTTTTTTGATAGAAGTTAGTATGTAACTGAAAATAAGTTAAAACAAATCTAACCTACATTAATACGACCTATATGAATAAAACTTTATTGTTAAGATGTTTAAAAAGGATATTTAATTGAGACAACAGTGGAAATAGTTTAAAAAAGATATAAAATTTAGTAAAATCACTATGAAATTTAGTAAAAAATATAATAGAAAATACTATAAAAATCGAGTCACTTATAAAAGCAATAAAATTTTGGTTGTAAAAACACAAAAACACCCCATAAAAAGATGAGTAAATATAAGTAAATATAAAAATTTAAAGTTTTAATAAGATTCAAATGGTTATATAATGAATTATTTTTATGCAATATATGAAATGGATACATATAATATTTTAATTATCTTAAAAGGATATATATGATATAAGATAAATTTTATAGGGACATATATGATATTTAAAATTTTGTTTGGATATATATGATATTTAACTAGTTTTGTAGGGATATATATGAAATTAATCCTATTTAAATGACTTCACTCAATCACTTAAATATAAATACAAATATTTAAGGCATCATCAAAGTAAAGATAACCTAGTTATAAAGGCTGATTTTCAAAGAAGGGTTCTCTTTTTTACATTTTTAGCAATCATTATGATTATTACTCAATTTAATGGAAATTATTTTCTAATCTAACAAGGTTAATAAAAAATATGTAGATCATAGCTAATTACGCTTTACAGAATTGCTATCAACAAACAACTAAATTCATAATGAATGATTTAAAACTTGTTTTATTATGACCAAATAGTGAAAATGTTGTATTTATCGTATGGGTAAAACATTAAAGTAAGAAAATCATAGCATGTTTAAGGTCATCAATAAGAAATACTTAACATTTACGCTTGTAGTTACGGGTTTTAGTCTCGAGTAAATATTGTTGTAGATTTAAAAAGTATATGTTATTATATATTTCTCAAAAACATGTTACAGGCTTAAATTTATTATTAAGCTCTAAAAAAATCATTTTACTAGTAGACCCTAAGAAAATCTCAGTTTTCTTATTTAATTTAACACCTAACATGTTTTTCACGTGGTCCCTTTTCAGCCCTTATTTACGGAAATTTTTGGATTGACGTTATCAATGACTAGTATCTTTCTCGTTTTAAGAACATTCTAGATCTATGATTATTGACATAATGATGATATAAAGATCATTAAGCAACATGTGTTCTTAAAACACACAGTAAGTTATCTATCACCATGATCAATTGATAAAATTAACTTTTAGATATGATGTACAAAATAATAAACAACACAGGCATCGTCTAAATGATAAGCAAAATTTACATATTTGTGGGCGTGTAATAGCATAATAAACTTGAACTCTTTTTAACAGATGGAGTATTTCGTTGGTAAAAGTTGTATGTTTTATAATGTTGTATTATGTAATATTAAACTTTAAACATTGATGTCTTATTCACCTTTTAGGCCTCGTCTATATATATCTTTAACTTTTTGTGAAACTTTCATCCCATAAACTATATATTATTAATACATATAATATAATCTAAAGTCAGTGTAAATCATATCACAAAAGAAAAATTACACAAATGCATTTTCTTGTGTCTAGTTATACGTTTTAAATATCTCACCAATTTATGCATCTAAATCAATAAAATACATAGAAACAGTCTCACGTTAATTAATGTTTGTGTATCATCAAATGTCTTGTAATATAAATCCGAGCCTTATAATCTTTTTATTTATATTCAAAAGTTTTGTTAAATGATACTTTTTTTTACGTATTCGCATTTTTCATAACCACTATTCACATATCACTTTACCTATAAAAATAAAGGGATAGGTTTGTATATTTTAAAACATTTATGATGACATGTGAAGATAAAGGTATAAAATTTCTTCTCGTACTTTGTTACCATAAAGATAAAATATTGCCAGAAATAAACCCTACCTAAAAGTTAAATTGTTATACTATTTCTCTAGACATCACACTTGTAAACACACAAATGGATGTTACATACATAACTTAAAATAATAAAACTTATCATTCTTTGTCACAGGTGAGTAAGAATAGTAACATAGTGTCCTGGTGCATATGGTGTGTATAGAGTTTGAACCCATGATAGTGAAAAATATATATAACAATTCAGTGCTGTGAAATGAATGTGATCATAAAGACGGAGGATAGCAATAATAATGATATTTTTTAATGTGATAATTAATATGTACTCGCTTTAATAGTTCAACTATTTAAATACTATGTTTTTTATATATAATAACGAAATGATATTTTCTTTTCATACATTTTTCTTGAACAACAAACATACATTATTCCATACCATTTGAAATGAATTTACTTTATGTACCTGTTTAAAATCATACTATGTTTTTTATATATAATAACGAAAAGGAGTTCCTTTACAAACTTAGGTAGTTTGGGCTCGATCCGTTTTGTTTTTAATTATATATATAATTGATTTTGAGTTGTAGATGCTTTTTACAAGTCTACTCATCACCTCGTAAAAACGTTATATATGTATGTATGTATATATGTATTAATTCACATCCTAACTCTAACCAAATACCTACTATCAATTGCCGCCCACTTCTAAAACTAACGCTAGGATATTCAAATAGCATGTGACCCAAAATTCACTTGAAATCGGCTCATGAATCTGCCTCAGATCAACTTGCTTATAAACCAAACCACGCTCAACTCTACTCGTTTACAATCCATTGCGAGATTCAAATCATCTACAAACAAAACAAAACCAAACACAACCCTACTAACAACCAGGTTAATTTTCTTAACCATAACATCCAACTTGTAAAACTAGCTAGCTCAATGACCCAAATGGCCAAATGTTACAATCTTGCAAAAATAAAAAAACTTAAAGGGCAAAAACTGCCATTTTACAAGAGTCAAGGTACCAATAACGTTGCTTTTCTATAAATATCTGCTCATTTTGGTACTCACCTTCCCCTTCATTTTATTTTCCCGAGAATTTTTTTTAAAATTGGGTATTTTAGTGTGTGTTTGTTGACAAGAGGGGTTGATCTCGATAAAATTACACATTAGGGGAACCCGCCCATGGCAGGGGCGGGTTCTGTCCCTCGGTCAAACCTCTCCCGTGAAAAGAGCCTGGGTGTCACATCTCCATCAGAACCCGCCCCTACCATGGGCGGATTCTCAGTGTGTGTGGCCCGTGTGTGTTTCAGTGTGTGTTTCAGGCGCATGTGAGTGTATGCATGTGAATGTGGGTGTATGCATGTGAGTGTGCACAGTGTGTGTGTCGTGTATGCATGTGAGTGTGCACAGTGTGTGTGTGCCCGTGATTGAGATGACATATTGAGAAGAACTCGCCCTTGGGAAAGGCGGGTTCTCCTCCCCCCTTTTTCCAGCCACACGTTTCACCTACCAAACACACACAAGATCAGTATTTAAATCACATAATTCTCAATCCATCTCCTCATGAGTTATCCTCTATCTTTCGATATTTTCCTGATTTTCTTATCTACACTATCTTTCAATATAATTTTCTCTGTAATTTCATACTTCATTTCAAAAAAAAAAAAATGAGCTGGAGAATTACATCAGGTCCACTAAATAACGATTTGTTATTTTTAAGTGGTCAACATAGAGCTGATTATTATTTTCGCGATCCAGAAAGCGACGAAGGAATTTTACGTGTTAGACGAGGTGATAAAGCTTTTTGGGATTACATTGATGAAGAACCTATCCCTAATAATATTATGAGGTATATACGGTTGGCTGGTTTTGCGGGTGTGATCGAGTGTGGTTATCGCAAACTTGACCGTGCTCTTATCTCGGCTTTGGTGGAAAGATGGAGACCGGAGACACACACATTTCATTTACCGGTTGGAGAAACTACGATAACCCTTCAAGATGTACATGTTTTATGGGGTTTGCCGGTTGAAGGTGATGTTGTTTCTGGCACTGATTATGCTATCAGTGCATCTGAAATTATAATGAGGTTTGAGTATTTAACCGGTTGTACACTCGCTACAAGTGCTGTAAGTGGTTATAAGTTAAACCTAAGATTTATTTTAGATGAAATAATAAAACCATTCCCTAATAATGCCACAGATTTTTAATGCATCCAACGAGCTCGATTAATTATATTTTTTATGATTGGTGCCATTTTATTTCCTGACACTTCTAGCAACTGGGTGCACATAAATTATTTAAGTTATATTGAAAATTTAAATAACTGTGGTAGACTTAGTTGGGCAAGTGCAGTTTTAACATCTTTGTATAGGCAATTATGTAAGGCAACGAGCGTCACAAATCGAGAGGTTGGTGGGCCTTTATTCTTGTTGCAATTATGGGCATGGGAAAGATTCCCTTCTATGTGTCCCCTGAATACTCGATCGATTGTTTCAGAATACCATATGGTGCAAGGTATGTTAAAAAAACTTATAAATTAACTATTTTTTAGTAATGTTATATTTTTCTAATTAACCGGGCATATTTGAAAACTTTATTACAGATGGACGGGTGAACTTAGTTATGTAAACACCACTCCACACTATTTGAGTGTCTATCGATCTCAGCTGCATTCATTAAGCGAAGCCACGGTATTAATATTAATCTAATATTATTTTGTATAAATTAACATTGTGAAAACATATTAATTCATATTTTTTATATCAGTTTAATTGGAGGCCTTATGATAATATCATCCACCGTCTACCTGATATCTGCACAAGTGGATATCAAAGCTGGAGAAGTGACACATACCTTATATGTTGGGAAATTGTTGAGCCTCACATATCAAGTAGGGTTTTAAGACAGTTTGGAATGTTTCAACCAATCCCTACAAGTGTGTTACTAACCCGGGAGCAACACACAAATCTACATTCGATTGCTCGTAGAGGTGGTAGAAATAAAAACTGGATACAACATCATAATATCTTTGTTCAAGCATGGGCGTCTCGACATAATTCAGTTGTGAATGAGGAATACACTGATTCGCCAATTGCTTCTGAAGCATACATGAGGTGGTATTTAGAGCGTACTGTTGTGTATACAACAAACCCGGCTCATCAAGACACGAACCCTCATGGCTTCCAAAATGATGGACAAAGATTGAGAATGATGGTATTACTATTATTAATTTATTTGTTATAATGATTATTTAATTATTATAATTATCATTATTATTATTATTGTATTAAAAGTAAACTTTCATAATGTTATTTATAGATGGATGGGATGAGTCAGTTTTATCAAAGACCAGGGGATGAATCGGGAAGGAATATGGCGAGCCGTTATATGGAATTTGCACATGCAAACCATATAAGTTATCTACCAACGCATGTGACACAGAATGTTGATGATACTCAACTTCCTCCTGTCACACAACGTTTACGTAGAAGGGGTAGAGGACGAGGGCGGGTTGGTCGACAAGTTGTTGATGATAATGTGGAGCAACAGAATATGACTGAACAAAGGGTTTTCACAGAACAACAGTTCAACTCCCCCTTTTTAAGCCAAATGGGTAACCAAGATTTTTTTTACGGTGGTACCTCAACTTCTCAGCATCTACAATTTAGTCAAATGGGTACCCAGAATTTTAAAGAAGGGGGTCCATCAAATCCTTATCAAAGCCCTAATACAACTTATGAACAATCGTTTCATCATTCTTCCCCGATACCTTATTACCCTCAATTTCAAGAGATGGCTCAATCAGTTGACCGGTTTTTTAATGCATCTCCTCCTTGCTCATTCGACTTGAATGATAAGCAACAAATGATAATGATGACACTCGTTAGATGTTATTTCATTTATATTTTTAGAGATGTATTTTTACCTTTTTAATTATGTAATTTTTTGTACTTTCATTTATAGAATGAAATTTTATCATAAAATAGAAACATAAAATACAATATTATTAGAATAAGCATCCAAAAACTAACAAGTAGTATAATAAAACTGACAAGTAAATCAGTAATACAACAAAGAAGGTCACTTGTGGGTCTTGCGTTTGACTATCTTTTTTGTGAACCATTCAGGGTGACTATATGTATAACGATACTGATAAAACTCTTTTGCCATATAACATCGATATTTTGCACACGTGTCTTTAAAATTTCCTTCCATACTTAAGGTTTTTCCTTGAACTAGCTTTTGCATTAACATACAAACAAAAACCCTTGAATTACCACCAAGGTCACCCCCGTCTTTGGGCAAATACTCCTCAGTAGTTGTGAAAGACATGTCATCCCTTTTATCAGGATGAATAAACGGTCCAGTATAATTTTTTTTCCAGTAACCAATCTGTTCCATCAGACAGTAAAAATTACATAGAATAAAATCTAAAATAGGGAGAACTAACTCATGATATAGTTCACGATATAAGTTATTTGACCAATACTGAAGGATCTCCATTGTATGCAAGTTGATTCGGATCAGTAACCAATCTTCTACTGCTTTTATAAGTATTGGAATATAAACATATTGCACTTCCCAAAATGGAGGGTACAACTCATCAGTTCCATTGGCATATTTGATAGGCTTGACATCTTTCCACACACATAATTCATCCCGAAACCGAGGTGGTAAAATTATCCAATTCAATCCCGATGGTCCAAATTTCACAAGCTTTTCACGTCTCATCCGCATCATCCGTTTTACCCAACCTTCTATATGCTGTGATATAAAGTATTAATATCTAATAAATATTATATAAAACTAATAAGATTTTTAACTGAAAAATATATAAGTTTTTTACCAATGGAGAAAGACGACCATCGCGTTCATAGCCTAATAAAGCACCCCAAAAATCCTTCCCAAGCAAGTTACCACCAAATAGAACTGAAACACAATACGGCGCATCGCCATTGTTATAGAAGTCAATAGCATCTTTTGACCAGTTCTTAGATTCTTCTTCATCTGCAACTAAAAATGGTGTATGCACCGGGTTGTTTTCAGATGAAGATGATTCATGTTGCTTCTTAGGCCGCCTCAACCTTTGTAGAATTGAACTCGTCGATCGGAGTTCATGAACTGATTCTTTACCGGGTCGGTGTGCCATTTTTATGGGTTATTTGATGTTTTTTGGAAGGGAAATTGTAAAATGTGGTGTGCTAGTATGAGAAGGGTGGTGCTATTTATAGGAGTTTTTGGAATAAAATAATTATTTTTTGGAATAAAATAATTATTATTTATTAAACAACAAAATTAAATTAAAACAATAATAACCAGTAAACATCAAATAAAATTAATATACAACAATCTCCTCATGAATATGAGTTTGGACAAGTGTTCATGTTATGACCTGTTTGTCTACATATTGAGCATCTACGTATAACTGGTGCACCTGGATGATGAGCATCCATCTCGTTATGTATCCTTCTCGTGCGTCTCCTACCTCGTGACGTAGTGATTTTTGATGGATCGCCTCTTATCCTCCAACCCGGGTTCGTCCAATAATCAGGGTGATGAAGCGGGTAAAAATGATCGTTATACTGTTCTTGATAAACAACAGTACTATAGACCTGATGAACAATGTTATGAGGTGATTAACCTCTATGGCGGCAAACTGCAATTGCATGTGAGCACGGGAATCTTTGCATCTGCCATTTACCACACGTGCAACTTCTGTTTTTGTATTCCACGGTATAATCATTTCCACAAGCTTCATTTGTTTGGATCTTTGACAGAACTCTATATATCGCCTCTCTGTAATCAAACTCTGTTATGATATGTTCTTGCGAGTTAATATCACGTGCATTGAACAAACGCCATATGCGAGGGGGTAACGCTGTGTTACAGTTGGCTGCGATGTCAGTATGCTTTCTGAACTGTTTGACTGTTTTCTCGAACGTACAATTAATAATAGCTTTTATTGGCATAAGCCTGACACCTCGTAACGTATTGTTGAAGCTTTCTGAAATGTTCGTCGTTAGGTTACCCCACCTACGATGATTTTTGTCGGGCAGAAGCGTCCATTTACTCTCTTTAATAGTTTTTAAATATTCCCACGCTTCTGGATTGATGTTTGTCATTTGACTTACACAATAGTTTACTTCCTTTGTTGGGTGGTGCTTCCGATAGACCAACATATCCTTTTTAAGCTAGAAACCTTGAACTTTTGCATGAGGTTACTTCGAACATGTCGGAGACAAAATCGATGCACAACATTATTTTTCCACTCTTCAAGAGTATTCATTGCACGAATAATTCCTTTGTGCCTATCGGAAATAACACACAACTTTTTTCCCGAACCAATAGAATTATGGTGAACTGCAATGTGTGACCAAAATTGCTCGAAAAACCAACTCCAACTTTCCACCGTCTCTTCATCTACAATGGCATAAGCTACCGGCATTACGTAGCTGTTTGCATTTTTTGCAACTGCAATTAACATTTTACCACGGTAGGAACCTTTCAAAAAAGCACCGTCAACAGATATCACCGGCTGACAATAACTGAATGCTTTAATTATTGGACCGAATGCCCAAAACACATATTTGAATGTATAATAAGCAGATGTACCGGTCGGATGATGTAACCATTCCACGATAACATGGTTTTTCTCTTGTAATGCGTTGATATATGTAGGTAACTGCTCAAAATTACTCTCCCAGCTACTGTAAATACTCTCAATAGCAGCTTTTCTAGCTCGCCAGACTTTATTATATGAAACATCAACATTCAACGTGTCTTTTAAATGTGCTTGAATTTGCTTGATAGGAAAAGCAATATCCTGACGAATAAAATGGATGATGCGGGTAACAATATCTCTGCATTTGAAACTTCTGTTGTTGTTACCAACAACAGTACCAAAGCAGTTGTGTGCATTCACCCATCTTGAAATTCTCCACATGTGATGATCGTGTTTCTTGGATGCATACACATACCAGGTACATGGAGGATCATTACCAAGATTATTATTGTAATTAGGGCTAGTACTGTAACATTTTGCTCTCCATCTTGTACGTTTACTTTCAACTACTACAGCCTCTCTGTTACGTGCAAGATTCCATAACCGCACTGCATGCATTACTTCATCTTTCGATTTAAAGTACATCCCAACACGGATTTCTTTTGACTCTTCATTCCATATATCCATATGGTCTTCATCGTCAAAATCAGCAGCTTCATAATCTCTTAACTCTTGAGGTTCTTCAGAATAGTTTGTCACCCCGTAAGATCCTGGATTAACATTAAAATTATAATATTCTGAAACTCCATAGCTGTTGTTGTCATCATCACTAGAATCTTATTGTGACGGGATGAGTTCAATATCTTCACTACTGTCTGAAATACCATCATCTGACTTATCAAAACCTCCGTTATCATCGTCGACTTGATGATGAGAAATGGTTGACGGACCGGCTTGATAATCATGTGATCTTACATTGCCTTGATGATGAGAATTGCTTGACGGACCGGGTGCTTCTGATACAGAGAAACCGCCAAGATGATCCAAATAATTGGATTGTTGAATAGACATCTTCGGCTCAATAATAACGTAAACATTTCCTTGGAAATTTTCAACATTTTCTTCCAAATAATACAAGACTTCTAGACTTGAGTCATTAAAAATTTCAGAGCTTTGAGAGAAACCACAGTATGAGTAATATAATTTCAATTTCAAATTATAATACTCTTTTTGAACCTGAATATGATTATAGATTAAATCAACAAATTCTTCATATAACACTCTATTACGAAGAATAATTGTTGAACTTCTAGTAGAATTATCACATATGATATTTCCATTTTCAAATGAAATATCACCAGCCCAAAATAATTGTAAAAAATAAGGTCGAGACATGTTGGGTTTGAATACAGAAAAGTTATGCGTTGAATGTATCAAAAATAAAATTCGATACTTTTTGAATTGTGTTGAATGTATCAAAAATAAAATTCGACACTTTATATACAAAATTTTTGGATTGAACGGTTAAGCGGTTAGGTTAAATATGTGGTTGGAATTTAGGTTGAGGAGAACCCGCCCTTGGCAAGTGCGTGTTCTGTCCCCGATGTGAAAGGTAGGTTAAATTTGTGGTGGAAAAAAAGAGGAGGAGAACCCGCCCTTGGCAAGGGCGAGTTCTTCTCGCGATGTGACACTACGCCTGAAACACACACTGAAACACACACGGCCACACACACTGAGAACCCGCCTATGGTAGGGGCGGGTTCTGATGGAGATGTGACACCAGGCTCTTTTCACAGGAGAGGTTTGACCGAGGGACAGAACCCGCCCCTGCCATAGACGGATTCCCCTAATATGTAATTTTATCAAGATCAACCTCTCTTGTCAACAAACACACACTAAAATACTCAATTTTAAAAAAAGCTTTTTCCCGAGGGCGCTTGTATGTTCTCTCGATCTTATTATTATTATTATTATTACTATTATTATTCACTATATTGAAACCCTAACCCCCAAATTCAACACACAATTCGATCGATCTCCAACGATCATACTCGCGATAAACAAGAATGCAACATCAACATCAGAGGCTGAAGCAACAACAAGCGTTGATGCAGCAAGCTCTCCTGCAACAGCAATCGCTCTATCATCCTGGCCTCTTAGCTCCTCCACAGGTTTGCACGCGTCATGCGTTTTGATTCTGTGTTGTATTTGCATCTCTTGTTGGTGATTTAGGATGTTTTTTTGTGTTGAGGTTGTTGTTTGTGAGCTTAGAGATTTGAATTTGAGGATCGTGGATTGTGAAATTTGATTGATCGTTCGGATTGTGACCGTTGTGTGTGTGATTCTTTGTTAGCTGCGGCTATTTTAGGGGAGGTTTTGCTTGTTTTGCTTGTTTGTCTGTGAAATGTAACGTTGTGAGTGGTTTTATCATTATTGATTTTTGATGTTTTGTTGTCGTGCTCCGTGACTATGGGAAAGACAAAGCCACATAGGATTTTGATTGTATGCTTTCATAAGTTCGGTTTAAGACCATCGTCTAAAATGGATTTACATTTTTTAATGGTATGTTAGTTAACCGATTACGTTTGAAATGCAAGATTCATTTTGAATTTTGGTACTAGTGTAAAGACTAATATTATCAAATTTGTAATAGTATGTAGATAATATATTTGTTCATCTGATGTTGTTTAAAGATTAGGATGCTCAAAATTATGCAACTTTCATACTCTGATATGAATTTTTTGGAGCTAATTGGTAGCTTTTTTGCTTGGCTGAGCTGGTACTTGTTGAGGTTTGACTGAATAATGTTTTTCTCTTTCTTTCTTTGTATAATATCTTTCGCCTTAGAAACTTATGGTTTCTTAGTCCTGGAATGTTTTACCCCTGCTTTTGAGGCGTTGGATTATAGGGTATTAGCTGTTGTGCGATGGCATTTTAAGGAACATCCATAATGACAATGTTACATCTAGTATGGATTATGGAAATGATGAGCGTGTCTAGAGTTTTTTTATGCGATCCTATACTAATCAGTTTCACAGTTTAGTGGGTTTTCTTGTAGGAGATTAGGTGAATACTTTGTTCGTGAGACTATCTTTTGCTTCATAGTGGGTGTTAGCATGTTTTTTTGCTTTATTGCATATGGGTTCTCTTTTATATATGATTATATAGCTTTTCATCGTTGAGGCCTGGCAATCATTGTTGCTGGCCACTGAGTTTTTTTGGATGTGGGAGATGTGGAACTGGGAAGTTAGTTGACTTATTTCTGGTTTTAGACGTTAGCTTTCTGCTTGCACGTAAGGCATATAATATGCAAGTTCTATTTTATTGGCCACATAAAGTGCCACTATGTTGATTTCTTTCTTCCAAAAGTTCTTTTTTGATCATTTCAATTTTGGAAGGGCAAGGGTTTTAGTTCACTCTTGGCTCGAAAGCATTTGGATTGGTTTCTTTAGTTGAAGAATTACCTGATGGTTCTAATCATGTTTGTGGGTTAAAATGTTCACGGGTCAAAAGTTGATTAAATGGGTCATAGGTCAGAAAACTGGATCTGTCCAAAATCTATTATTGGAATTAATAATTTAATAATTAGGCAATCAAATATAATAAAGTAGTCAAAGCATAAATCAAGCAATGCTTGATTTAAGCTATCAATTATGATTCTCTTTTATGATAGGAGTTATTATCTTCCTTATAAATAGATGGTAGGAATAAGATGCAAGGTGTACCAAAAAGTATTTCCTTTGTTCTACTTAATAAAATTATGTGAGTGTGTTTTTATCAATTGTTATTGTGCCAATTGTCTAACGTCACCCTTGTGGGATTTTTCTAATCACATTGCTATTGTGGGTTCTTTACTTCTTTAGTGAAATCCATAAGTTAACATTTTAATTATCCCTTTAGAAATGGTTTTGCAATAGATCTCTAGACAACAAAAGCATTTTATTGCTGTGTTTGTTTCAGTGGACACTTTTTTAGTAGTTACAATTACCCACAATGAGTGCACAGTAAATCAAAATGTTGTTTCAGATGTATCATGTATACGAGCCATGAGATGTTTGCAAGGAATTAAAGCAGTTAAAAATCATTGCTATGCGAGTTTAGAAATGCAACAAGTCTTTGAATCTAAAGCCAGTTTTTGTTTTGCATGGCGTTTCTTGTACTTTTTCCTATTAAGGTTATATAAGGAATTATGTGGGCATTTGTTTGTTTAGTTAGCGTGCTTCTTTGGTGGCTGTGGTGTAGTTTAGTAGCCGATACACATTGACTTTGCCTTTTTAGTTTTTACCCGTTCTTTGTTAGGCCTGATTTAATCTAGTTAGTTGGGGGGGTTTTTTAATCCTTTTTTACTCTTAGCTTTCTATTTTTTGGGTTTTTCCTTTTTTTCACTTTTTTATTTTGCAGATTGAGCCAATCCCAAGTGGAAATCTGCCTCCTGGGTTTGATCCAAATACATGCCGCAGTGTGTGAGTGGTTTACAGATGATTTTTCAGTTTCTCTTTCTTTTTTATTTTATTTGCATGTTCAAGCATGACAAACGCCTTGATCTGTTCTGTTAACAACTATGTGTTTTTTAATTTGCTATGTCTATAAAATTTGCCCTACTCATCCAAATACACATACAGTACTGAGGTTTATAGTTATGGTATGCAAAGTGTAAAATGTAGGATGACTATTTGTTTTATGTGTAACGGAAACTGGGAAACCTCATATAGCTAAAACTGCTATTCTTTCTTTCTTTCTTTGTTTTTTCTTTTTTAAATTTCTAGTTCTTTTATTTTTGAGAAATTGCAGGTATGTGGGGAACATTCATATACAAGTGACTGAACCACTTCTTCAAGAGGTATTTGCAAGTACTGGTCCTGTTGAAGGCTGCAAACTCATAAGGAAAGAGAAGGTAGCCATATCTTTATTCAGTGCCTTGAAAAGTTTGATCATGTTTGCATTTTATTGATATCACTGTTGGCAGCTGGGTATAACTTGTATTATTACACATTTATAGCAATTTTTTTGTTCTTTTTTTGTGCAGTCATCTTATGGATTCATTCACTACTTTGACCGTAGATCAGCTGCACTTGCTATATTATCTTTAAATGGGAGGCATTTGTAAGTGTTTTTAATAGAGCTATCAGCTATGTGCTCCTCTGCTCTCTTTTGTCACCATTTTTATCAATGTTATTTTCAGGTTTGGACAGCCTATCAAAGTTAACTGGGCATATGCCAGTGGACAGAGGGAGGACACATCAGGTGGGTTTTATGTGGTGCTTGTCATTTGTATGGATAATTTGTGCATCTACAGGTGTTAGTATTCTCTTATAATAATTCAGTCTCATGGCATTCATACTTTTGGTTTCCAGGTCACTACAACATATTTGTTGGTGATCTTAGCCCTGAGGTTACTGATGCTATGTTGTTTGCATGCTTCTCTGTTTACGCTAGTTGTTCGTGAGTACATCTCTCTCTCCGTCACACACACGTACTGTCTTAGTGTCTCACACGCACAATCATATACTCTTCATGTTTATTGGTCATTTGGTTTATTGTAGGGACGCGAGGGTTATGTGGGATCAGAAAACTGGCCGTTCACGAGGTTTTGGGTTTGTTTCCTTCCGGAACCAACAGGTTTATAATTTACAACTGATCAGGAGGATTAAGTTGTTACCCTTTATTTTCTTCATCACAGTATTTTCTTTTAATTAGAATCTGACCTTACTAATTCCTGTTCAGGATGCTCAAAGTGCTATAAATGACTTAACTGGTAAGAGTTTTGTTAACAGTTTTTTTTGTTCTTCTATATTTCAAATGTCTAGAATCATTAAACTAGAGTATACTAGTTTATTTATTTATATTTGTAGATATACACAGTATTTGATCATCATTTATTCTTATCTTATCAGGGAAGTGGCTTGGCAGTAGGCAGATACGGTGCAATTGGGCTACCAAAGGTGCTGGTACTAGCGATGAAAAACAGGCCTCAGATTCTAAAAGTGTGGTGGAGCTAACAAATGGGTCTTCAGGTATGCTGTAGAAATGATAATTTTAAGAACTTGGTTTTGAGTATCTTGTTTTTGTTTTAATATATTTTAATTTGCAGAGGAAACTAAGGAGCCTGTTAATAGTGATGCTCCTGAGAATAATCCACAGTATACCACTGTTTATGTTGGCAACCTTGCTCCAGAAGTAAGAAATCATACTCCAACAACTATTTAGCTATGTATATAACTATATATGGTGATTATGTTGCACCCTGCCTTAACCCTTTATAAGCCCATGTTAGGGATCCGGATGTAGATCGACACACAAACACAATCAAACGGTGAGAGAAAATAATAATAAAGATGAACACGCGAGATTTAACGTGGTTCGGTCGATGTGACCTACGTCCACGGGCTGCAACCAGGATACTATTTTATTGCTTTCTGCCGTACAATGGCACAATATAAATAGAGAAAATTAGGGTTTACAACTTAATCCCTAAGAAAACCCTAATGGGCTAAAATTAAATGAAAACGGGCCAAGTCTTTAATTTAATTAATCTGCCACTGAGTTGTCTTTTAACCCGAGCCCAAGTCAAGACTCCACAAACCCAACAATCTCCCACTTGGAGGCTTGATCATCTTCAAACTACCTTCCGATGTGAACACTTGTAGCTCTTGTAATCTTCCTCGTCTTCCTGGTTGCAGCGGCCTTCTCATCAGTTAACCTGAAGACCCGTTAAAGCTCCCCCGAGCTTCAATATATCAGTCACGACTGTATCTGCCCCTGACCTGTTCTCCGTCCCTATCGGCTCCCACTGAAACAAACTGCCAGATCCTGGAACACCCTGAGAACAAACACTCTCCATATTCAGCAAGTAATCATCTGGAGAGATTTTATTAGATGGAATATTAGTTCTTTTAACCCACTGTCGTCTAGGAACTATGACTGAAGCACAACCTGTGCTCCTACTGCCACGAAATCCTTTAACTGGTTTTTCTAAACTCTTCCATGCACATTCATTCTGAATCTTTCTTGTGACTCTAGGTTTCTTACTTGCAAAACAAACCTTCTTCTGCCCATGAGATTCTGTGAACTGGACTTTGGTATTTTTCTGAACTGGAACATCACTTCCTTTAGATGGTAAACTAACCATATACAATGAACCCATTTTCTTTCCACGAGCAATGACAAGATTCCCTTTAACAACTTTCCACTGCTTATTCCCGAACTTAACCTCATGTCCCTGTTCATCCAACTGACCGACAGAAATCAACTGTTTCTTCAAATCAGGAATCACCCTGACATCTTTCAAAGTCCATGAACCAGCTGAAGTAACTAAATCCATGTCACCCATGCCCGTAACATCAAGAACATCATTGTTCGCCAGTCTTACCTTACCAAAATCGCCTTCTTTTAGATTCTGCAATGCTTCGCTGCTGTGGGTAGCATGAAACGAAGCTCCAGAATCCATGACCCAGGAATCCACACTGCTCTCCATGCTACAAATTAAAGCATCATCGTCTGAGTAGTCTGCTGCAGTGTTAACTTCTTTTTGATCATTCGGACACTGATTCCTGAAGTGTCCCACCTGTTTACAGTTCCAACAAGTCACATCATTTCGAGCCCTAGACTGACTCCTTTTCCTGTTCTTGCTCCCACTATCTCTGTTATTCTTTCTTCCTCTGCCAACATTCAATAGTTCACTTGATGTTTCACCTGAATTTCTTCGTCTGGTGTCTTCGCCCATAATAATATCCCGAACCCCATTTAAAGTGAACGTGCTGGTGGAACTAGTAATTGCTGTAACAGTACCAGCCCAGCTATCAGGCAATGATGATAACAGTAGTAAAGCCTGAACCTCATCCTCGAATTTGATGCCAACTGACCCAAGTCTTGACAAAATCGAGTTCAAGTTGTTGATGTGCACTAAAATTGAACTTCCCTCTTTCATCTTTGTATTAACCAGCTCTCGAATCAAGAAAACTTTATTTGCTGCCGAAGGCTTCTCATACATATTAGCTAACGCATCCATGATACCTTTTGCTGTAGTTTCCTTCAGAATGTTGAACGCAACATCCTTTGTCAGCGACAACCTAATAACCGCCTTGGCCTTTTTATCCAAAGTTTCCCATTCAGCTGGTTTCATATTTTCTGGTTTCTCACCCAAAACAGCATCCAAGTCTTTTTGAACAAGCAAATCCTCTATTTGCATTTTCCACCAACCAAAATCGTTTCCATTAAACTTCTCAATCTGAAGTTTCCCGCTCTCAGCCATTATCCCAGACCACAGATGCTTAACAGTCAAGTCGGAACTGAGTTTTGAAATGCAGCACACAATCAAACTACCCAGTAAGTTCGATAGGAAACCCTAATTTGACAGAACAGAGTGGCGACAGCAGAGTGGCGGCGGCGGCAGAACAGCGGCTGCTGCAGAACGACGGCGGCGGGACAGCGGCGGCGACAGAATGGCGGTGGCAGAACAGCGGCGGCAGAACAGCGGCGGCGGCAGAATGGCGGCAGCGGATGCTGATTCTTGAAAACCTATATCGCTACTTCTCTCGCGATTCGTGTTTCTTGCGTGTGTAACGAGCCAAAGCTCTGATACCACTTGTTAGGGATCCGGGTGTAGATCGACACACAAACACAATCAAACGGCGAGAGAAAATAATAATAAAGATGAACACGCGAGATTTAACGTGGTTCGGTCGATGTGACCTACGTCCACGGGCTGCAACCAGGATACTATTTTATTGCTTTCTGCCTCACTCATGAGGAATTACAAGTACAATGACACAATATAAATAGAGAAAATTAGGGTTTACAACTTAATCCCTAAGAAAACCCTAATGGGCTAAAATTAAATGAAAACGGGCCAAGTCTTTAATTTAATTAATCTGCCACTGAGTTGTCTTTTAACCCGAGCCCAAGTCAAGACTCCACAAACCCAACAGCCCATGACAAAGACATAATGATTCACATTTATCTTTAGTATTTTATGATGTTTGAAATATTTTTCAGACCTTTTTGGTAGGGATTATGTGATATTCTGATATGGAATAATTAAAATTCAGCTTTTACAAAACAGTCTATAGGAGATGGGTGTTTGGATGTACTTCTGCCATTTGAAGCTTTACTAGTTAGATAATCAGTTGAGGGTGTTTGGCTAATTCTGATTATTTAAAGTTTTAATAGGTAAAATGACCTGAATGTACGATCCTATATATTGTTGGCGAAAAAGAAACGAGTGAAATTTGGTTAAGAGCTTTTAGAGTTAAACAAGGGTTATTACAGTAATTTTGTTTGGCTTGGATAATCAGTTTTTCAACTACTACTAAACCAACCGCTCTAAAGCAATTATTTCACCTATAAATAATCATATAAATAAAACTAGTTTCAGTACCCTAACACTATAAATTGATTTATGTGATTGCTGATATAGTAAATCATAAGTTCAGTTTTTCAATCTTACTGATTGATATTAATTTAATTATTTTATATTTTAATTTCAGGTTACTCAGCTTGAGCTCCATCGCCACTTTCATGCCCTTGGTGCTGGAATAATTGAGGAAGTCCGTGTTCAGCCTGATAAAGGCTTTGGTTTTGTGAGATACAATAATCATGCAGAGGCCGCTTTGGCTATTCAAATGGGGAACACCCAATCCATTCTTTACGGCAAACAAATTAAGGTGTGTATATTTATTTATTTACCAACATTACAGTTTTTTTTAACCATTATCTCATCTGACAAATTATTGTTCTATTACAAACAAAGCAAGCAAACATATCCAACAAAAATTCCACTCATACAGTAGGGTGAGATGGGGCAAAACTTACCACTATCTCTGGAATAAAGAGGGTTGTTCCGGAGACACCCTTTATTCAAAGGAAAATATAGAAAACATACAAGAGAAAAACAAGTATCATAAAGCTTAAGAGTTTATTGATCTGTTAGTTTGTTTTATTTCATGTTTGCAAACTAAACCCATGATGTCTTATAATTTATTCTGTATGCAATTTAGTGCTCTTGGGGTAGTAAGCCGACTCCACCTGGAACCGCCTCAAACCCACTTCCACCACCGGTGCCTGCACCGATGCTGTCAGCTGCTGACTTGTTGGCATACGAGAGACAACTGGCACTAAGCAAGATGGTTGGAGTCCATGGGCTCATGCACCCTCAAGGGCCCCATCCTCTTAAACCAGCAACTATGGGCGGTATGAGTATGGGTGCTGCTGGAGCAAGCCAGGCCATTTATGATGGCGGTTTCCAGAATGTTGCTGCTGCCCAACAACTCATGTATTATCAGTGAGTGATTACGTGGCGTTCTCGTGTTGTTTGTTTTTTGTTTTTCAGGTTTCTAGGAGGCTTTATGATGTTCCTCTTCTGTTTTATCTTTGTTTTTTTCCCTCTAATTTTCACTTTATCTCAATGTTGTGCTACTTCTATATGCTAGCCATGAGTATGGATACATATATCTGTTTAATGTTAGTAATGGCGATGCGTGCTTTTGTACCTGTACAAAGTGCCTTTGGTGTTTGTTTGGTCTCAGATGCAACGGATATCATAAGTTGGGATGGAGGTGACGCTTGTTCTCATCACGTCTCACCAGAGTTGATATATACTGGTTACGTTTGTTTGTTTGGTCCGTGATTCAATTGCCACAAAATGGCCAGCACCGCCCTTCAATAGCTTGCTTGAAAAGACAGAAACTGTTTACTAGAGGCTGTGATTGCAGCCGATTTCTTATGACCCGTTGCAAATAAAGTATGTCTAGTTTTTGTCTAACGTCATAAACCGTCATGCTATAATCCATTTCTATACTCAGGCTGCGGTTAACCATGTGAGTTCATGACTACTTTTTAACATTAGGGGGTGGCCAACTAAAAGTCATTGCTTGAATACCTTTACTTCTTTGGTTAGGACCGATTCCCTGATAAAAGTTAATGAAAGCACGAAACCAATAGCTCATGATCATAAGCGAAACATATAAGCCGCTTACAAAACCACAGTAATAAATTACACTGCAATGACTCCACAGCAAGCTCCACCAATTCTCAACCTGATAAATTACAACTTGAATGTCATTCCTCTGAAAGTAAAAATATTAAAGTAACAAGAATGACCACATCTTTACTTGCATTAAAAATGTTGCATTTAACATAATGTGAGATACATGATGTAAACAAACAACTTACATCTCCTAAACAAATGTTATGCAACTTACTAGTTTTGTTAATCAAGTGAATCATACATGTGCTATTAAATCTAAACCTGGACGTGTTTGCTTGTTGCATTTAACCTTATGTGCTCTGTGATCTCTCTTTCTTAGATTAATTGCAATTTAGGTTAAATTTGATTTAATTCCAATCAGTCAATTATTTGTTCTATATTTTTCATAGCCAAATGAATCTCGTAATACCAAATTCCTTCCCATGATCTCGTGTAAATCAAAGCCAATTTTATAAATCGAGTTAAACAGCTCATTTTTGTTATGGTTTCTCAAGTTCGGTTCAGAAACTTAAAGAATCAAGAAATGCGGAACCCGTGAATCGGATCAAAAGTTGGAATTAACCCATAAAGCATGCTGGTCATGATTTAGTTTCTAGGGTTGGTTGCTTCACACCCTAAATAAAAACATAATCAATAATAAAATTTATCAAAATATAACATAATACTAATATTACATAGTGAACACGAGTTGGTCTTATGAAATACTTACAACATTAAGAAAGTCGTAATACAAAACGGAGTATCCACAAATGCACCAGAATAGGTGGTCTCAGACCACATAAGCACCCACTGACCCTACCGGAGTTTGCCCCACTCACGACCAAAATCTAACCCTAAAATCCTCTTGGCTACAAGCTTACTCTCTCATTCTTATCTCACATTGCCCCCTTTTAAACACTCTTACACAATAACGTCCATCTTCCCCCTCTCCTACACATCATGTCATCAAGTCCTAAGGGGTTTAACCAACAAAAAGTGACCGTCACATAGACGAGGTGAGTGAAGTGAGTGAAAAAATATGTTATGAGACTTGATTATCAAGTGAGTGACTGTAAAGGAGAACGATGGTACGGATTATTATTATTTGTTAAAATTCAAAAATTAAGAAACAAACATCTCCCTCTCTCTCACGCGGTGACCACGTTCTGTTTTTTTGTCAAGCCCCGATCACGTTTGGCGTATCATGATTAGGGCTACAAATGAATTGAACCTTGTTCGTGTTTGTTCATTAAAAAATAAATTTGTTCATGAACTTTTCATGAACACTTACCGAACGGAATTCTTTGTTCGTGTTTGTTCATTAAGGAAATCAATATGTTTATGAACTGTTCACAAACACTTACCGAACACAAACGAAAACAAACAAGATCAAACGAAAACAAACAAATGTTCATGAACGTGACGAACACAAAGAAGTCTATGAACACAAATAAATACAAATGATCACATATTTATTTTAGAATAAAATCAACATTTTCATCATAAAATTTACCAAAAATAAATAAACACGTAACATAAATATCCAAAAACACTTAACATAAATTTCATAAAAATAACCAACACAAAAATTTAAAACGTAATCGAACACATTATCGAACGTTCACGAACGGACATTAATGAACATAAACGAACACATTATCGAAAGTTCACGAACATAAATGAACGAACACAGCTTGTGTTCATGTTTGTTAGTTTAACTAAACGAACGGAATCTTCTTGTTCGTGTTCTATCATTTACTAAACGAACGAACATACCTACCGAACAATTTACGAACTGTTCGCTTAACGTTTAGTTCGTTTGCAGCCAGAGAACCCGACGAGAGAGGGTCAACCCGACGTCAACCATCATATATCATGACACCAAAACCTTTCCTATTATAGATGCAATGACCCAAGTCGGTTAATAATCCAATACCCAAATCAAATTCAACAATCAATTCTCCTATAACGGAGCTCCGTACATGGCGAACGTGACGTAAAACCGCTTCCAATTGAAAATCAGTTGTTAAAACCTCTCAGATTCATTCGCACAAGCTTTCCGATTCATTCCGACGATTGAATTTCACTGGAATCTGGATAACAATGGGGGTTTCCTTCAAAGTCTCCAAAAAAGGCGCTCGATTTCGCCCCAAACCTAAGCCTGAGGCCCCTACACTTCTACAAGATGCAGATGCCAACGTTCCTCCCGAAATTCACAAGAATCAAGTTTTTAAATCTATTGAAAAACCATCGGTATGTATCTCGTTTGATTTCGCGTGTTTGTTTGTGCAATTTGACTCGCAGCTGCTTTTGTTTTTGTTGTTAAGAAGGAACTGTCTTATTTCAATGTAGGATGTCTAGTAATTCGATGGATAAGTTGCTGAAGTCAAATCTGTTATGTATGTAAACAAGTGATTTCGTTCTGGACAGGATGCGGCATTTTTCTGATAAAATTGTTGATAAGGGGAACTTTTGGAGGGAAATTGTGTGGAGTTGAAGATGAGTTTGTATTGAACGTAGATGAATTAGGTATTTGCAGAAAGTCGGTGAAAGTTTATTTTGAGAAGTGAATTAAACTCAGTTGGCTTGTTTACTAGTGTTTGTAGTGATGTATTTTATGAAATTTTTTGAGGTAACTTGAATTAGGGTTTTGGAAAGATAGGATCTATGCTTATGTGCTGATACGGTGATACATAGGCTGATTAAGCAATTAGAGTTGTTTAATTAGGCAATTGCATACTTTTAACTTATTGGTATAGTTTATTTGATATAACTTCCTTAATATGTGCTGATGCTGTAGGTTGATGTTGCTGAAAACAGCAAAGATGACTCTGAAATTTCAGGTATCTTGCTGAAGAACATTAACTTCCACACATCTGTTTGCATTCAGCGGCTGTTTGGATTTTTGAATTGCTAAATCTTTTTAATTTAAATTTTGTTCTTGTCAGATGCAGACATTTCTTTCTTTGTAAACCTCTTTCCTGATGGATATTCAATTAGAAATCCCTCTGAGGTTTGTTACAAAATCATGCCAGATTTCTGCTTTGATTTTAAAATGACAAGCTTTGATTTCAACTAACTCCGATGTACACACTTTTAGAATCGGATTGCTGTACAAGATGATCCAAAGTTGTTGCACCCATATGACCGGACTTCAGAAAGCCTATTCTTGGTAATTGTTAATCTTATCTAGAAGTGACAATTTTTACCCGTTTACTTGGGCTGGGTTTTATCTCAAACAGGTCAAGTTTATCAAATATAAAATGTAGCTCAAAAGATAGTGGGTTAAACAGTTAAAAGCAGCCTAAAATCTATTATTCATACAACCTACTAAATTATTTACAACTAAATATTAGATTATTATTGTTACTCTAGTTATAATTAACACACTAACTAAATTTTATAAACGGGCAAAGAAATGTTTGTGGGCCAACCTGATCTCGCATCACTTGTTTCAACCTTTCCTAAAATACTACCCTTTCAACCTGAACTTACGACCTAGCCAATCATCTTGGCACCTCTTCTTCTATAGTTATATCAAAATATATGACAGTCTCTGCAATTGAATTACCTTAGCAGTTGGGACTTCAAGGGCTTATGGAGACACTTGTTTCAGTTAACTTTAGTTGTCTTTTTGAACCGCGTTTTCACTGTTTCATTGTGTCGCTTAAAAACAAATATACCCTTTTGCCTATGACAACATTCAAGGTTTATTAAATTTGAAATGAACCTACTTGTCTTGCTTTTGGTACTTGAAGGCTATTGAGCGTGGCCTGTTACCTGCGCATTTCTTGGATGATATACCATGCAAATATATGAATGGAGCAGTTGCTTGCGAGGTAAGTAAGAGCATTAATTAGAACTAAAATTAGGACATATATTAATTCTGATGTGGCAATATTGCAGGTCAGAGATTATAGAAATTGTGCTTTAAAACCTGGAGTTAATGGTTATTCTGCAGATTCATCACACCCTGTTATTACCAAAATACATCTTAAAATGTCATTAGAGAATGTGGTTAAGGATATCCCTCTTATTTCTGATAGTTCTTGGACTTATGGTGATTTAATGGTGAGCTTTATTTAATATGATGATAATTAGATTGAAATATACGGCAATCTAATGTTTATTAATGTGTGCGGGCAGGAAGCAGAAGCCCGCATATTAATGGCCCTACATCCGAAGATAGATATTGACCCAACTCCCAACTTAGACAGACTCTGTAGACCTCCCACCTGCACAAATGTAAGTTTTATGAACTTTTTAGTAATCTTGCTGATATGGATTATTTCATATATTTTCTTTTAATTCATTTTATTTCAGTTAAAATTGAATATACGGGAACTTAGAAGGAAGAGGTTGAGGCAGATTGCCGGACCTGACAGTTTATTTAGTGGTAAGAAGGTTTGCATAGACCGGATGTCGGAACACCCAAGTTCTGGCCTGATGGTGCAGCCATCTGATCTTGTGAATCTGCCTACCCAAAATGTTGTTCCAGCATCTCCTTCACTATCTTATCAATCAAAATATCAAATTGGGGTTGGAAACACTAGAGTTATGCAGGATCATGGATCAGGGCTTGTGCAAGACATGATGAATTCATATCCTGATGGTATGAATTCGAATTTGGGTAAGAGGGTAAACCAAGATGGTCAATTGTGCCCTATGACTGGTTTGGCTAAAAGAGCTAAGTCAAATTCAATGGGTCTTGATGGAAATCAACAACAACAAATGGATGGATTGAATCCATTCATACAGCAGCAGCAATCAATTGGGAGAGGGATGCAGGCACCTTATAATGCTGGAATTCAAAAGTATCCATTTGAAGGGAGCTTCAATCAGGAACCGTTTTCAATGGGCCAACCTGGAGTGAGATACAATCTAAAACAAGAGCCTGTTGACTCTGAGCTAAATCGAAATATGCAGATGGTGGATGCAGATGTTGACTCGCGACTACAGCAACAACAGAGGTTGGCTCAGCAGTTCACAAGATCCAATTTTCCATTGACTCCATGGAGCACTCTAGATAATTCTAGAAAAGAGGAACAATTTCAAAGAAGAAAATCAGCACAAAGTCCACGTGTATCTTCTGGGGCATTACCTCAATCTCCTTTGTCATCAAAATCAGGGGAATTTTCCAGTGGGTCCCATGGCGGGCAGTACGGCGCACCTGCACCAATGGGATCATCTCAAAGGGATAATAAATCAGCGGTCACTTCAGTTCCAACAATTGGTGGGGCTGGATCATTGACTTCTAATGTTCAAATGGCAGCCAGGAGATCAAGCTCTGTCCCCCAAAACCCTGCTATGAGTGGCGTAGGATCACCTTCTAGTGTAAGCAACATTGGTGCCTTTAATGCCACCAGTCCTGTTGTTGGAAAAGAGGCTGATAAAATTATGCGTGATAAATTCTTGAAAATTGAAATGCTGACCGCCAGGTATAAAATAAATTAACTTCAATTGCAGTATTTAGAAATTAAAAACCCTGTTTCCAGTTCCATTGACTCTTAGATTTTATGATTTATTTATACTTATTGCAGGTATCAGCTAAACTTGAAAAAGAATAGGGTTGATGAATATAGTAATAATATTACATTTTCTACTCAACAGTTGAATCATCTCTTTAATGATCTCAATAATGAAAATCCTGAAGATGAAGCCTGTAAAATGCCTTTGTCTAAATCGCTTGTGGGAGGGAGCATGAATGTTTGCAAGACCCGAGTTTTGAATTTTGTGCAGGCAGAGCGTGTACTCCAAGGTTTGTTTCTTGAAGTATCATAACAAGTTAAAATAACTTTAGTTTTTTGGAAATGTTGACTTTGCCTGATCATTCTCTGTTGACTTTTCTTTCAGGAAATGGGTTCTCCGTTGTGCCAAAATCAAGAACTAGAATGATATTATCAGAGAAACGAGATGACGGCACTGTTGCAATGCATTATGGAGAATTAGATGATTGTGATTACTTAGCTTCAGAAGAATGCCTTCCTACACTTCCAAATACTGTTAAGTTTATTTGCATTTTTATTTTTTTATATCCCCTTGAATTTAACAAATACTGTATTGCTGACTTGTAATTTGACTTGATGTTGCAGCATGTTGCAGACTTGTTTGCAGCTCAGTTCTGCACACTGGTACGATCTTAAATAATGGATTTACTAATTTCAAACTATTATATTTACATTTTAATATGTATGAAAGATATATTACCTGTTTATGAAGATATCACGTGAAGGTTATCTTGTTGAAGGCGATCATCTCCAACCAAAACCAATCACCACCGTTCGATCTTCTGGTGATCAACAAAATAATAATGCCTCTGGAGTTTTATCCCCAAATATTGACATGCCAGAAACAGTTTCGAGCCAGCCATCTAATGAAATTGCAAAGCCGTCTGATTGTGGAACAAACAATAATGGTGGATCAGTAAATTCATCAGGTGCAAGATTGCATCCACCTGCAAATTCACAACCATTGCAAATCTCTCAGGGTGGGGGATTATTGCCGCCAGCACGGCCGCTGCAATCGGAGTCACAACAGTCATTCCAACAAATTCAACATAACTTGATGCAACAACAGCTGCCAAGATCATCAGCTATGATGCCTGCAGCAAATCCATTATCGCATTTAAATGCAATGGGACAAAATTCAAACGTGCAACAATTAGGTCATATGTTGAATAAAAATTCCCCACAACTTCAAATGTTACAGCAGCAGCAGCATCAACAACCGCCTCAAATGCAGAGGAAAATGATGATGGGACTTGGGAATGTTGAAATGGGGGGTAGTACTGGGAATAATATGGTTGGGCTTCAAGGAATGGGGAATGTGATCGGGGGAATGGGGGGCGCTCGTGGAGTTTCACCACCAATGACGGGGATGCTAACCGGAATGGGAAATAATATGGGTCAGAACCCGATTAGTATGAACCAGGTTTCCAATATTAGTAATGTAATAACTCAGCAACTTAGGAATGGGTTTATATCACCAGCTCAGGCTCATATTTTGACTACAAAACTTAGAATGGCACAAAGCAGAAGTATAATGAGTGGAGCCGGGAGCCAATCTGGTAATATCACTGGGTTGCCAGGCGCTAATCGTCAGGTGAATCCAGGACCAAGTAACTATTCGATGCTGGGTCCTAGTATGAACCGGGCAAACAACATGAACCCTGGGCAACGAACTACTATGGCCCCACCAAAAATTATATCTGGCATGAACGCTTACATGAATCAGCAGCAGCAGCAGCAACTGCAGCAATTGCCACAACAGCAGCAGCCAATGCAGGTCCAACAACAGCAGCAGCAACTGCCACATCAGCAACAGCAGCAACTGCCACATCAGCAACAGCAGCAACTGCCCCATCAGCAGCAGCAAGAAGCAACATCGCCCTTACAGGCGGTTCTTTCACCACCTCAGCAGGTAGGTTCACCATCAATGGGACTACCACAACAACAACAGCAGGCTAGCCCTCAACAAATGAACCAGCGAACCCCAATGAGTCCGCAGTTAAGTTCTGGTGCAATCCACCCACCAATGAGTGCAGGTAATCAAGAGGCTAATTGTCCTGCAAGCCCACAGTTGAGCTCACAGACCATGGGTTCTGTAAGTAGTATGACTAATTCACCAATGGATATGCAGGGTGTTAATAAGAGTAGCTAGCCTTAATCGTACTGTTTCTCCACGTATGTTTTTTAACGTTGTTAGTATTTGTATTTTCTCATGTTTGTGTAACGGAGAATATTGTTTAGGAGGATAAGTGTATATATGCTTGAATCTGGGACAATTTAAGGTCTAATGTTTACATATCAATGTTCTATGATATCAACTTGTAATGTAAATCATCTGTTCAATTTACACAGCAGTTTTGTTGGATTCTTTTTTGTTTTCTGATTTGTGTTTGAACATGTCAAGTCGATTTTAGGATTTGTAAGTGTCCATGTTTTGATTTTCGGGTCTGTTCTTAAGCTTTCAAGATGATGGTGTCTGGAGTAAGCATGGTAATTCTTATGATCTTGTGGATCTACCGATTGTGTACATTGTTGGAATAGATTAATCTTTAGTAACATAACAAAATAAATAAAAATCAAGTGTCAAATCTTAACATAGAAACACATACATCTCCTTCTAGCTCTTCATCCATCTAAAACTAACTTTTATGTAAACACACAAACAAATACATCTCCTAGCTCTTCATTGTTATGAAATTGACTTCATAACATACAAACATATATATTTGTTTCTATTGTCAAGTTTAATATTGATCTTTCACGATAGCAAATTGTAAATTTCTAGTTATATGATTATGATATACGTCATGACTAATGAACACAATAAACGCTCAACCGAATTTTATTCCAATGCTTTACAAACATGTCTAATCACTAATGGGCATTTTTGATTTCCTTCATATCATTATCATCACTACACAACACTTTATCCGTCTTGTCCCTATTCACATACCCTCTTCAAAGAACGCCTAAAAACACCTTATTAGATAAGCACTAAGATTATTAAATCATCATGATTATGTCAAGTGTCACCATTATCAAGATTACTAGACTTCTAGTGATATGAATTTAAAGGATAGTTAAGCATGACCATTTTTCTTTTTAAGTATATGATTAAGATGTCTGACACAAATCTTATTGACTTGCATAATTTTAGAACATTAACATAAAAGTTTAACTTTTGAGAAGTATTCTCTCATTCATTAAAACCAATAATGGCAACATTACCTAGTCGCACAACAATGTACCAAGAGTAAATATTACACAACAGTATAACACCACAACAAATCTGTGTATAAATCCATTAATCGAACACAACATAGAGTAAATACTTTCTAAACACAAAGGTTTCATATGTTAAGCTCCATATAGCTAGCAACTATATATGATGAAAATACAGTCATAACTTGTAACATTTCCAGTTGAAGGCTCAAATACTTATAATTTCTTAATCCTCTCAATAACAACTGAATACAGACCATTGATCACCATATCTTATTTTTGGCCCAGAAGAGTAGAATGACTACTCCAAGAACAATTGCAACAGGAGCCCACTTCCTGATCAAAGCCTGCAGTTGGAAATTTGATAAACAAATGGTTATCGTCTTTTGATATAAGCAGTTTGGAATAAACAAGTGCAGTTCGCCTGTTACACTTAAAGATAATCAGACACACGGATAAGCAATCGCAAACACTCTTAAAACAGCTTATTGATAAATCAAAGTGTGATAAGTAGGTTTAATATGCAATGCCCCAAAATGCACCTATCGTGTAAATTGAATTTCAAGTATGGCTTGTAGTGTAGAAGTTACCTTCCTATGAATTGCAAAATACTTTTAGAAGAATAGATTGCCCTCAATTTACACTTGGTGGGCCAGGCTTATCATTGGTCGATTATAAGAAAATTAGTTTACAGTTGTCTATTATTTTACTTTTATTAACAAACATGATGCAAAAGTCACCAACTAACTAATCATTTGTACATGATATTCGTTCTCAACGTAAAATCATACTAACCTGTCGATTCAGATCTCTTGCTTTGTCAGCATAGACGCGAGATTCCGAGGTTAATCGGTTGGACATTTGACTGACCTCTGTAAGAAATACAAAAAAAAATAATTCAAAAATCTCAACCAATAATAATGATTCAGAAAAAGTGACTCTTACAGCGGAAGAAAAGGTGACTAACATCAAATGGATTAAGAAACATTTGAAGAACCATTTTGTAAAATTATAATCAGGATTGATAAAATCTAATACTAGTTCTTGACTGTATGTTTACATTTTTATTAGCAAGACATCAATTAATAACTTCCTCTGAATACTAAATATAATTTCAATGAAGAATATAAACTGACCACATTGATAATATTTGAAGTTTCATTATGCAAGTTGTTCTACGGTACAAAAAGAAGCCGCTACGAGTCCTTATGAACAATTATTTAGACCACATGCTAATATTGCAGACTTCTTTATTTTACTATACTTATAGTATACCAGTTATACATTTCAGTAATGTATATTCATTAATTTATGGTCTCCGAGAAGGAAAACTCCTTGACAGTTATGATCATCACATGAATTAGTCTAAAACATATTAAGAACATGCTAATATTGCAGACTTCTATATTTTACTATACTTATATTATATATCAGTTATACATTTCAGTAATGTATATTCATTAATTTATGGACTCCAGGAAGGAAAAATCCCTTGACAGTTATGATCATCACATGAATTAGTCTAAAACATATTAAGTTAGGGTCAGTCATGAATTCATAACTGTAGGTTAGAGGAAATTCGAAAGCTTCTTCTAAAAAATTGGAAACACAGAATGTGCACTGATAACTTTATTGGAAAAATAAGAAACATATATGTTTGCAATGCCAATAATTCCAGGTTCAATTGAATTCTGGGAACCTAAATTTTAAAAAAAGCTACCGTGCTCGAGAACTCATTGAACTATAACTACTTAAAAGAAAGAAACTTACGGTCCAACTTTTCACCAACACCAAGTACTTCCTGCACATTACGGGTCATTATTTGGTGTACTTCATAAAGTTCATCATTCAACTTAGCAATATTCCTTTGAGTTCGTGTGTCCTGGTACAATTTCTTAGTCCTCTGTATAAATGTATCTATTCACAAAGAATGTTAATCAGCAAGAATGTTAATTACTCGTAAACAAAAATCAAATGAGGTAACGTAATAACATATACCAAATTTTATAAAAGCATAAGGTCTTGCAGCAGTTTCAATTTGATTTCCATAACCACGCTCAAATTCATTCTTAAGATCTTCAAGGTATTGAAAAGCAAGCTTCTTTGGATAAGCACGATCACACATCGTCAAATAACATACCCGACCTTCAATAATATAACTGGAATTTTCCACAAGGAAAGTCAAATCATCACTAACAAGAATTACACACAATACACACACTACCATCTCTTGAACAAAAACAAAGAAAGTAGAAAGAACCGGATAATACTGGAAAATGTAAGGTCCCGTTTCAACAGACATCCGAGAAGCTTCGTGCTGTCCTCTCGAAAGGTTTTTAAACAAGGCCTTAACTTGCTGTTTATAAAACTCCGCATCCTGCATATCACGCCCATCGTCTAATCCTTCAGCCAATGGAAGGCCATCAATAACACGAGCAATCATTGTCAGCTTCACCATATTTACTTTGAGAAGCTATAAACTATATGAAATTCAAGAAAACCTGTTGTGCAAGAGCAATATTACAAAACGCCTAAAACAGTAGTAGAATATAATGAATTGTTTTAAAAGCTACAAATTGTGTCACTAAGATTACTTGTTCAGAAACTTATACACAGAATACAGATAGCAGATAATCAATTTCAAAATTAGAGTTGTTATGAACTTCGAAATCAATACATAATTAATGAATCATAATGCACTCAATTCCAATTCCCAACTCACAAACAGCAAGATGAAACCAGTAGCAAAAACAGATTAAACGCTTTGTTATCCAAACGACATTGGCGATTCGAAGAATCATAACGATTTTACGAACAAAGAACAACAATTTAACAGTGAAATGATAAAGCAAACCAAAATCAATATCAAATATAGCTACAATTTCATCTAATCTAACAAAAACAAGCAATCAAATGCACAAAAACAGAAGAAAAATACCTAAAAATTTGATTTTAAGTATGTATCACGCGTATGAATGATCAAATCTTTCTTCTTCTAAGTTTCTTGATCTACATTGATCGATGATCGAGCGTTACAACAATGCACAAAATGCAGATTATGGGATTAAATGATTCAATTGGATCAAATTATAGGGTTTTGGAAGGATGATAGATTGAAGAATTGGGGGTGATTTCTTGTCCTTCAAGAAGAAATGTAAGATGCCAAACATTAAAATTGTTTATATTTGAATATCTTCCCTTTAGTATAAGTTTGGTGAATATTGGTCCATTTGGTTCTTTAAATTTGCAATTCAACCCCTGTGAAAGTATGTTAATTGCATGCATATGATGAATGTTATATAAGATAATACAACTTTTCAATCTACCATTTTCATTTACACCTCTTTTGTATGAAGTAGAATGCTACTGATGAGGGGTGTACACCTTTGCAATTTCTTAATGCTAGTGGTTGTACGTGCGCTCATTTTTTTGTTTTTACTTTTTGTATGTCTCTCCTTTAAATTGTCACATCAATAAAATTTATATTTTTACATACTAAAAATCTAAATTAATTTCTTTGATTTGGTATTTTTAGATGATTGTATATTGAAATTTAAGCAAGGGGAGCATTTTAGTCTCTCACTAAAAAAAAACTTGTGTATATAATCACATATTAATTATAGCATAGATGGTTCAACGGTAAGATGTTTGGATGTCTCCAAAAAGACTTGAATCTTTTTTGGGCTCATCTTGTGGTGGCCAGCCTGCAGGCAATAACCACAATGTTTGAACCCTACGCATGACCACCTCTAATGCTATATAATCCGCATTACCTCCTCCGTCTTGAGCTAGGGTGGTCTGGCACAGGCTACACTCATTTTTTTTAATAATACATTTTACAAATAAGAGTTTAGTGACAGTATATTTCTAGACAGTTACAATTTACATCTAAAAGTTGTCTCGTCGTTTGTTTATTGACCCAACCCAGTTTGGTATAAAGTTCTCAGACATCCAAAAGATAGAAACATTATTACATATATAAAAGAAATTTTTAGGTCCACCATTGTTTTTTTAGCTTTAACATCCTTTCTCAGATTGATTTGGAACTTCAATTTCATATCATAGACTTTGTTTTGATCCTGCAGATGATCCATAACTTCATAATGTAACTCAATGCTTTTGAGTAGTAGTTTTGGCCTATTAGAAGCACTAATTAATGTAAGAAAGAAAACAAAAGATCTTTAATCATAAGGGCACAATTCTGCACATATTTACACATATCCATGAAACTCTGTAAAGAAGTTACAAATAACTAGAACTGAAGCAATAACCATTCAAACGAGTTCGAGTTCGAGTTTTTGTGCACATAGGGCAAAAAATGGAACACTCGCTTCATAAAAGTTAGAGAATTCAACAATAAGGTTTAGCCAATTGGCTATGTAGTTCAAGGAATACAACAATATACAACCAAAAATACTTGGAAAGCTGACCACCACAACATGAGGAAGGTCTACCACTGTGTAGATCTTAAACATATGAAATGTTTGCCAACCGATTTTCTCTATTTTTAATATATACCTATCGGGCATTTTCATCTCAGCTTTGAGTCGCTACCCTTGCTCCTGAAGGATGACAGTGAGAAGAATGATCGCGGCGCTGTTGAGTTCAATCCAAAGGGTAAGTTAACAATTAATTTAATTTTGAAAAGGGTTAAAATCATAATACACACACCACCTTAATTTTCAAGGAAAAAAAACCTTTCGATCAGTAATCTAATTTTCATATATTAAAGTCCCTAAGCTTGTCTAAAATACATGTAATGAGATTTTTTTAAAATAATGACTTTGTTGACTCTTGAATTTGTAAACAAATTCATTCAACATTTTTTGCAAACAAAAGGAAAAGGAAATTATACTATCTTATTTTGACAAATTTAAGTTAACAAGTCGTTTAAAATAAATTCAAAAGCACGTGCATTTTGATCAAAAAATAGTTTAATGTAGTTTTTACAATTTGGATTTGGTTGAGGGACTTAATCTTGAATAATTACAAAGTATATTGATTTTTAAGGTATTAACCCATTTGAGAAAAAACAATAAAAAAAATCTTTAAGTTCCTATTATACCTTTGATAGAGCTACCAGAAAGATGATCCTCCCTCAGTCTAAAATTGGCTGGTGGTGTAGGGATTGAGGTCTGCAATGAATGCACTGCAATAAGAAATGAACATATTATCAGAACATAAAATGCATGGAAAAACTGATAATTATACAAAAAGATCAGTTCTTTAACAGAAAAGGGTACTCACTTTGATCGGAATAAAAATCAGTTTCATTGAAGCTGCCTTCATGCAAAAACCCCATTCTTGATTTTCTAAGCTCGTCTGATGACCGATTAGAAACATCTCGACCATCTTCTGTGTCATCATCTCCTTCAGAAGTTGTAGCAGAGATCCAATCAGCCAAATTATCTGACCCGCGGCCTTTTCTCCCGAATTTTAATAACCGTTTAAACCCTTTTGTCATATCCTTGCGAGATTGAACACCAGAAGACGAATTAGCAACAAGAATGTTTTTTTGTGTGCTTCCCCATTTCTTCCTCATACGAGCTACATCTGCTTCTGTTGAATTTAGGTTCCAAGATTCAATAGAAGCATCATTATCAGAAGTCTCGTGGGTGTAAGAAAACGGATAATGGATTTGGGAATTCCATGACATCGGGCTTTCACCGGGTAAATCTTGTGCAGCAAGTATTTCGGTCGCCAAGGTGGGGTCCGTTTGTCCATTTCCAGATTCGGAGTTTAACAAACTCTCGCTTGCTGCATCTTGAGAAGATTCTACCTCCATGACGTCATCAAACTCTTTTTCCACGTCATCTTCCTCGTATTCTTTTGGTACTAATGACGCTTTCATTTTCCCACCAATGCTGTTATTCCTCTTATGAGGCTTTTTGTAAACGCCTTCACTCTGCTCTTTTTCAAATTTTAACGGTGTAGAAACGGCAGGTGGTCGTCCCGGTTTATCTTCCTTAACAGGTGGCGTCTCTTCATTGGTACTTCTGCTACGGGTATGGTTTCTCAACTGAGAACGTGCGGCTGCTTTGCCAGCAGCAGAATAAGGTTTAGCTTCTTCTTTTCTCAAATCTGAAAAGTTCGGGACCGATTGGGCGAGAGGATTTTCCATTTGTACCCTTCGTTTCCCAGAACTCGAGGCTATTTTGGAGCCCGATCTTGGAACTTGGGTCCTCGGAGTAGATGTGGATGGATTCTTGTTTGGTAACGGTTTTTTACCTCGAGAAACACCATTACCGAAAAGCTTGAGTTCTGAAAATTCGGATATATCTTCATCATCTTCAAGCTGCCCAAAATCTAACGGCTGATCTCTTTTCATAGCTGATCGAGCATTGTACGACCTTAATCTTTCCGCACGCCTACGGGCACTAGAGACAGGATCCTGTGTGCCTGCAGACCATGAAAGTTTGGTCTTCATTTGAGCACTGCTTTGCTCAAGGCTATCTTGCATAGCTTTCATTCTAGCTTCTTTTTCCGCTTTATTAGAACCCCATTGTTCCCTTAGTCTTTCTTCTCGCTTCTTCATATAACTATCATAATATTTTCCTTTTGAAGCATCAGAAAAACTTCTCTGAAGCGGGGTTCGGTGATTCTGATCATCTGATTTCAATTCTGTTTTCGGTTCAGGAATCTGTACAGGAACGACTTCTTCAGAAACCTTAGGAGCTCTAAGCTTATGCTCTGCATATAACTTTTCCAGTTCATTTACTTTCAATTTAAGCTCATCATTATGTTCTTGATTCCCTTTTAATGACCTTGACTTATGGACTTGGTCAACATTAGGTTCCGATGGCGTTGACCCAGACCCCACCTGCACAAATTTCCTAGGTGGCGGTGTCTTACTGTGCTCATCAACATCTCTGCTTTCGTCTCTTGAAACATTCTTTTGAACCTTCATTTTTTGTGACCCGGATGCACCGAATTGTTTCTCAGTTGGTACGTAATCTTTTGGGTCTGTTTCTTTGGTTTCTGCTGGGTAATTGGGCTGGATTTGAGACCGAAATGAACCAATCTCGACCCCTCTCTGCTGAGAAGCAGCTACGGCTTCCTGGAATTTTGACCCGGACCCGATTCTCTTTAAAGGAGCCTTTAAAGTCATCGGTTTGGAATCGGGCTCAAATGGTCCTTCAGCAGTGAGTTCTTCCTGATTACCACCATGAAAAGACTTGATCTGAGTGTGAGGTTTTAACCGCACCTCCAATGAATCATCCTCAGGCTTGGTTAAGGATGACCAAGACTGTGTCTTTTCCAAAGTGGTAGTCGGTTGGTTAGAACCGACAGATTCTTCGGGCCTAACGGAACTTGTCTCCACTTTAGTGTTTGGCCCCTCTTCACCCCTGAAATAACTATTACTACCACTACTCGCCCGATCTTTAAAATCAGGCTGACTTTTCTTGACCTCAAAAGGTTGACTTTTGTTGACCTCAATAGGAGTATCGTTCGGCGGTTTCGGGCTGTTGGTTTCCTTCTTCTCACCACTCAAGTCAATGCTCATATCACTAGCACCACTCCATCTTCTCAAAACAGCTGCATTTGAATTTGATACATCAGATGAAAGCCTACGAAGATCGGGCTTAGCAACAGCTGCTGGTGGTTTGCTGCCACTCCCAGAGGCAGAACCAACCTCTTTTTGCTTGTTTTCAAAAAGATTAATCCGATCTTGCACACTGAGCCGCCTAGAAGATGGTTGGGGAGCAGTCTGAGCCAACGGTTCCTCAACCCCACCGCTACCAGTATCTTCTTTTTTTACTTTTTGGTTGTCAAAAACCGCGTCGTCTTTTCCTGTGGATCGTGAAGCAAAGGTGATGGCGGCTGGTTGAGAAGCGGCGGCGGCAGCAGCAGCGGTGGTGGTGGTGGTGGTAGATGGTGGTTCGTCATCAATCGACATGTCTGAGCTGTAAGAGCACCGGATGGCGGCTTGATCTCTGATGCTGGATTTAGAAGAGTGGTTGAACAACTCAGGCCATCGTTCATAAAGTGATAGGTATTTACAGCAAGCTTCACTGCACAAAAATTGGCAAGAGATTATATTAACAATTTCAAACCAAAGAAGCTAAATAAAAATATGAAAATATTATTTAAGAAAAACAAAGAGAATTCTTACTTTAGGCGAGCGGCACCAAACCTCTCCGCAAACAACTGAAGGTCAGCTACAGTATCATGGTTAAAACCAGCAGCAGCTGCACGTGCACAAGCGGTATCCAAGTCCTGCTTTACAGCTGTCAGCCTTACATCAATTGCCCTCAAAAGTTCCTTCCTGTAAATTACCATAAAATGTACCACATTAGCCTAAATGCATACGCGATATGCACTCACGCATATGTGTGTGTGTGTGAGTGAGTGAGAGTGAGAGAGAGGTGTTTACTTTGTTGCATCAGCTCTGGCTGCTGTGCTTGATCGACCATCACCTGGATTATAGTAAAAGCACCGAATTAGCCTAGTATATTAGGACCATCAAGTCCAACTAGAACAACGTTCAAGTCATCCAAATCCCATTACTAACTACAACTTGGTTTCACAAAGCTTTCTATCAAATTAACATGTGTGAAGAAAAGAAATTAGTCAATTACAGACAATATTCTTCTAGATGGGTATGTTGTTTCTTTGTTTATACTTCTAGATACTTCTAAAGTTGTTAGATGAAGGGAAAATGTTATAAAATGCATAATAATTGATAAGAAAATTAAAAAGTGTAAAAGAGGTGAAAGGGGATGTAGCCACTTTATTCTATGCCTTCTATTAACTTAAAACTAGAACAGTATTGGGCTCAAGAAAATGTCCTTGTATTAATAATTAAAAAAATAAGATTAACAAGAATTTGAAGCCGATAATATATAAAGGCCAAACACTTATATGCTAATAAGTATATTAAACATTTGGTAAATCCTTTATCATAAGCTAATATTATACATTCTCCCAATTGTGAATACAGGTAAAAAATGAGGTATTTAAGGTACATTGATGATCATATACTTATATATCTCATATGTTTAACCAAAACATAACGAGGTGCCACAGAAAACCATAGGGAAGAGTTTAAGAAACGATGTCTAGGTATGATATTTGCATTTTCTTGGTGACAGATGCATAATGTGTCTCAAAGTCTTATAACATGACCCGTGATATAAATAGCTGCAAGAATCGGTCTTTCTATTCAAATCAGGTAAAAAGATGATGGGCTATATCACATACCTAAGTTGCTCGAAGGCGAATCAGATGATCCCTGAAATTATGTTGGAAAACATCAAGTCAAGGTGGAAACTTTATTTATGTTTACTCCAAATATGAAAAACTACATATGCTTTAAGAAGCGCGTACCTGAGCATATATTCTCCGTGCTGCTTCTAGCTGAGATATCTCAGCATCTAAGTTGATCACTAGTTCTACAATTTCAGGTGTACTAACAAAACGTACAAACCTGGTAATAAACGCATTAATCAATAATTACTAGAAAAAACATAAAACCATTTTGTAACTACTGATTTATGATAGGGAAATTACCTCTCTAGTGTTCCCTTTGTGAACCACGAGTCCGCGTTTTTACGTTTATCCGCTTCAAGCTTTATAGATTGAACCGACAACGCAACTTGTTCCTCCAAAACCTTTAAATGAGTAATGAACGGCTTCACTAAACCTGATGCAAGCTTTTCAGTGTTTCCATTACTGGAAACAAACAACTCACACCTGCACAAAACACAAACAAAAGATCAACACAAAATCAAACCACAAACTATACCATAAACCCGAATTTACCTCGAATGCTTTGGTGACAGCTGAAATGCAGCATAATCAAGAGGCGTGTCGAATTCCATCTTTCTTCAAACATCCAAAACCTGCACACCAACTGTTCGACTCAAAGATCCCCAACCACAATTGTGTTGAAACAACAATATGAACACAAATTTGAACTATTTGACCAAATCCCATCTAGCTAAACAACAATAACATTGAACTACAATACTGCATCAGATCTGATTCTAACCTAAAGGATCGAAAATTCAAAATGCCAATCAGATAATCGCTCAAGCAAACACCAGCATTTCTAACCGATAATAAGCTTCATCACACTGCTTGTAAGCAGATTAACCAGATAACACAACAGTTCTTTCGATGTACGACACAAATCCCAAATCAATCGCCCCCAAAACAACAAAATGCCAATCGATTACGACACGAATTACACAAAACCCTAACCAATTTCAACACACAAATCAAGAAACCAAGCAAAACCCACAACGTACCTTACTAACAGCAATGTAAAGATCTTGAATTGGCACCACCGATCTTCGATTTCGGTTCAAAAATCAAGCAACATTGTGGGTATTCAAAGAAAAGGGGGTGTTAAGTGTGTGTTTATTTGGGGTTTTTATATGAGAAAAGAAAGTCGAAAACCCTACAAAGGTAATTAGCTGTCTTCTGTAGATGGGTCTTGCTTTTACTTGTCTCTCAAACCCCATTATCTTTCATGTTCTCCATCTTCAAAATCAAATCTTTTTATAAAAATACACAAGTACAGTAGCGTGTGGGTGCGTGTGTGTTCTTGTAGAATACAGATACAGTAATAAACTAATAATAGTATGTATGGATGAGGAGTTGGAACTTGGAAGCATAAGTTTAATAATAAGTGAAAACAGTGTACCGTGGTTGTTTTGATTAGAAACTTGACTTAGAGTTGAGAAATAACAATAACAATATAAAATAAAAATGTGATAGGGTGCGCATTTACTATAGTTATTGTATTTAGGTACATTGGATTTTAATAATTTAAATTATTGTTGGTTGATAATAATTTATATTATTAATTTGGCAGGTAATAATCTTAATTTTTATTTTTATTATCAATAACAGTCACAGTAGTATAATTATTATACATTCACATTCGATTTGTATTTATTTTAACCTCAATTTAGCTTGTATGTTTTTTTCATTTCTTTCATATTCATCATTGTTAACGAAATCGAGTCGAAATCAAACGTAAATTTTTAATAATTATGTTACTGGGATTGTTATTGGTAATAAAAATGAAAGTTGGGATTGTTACCGGCCAAATTAATAATATATATTATTATCAGCCAATTACTAATAGTTTGGATTATTAAAATCCAATTAGCCTTATATTTATGTAAATATAGTGAGTATAATTTGGTTTTGTTTTGTTTGGTTCGGTTTTATTTTTAGTATGAGTTTTGGTTATCAAAAACTAAAATTGATTGGATTGATTAATTTATGGTTTTGGTCATAGATTCGGTCATGATCATTTATTTTTAAGCTTGCTTTATCGTGTATATGGATTTGTGTTTTTGATTGATCTGGTCGATTGTCAAAAATACTAAAATTAACCATTGGTTTTTAAATTTATTTGCTTTTTATGTTTGGTTTGTTGGCTATTGTTCGGCTAATCATTTTTTCTGCTCAAATTAGCAAATTAACTTTATAGCCATTATATAAACAAAATTCACTCATAAAAAAAATCAAACTATAACTATAATGTCTGTGATATAAGGTTTTTCACTCATGTAGCATTATCAAACATGAAAATCTGGATTGAAAAAAATTGTAATGTTTAAAACTAGGGTTGAGTTGAGTCGGTTTGACGGTTAAAATTGAATCTACATTGTTTAAGCTTTTAGATTTCTTATGAGTAATATGTTTTCGTTATGAGCAGTTTAGCTATTCTAGTTATTAGAAAATATGGTTTTGATTTATTGTAGGTGTATTTAAGCTAATTTTAGTTAATAAACCTAATCATACTTTTGATCAAATAACATATACCAAACCTTCTAATTTATAAAAGAAAATACCTTTTTATCTATATAAACTTATAACAAAACTTTTTACCCTCATATAACTTATCATTTATAAAATTAAAATTTTTAAAGGTTGTTTAATGTTGGTTTTGTTTAGTTAATCTGATTAACCATAAACGAACCATAAATATCGATTGTATACTTATATCATAAAATTGATTTCGTGCCTGCCCTAAGGCTAAGGGGAGAACACTTTGAGTGGGATCCGAGCTCTAGTAGACAGCGAGACAACCATTGTGGGATTGCACCAACGATTTCTCAACATGTTAACTGCACCAACGATTTCTCAACATGTTAACTGCATAAATGATTTCTCAACATGTTAGCTTTTTTTGGTTGTTCAAAATTTCAACTCATCCCTACTTAAAACACATCGTTAGTCACTTCTTGGGCGATCTGTGTGGGTTTATGATGTCCCAACTCTAACAAGCGTATGTTGACGGCCAGAAGATCATCGTTTTATCCTTCATAACTGATGATGAAAGTTATTACAAGAGTTAATTGATACACGTTACAATATTATATTAAAATAAACAATATTTATTTGATGATACATGAATGAAAAGCTAATACACAATACTGGAATATAACCCACTATTCTTTTATAAAGTAAATACACAAGTGAACATCACGTAATATTACATGACATTTAGAGTCGACTTGCATGCGACATGATTAGATGCATAACAATCTAAGAAATTAACAACTCACATAAATTTCTCTAAAGCCAGACATTTCCATTTTCAAGAAGTCAATTCAAATTTTTATAAAATTTAAAAGTTGTTCAAGATGTCACCTAACTATTCTATGGAGAAGTAAATCATTTGGCTTTCAACAGACATCTTCTCAATTTCCTTTTTGGATCCATTGTCATGTATTCTTTACTCATGTCATTGAAGACCAACAAACCTCATAACTATTTTACACCAAACACATATTTTTGTTGATTAAAGATTCCTCTACAAGGAGAAACACTTGGTCAAATTGATACCATATGTAGGTAAGCTTAGTACCATACTTTATTCCCTTTCATATAACACGAAACTGATTTTGAGAAACAGAGAATAAATTAAAACAAAAACAATCAAGAAATCAATGATAATGTTTCTTTGTTTCAAGTTTGTGTTAGCGCGCTTCATGTTTCTTTCACCTCTCGATCATGCTCGACATCATTAGTAAAGCAAGTCGGCGCATGGCGGGCATTTTAGTGTTTTACCATGCTTGTGTGGAGTGAGGATTATACAAAACACCAATGGTTCACCATGATACAAATAAAAAAGAAGTCTTTGTTTCAAAGAATTGACAATCATACTAAAAGAACTACACAACCACATAACGAACTAACGACTTGGGTTAACCATTCAATCACGAACCGAGGAGACCCCAGTCCGGCTAGTTTTGTGTTTCGAGCCATGTTTGGTGCCTCGTCTTTCTCGAGCACAAACTCCTCTTTTCATGTCTTCCATGTTGTTTGTCTGTCTTGAAACACATCAATGACGACCCACATTGTTAGTATTCGGTTTGAATCTAAGTAAAAACAAGAGCAAAATCAAACAGAGGGGTTGGGAACTAACCCCTACACAAAACCCTTGAACATTCAATGTGAAAGTAGAATGGTCTTCAACCATGGTTGTTGACATGCCCGAGGAACCTCGTTTGTTAGCGGAGGAAACATTTTCACCATAACTTGAAAACAAACCAGTGTAAGCGGTGAAGCTTTTTGTTTCAGAAGACGAATCAAATGACTTGAGGTCGTTTTCAAACATCTCTTCAAACAAATCTTTTAGCTCCTCGAAACTTGTCTCGATGTTTTCCTGTTGACACCAAAAAAATCTTTACAACCGTGCTTTTCATCTTCAAAGGTGACGGTTTCAACTCATTTACTTGTGATTTCATTGATTCCAGTTATATCATATCTCTAAGAATCAAACTGGTAATGTTTAGAAACATAATTTAAGAAAACGGGTCGGAACTTATCCAAAGTGCATCATATTTAATGCAAAGAAGTAAAGAACATCCAAAATCATTTTATTAGAAAAGAATTCAAATCATTAGTTAGATTAAGCCCTAATTATTTATGTAGAAAGTAAAACTTTTGGCAGAAGTGTTTCGGGTCAACCAGACTTGTCTTGATCCATATCTAAAGTAACCCATTTTGATCCATTATACAACCCGCTAAATTTGCCACCGTGGTCTCTATTGATTGTCGTAAAGGAATAAGAGAACACAAAACTTACATTGGGTTTGTTTTGCCTCATCATAGTTGCCATTTCACTCAAGAAATCAGCCATTCCCTGCTTCAAATTAACCAACTAGTAAACTACATTATAAAAAATTAGTATTTTTGCATCTAAAATCAAATCTTGAATCAAATCACAACTGAATTCTAGTGTCAGAAAATGTTTTTTTAAGGAAATCATGATGAGCATAAATATCTTGCAAGAAAAGAAACCAAAAACTTACATTTTCGTCATCATCATCATCATCACCATGAATTCCAACATCGTAGAGAAATCTTTTGTTTGAATCAGAAAGTACTATGAAACAAGGAAAAAGTGGAATTTATCAACTAATTAACACAAACATCTGAACAACATTATTTCAAGGTTTACTCACTTCCACGGGTCCTTTTTGGATTTCATCTTTGTTTACCATCAACAAGTGAATCTGTAAGCGAGACCCACAAAATTAAAACGAGACATGAAACATGGTAAAACAGATGAAATCCAAAAAGTCCCAAGAATATATGGTATCATACAATCACATATAAGGCGATCTCAAAACACAAAATTTTGCCGTGTTTTGATACAAAAGTAAGTTGCTTTAAGTGTTTGTAAGATCTTTTATCCAAAGTTTTCATTTCTTTCAAATGGCAATCAACAAATAAACTGTTTTAGGGGGCGTATGGGATCGCGTTTAGCAATTTTCAAAAACATGTCTCAAGTCAATGCGTTTTTCAACACAATTATCAAAACTACAATGCATAAAAGATAATCACATATAACGAAAGATAAAAACAGACACACTTAATCTCTCTAACGTATCACATTTAAACCAATAGCCCCAATTGTCTACACAGTTCTCGCAGTTTTCTACCAAACGCGTTTCCTCCTAACAATCTCCCATAATGAATCCCAATTCCCAAACACCCCTATAACAATCTTCAAAACCATTAATTGCACATAGAATAAGCTTCTTGTTCTTCAAAACCATTAATTGCACATCAGAACATACCAGAATAAGCTTCTTGTACCTCCTGAAACTTCTTGTTTGCCTCTTCTACATTCTTCGAATCGCCGGAGGCCGAACAGCGATCAGGATGCCATCTCTACACCAGAAAACAACACAAGAACAACATATCAGACCAAAAATTACCCCCCAACAGATCAATTCTTTACAAATTTCATCATCAAACATAAAAAATCATCATCAATTTCACATATATCTGCAAGTATTGTGCTTTCATCAAACATTCAAATCAACTATAACCAAAATTGTCGAATCAAGATTCTCACCAATGCAAGCTTCCTGTACGCGTTCTTTATCTCTGCTTCAGAGCACTCCTTCTTCAACCCCAAAACCCCATAAAAATCGCTGCTTTTTCCGCCATTAACATCCATAATTCAAAACCCTAAAACAACAAGATTCACCGTTGTTCCTTGTGTTTGTCGACAAATTGTTGGATCAAATTATCAAAAGATCAAACCCCACGTTGTTGAATCTTGAAGGGTTGTAATTGTTGATGAAATCGTTATAATAATCGATTTCATGTCGGTGATTGCAGAGTAAAAGACGGCACGTTGAATGTTTTCTTGGGGATATTGTGATATGAGCTTGAGGTTTTCATACATCCTACGTTTATGGCCTCAGGAAGTCTCCAGAAACATGAATAAATGTATTATATGTTATTGTAAAAACATTTAAATTGTTAAAATAATAGGGTTTGTGTGGAAGTGGGACCGGTTGGTATAGATATTTTTTAAAAAGTGGATCAAGTTGATTGTTTAATGATCTAAAGTTTGAAACATAATATGTGGCTAGCATATGTTTATATAAACCTTTAATGTGATATTTTCACTTATCAATGTTAAGAACTAATGTTACGAGTAGTAACTTAGTTAATAGAACTTTTTACTTGTGTAACATTAGGTAAAATGTATTTAAAAATATTTGTAGGGCCTTCTTCCACTAGCAAATCTTGTTACGCTTAATTTGTGTGACGTTGGTTTAATTTTTGTTGCTAGCGGTTTTTTAGTTTTTTATTTGAGCATTTTTGTTATTTTTAAATGTTAGTGGAAGAATTTCATACATGAGTTGGACTCAACCCACCCGTAATTTAAAGTCTTAATGCTAAGGGTGTGTGCAACGGGCTCGTGAAAAGAAGAGGCATTGCCGAGGTGACAATGGTGCGAGACCGTGAAGCGTGAAACATCACCCCCCTCAAGCGTAAGTTGAGGTGTGCGGTAGGATTGTGATAGTGGTTATAGGTGTTGCTCATTGTTCTTCTATATCTCCATCAAAATATGATCACATGGTTTGGTAACGCTTATCTTAACGGCACCATTGGATATGTCCAATTGTATGAGTTCTGGCAGCAGAGAAATTCATTAGTTTTTTTTTTCTTTTGTTATTCTGTAAATATTTTTTAAACTCAAACCTCATTTGAATATATTATGAATTCGCGCCAATTTAAACAACGTTGGGGCCTAGATCTTTTAATTTTTTAATTAATTGTTTAGTTATAGATTAATGTTTCTGTTATATAAATCTAATATATACTAAGAGAAAGGTTCAAATATAAAGTTTTTTAAAACTAAAAAATCTAAGAAGTAATCTCAACCATCATCTATTTAATCAATAGCTAATATTAAATTGTAAGGAAAAGTTTGTTAAATGGGTATTTTAGGAATAGCTATATTTGTTAACTTTTTGCAAATTCCCTCATTTTTTTTAAATGTTCATAACTTTTATCATTTTATGTACGTCATTATTTTTTTATAAAAATTACACTATAAAAATGAACGTTTTTTATCTTTAAAATGAGTACAGTATTGTTTTTCTAAAAAGATAAAAATGTTACTAAACTCATATTTTATCATTGTGTTTTTAGTGCCGTTTATTGTGTCTTTTTGTTAGTTATTGTGTTTTTCTTAATGCTATTGTGTTTTTCTAAAATGACAAGTTTTAAAAAAATATAATAATGAAATAACATTGTTATGTATCTCTATTATGTAAAACATAATAATAAATTAACAACTAATTAATCTAATACATTAAAAACAATGACAAAATAACACAATATCTCGTTGTATCTTTTAATCATCATTGTATTATCTTACACATTATGAGTTTTAAAAAATCATTGATTAAATAACATCATTGTGTACTTCTAATGATAAGACAATAATGATAACAAGTTTATATAATCTATTAAAAATATTAACAAAAATAACACATTGTGTTATCTTTAACACTATGAGTTTTGAAAAATACATTGGTGAAAGTATGTCATTGTATACTTTTAATTGTAAGACACAATGATAGATAAAAAGTTTATAATTTATAAAAACAATGACAAAAATACACAAAATAATCAAAAATAACACAAATGATTAATACACATAACAAATGATTTAAAATATATGACACAATAAACGTATAATACACAATAAGCTGGTATATTTGACACAATGACCAAAATGTCATTCTTTTTAAAACAATTGAATGACAAGTGTCAAGCCTACAATCCTTCTTAGCATTTTTAGATTAAACATATTTTTTAGTATAACCCTACCCTATATATTAATTACAAACTTTTATATTCTTCATGATTTGTATATTGGGTTTTAGTAAGTTGCACTTATTAATTGGTTTCTCTCTTCCTTTTTTTTAATTTTAACCACAACACTTTCATATCTTTCTCAATTTAATCTTAATATTTTCTTCAACTTCAACTTTGATTCTCTATACATTTCATCTTTTATAAAATTTTATTTTTATGTTATGGTCTAACTTTTGTGAGTTAAAGGCCGCGATGTACGTGTGTGGTTCAATGTTTTCACACCTATTTTTCCGTTTAATTGCCCTGATGGAACGCGCGGGTCTTAGATCGATTTAGTTATTACTTCGGTTAACCCTATGATTTTCAAGCATCGTTTTGTCTTTGTTTCCGGTTGTATACTCGGTGACACGATGGTTAACCCATTGGGGGTTTTCTGGTCGGCGATTGTTTTTGGCGTTGTCTCCGTTTGAAATTTCGTTAAGTTTTTCCGGTGTTGGTGGTCTTTGATGTAGTGTGACATTGTTGTCACTTAGCATGGTTTTACTTCTCGATGAAATACGGAGGGTTTAATGCTAGTTATTTGCTAAATTTAATATTTCAAACTCTTTTATTTATTACGTTGCTCATGTATGATACAAAACTAATTTACACTGTGATATATTTTTTATCTAAAATTTAGCGGAGTCAAATAAAGTATAATATTTATTTCTTTTATATTGTTAAACTTTAAAAATATAATGTGACCTAGAATTTTGAATACACTGGTGCTATGTGCGTCTTTTTCTACGGGTTTTAAATTTTATGTCGGGTAAAGTATATAACATATTTTTAATTTTTTTACTTTTAAATCCAATTTAATAATTTTAACACTCATTTGAGAACAACGTTATTTTACACTTCACCACGATATGTTTGTATTTGCACAACTTTTATATTTAATTTACTATTCCATACTTTTACTTATTTTTAAATTTAACTAGTAGTTGTCCATCCACGCACGTTGCGCGTGTGAGGACAAGCCAAACTAATGCTTAGATTAGGGTCAGTTGCGGGAGTCAGTAGCGGTTGTTAACTGTGAACAGTCGACAAGCCAAAGCAACTGACATTATTCTTGGTGCATCATCACAGCCCTTGTAGAATAAAACATCACAAAATGCAAATAATTTAACCATCAAAAAGGCAAATTAAGCTTTAGTTGTAGTTGTTCGACAATATCTCAGATGAGCTACAACCCTTCATCATCGACAAAAATATGTTCCTAACTGAAGCAGCAAGACAACAACACATTCATACTAAACATCTAAGACTCATCATCATCGACATAACGATTTTCTCAACAGTGGCATCAAGGCAAGAACATGCGCGAACTAAACATCATTGACACAACAGTATACCCATGATTGGCATCGGGTCAAATGAGTTCAAAATCAGTCTCAGACGATGTAAGACCCATCACCATCATTAAAAAATTGATTTTCCCAACAACAACATGAATCCAACACGGTTAAACCAAAGGAAAGACCAAAACAGACACTCCTCATCGTCACCAACAACAACATCATGGCAAGAATATGCAGAAACTAAACATCATTGGCAGAACAACATACCCAACGTAAGCATCAACTCGAATGACATAGGCTCGGTGCTAGATGTGCTAAGACACATCATCATCGACAATAAACTTCTCCCAACAACACCATAAAGGGAACAACACAATTTCAAGTGAGCCCAAGCTCAATATCATCAATAGAAAGGAAAGACCAATATAGACCCCATCATCGACACAAACAACAGCATCAGGCAAGAGCATGCACAAAGTAAACATCATCGACACAACAACATACGTAACATAGGCATTTGTCAAATGAGCTCAGGTTTTGTCTCAAACAAGGTAAGACCCATCATCATCAACAAAACAACACAGTCTTAGGTGAGCATAAGCTCAACATCATCAACCAAAAGAAAAGACCAAAGCAGACCCTATCATTATAATCAACAACATAAGAACCATAACAAACCCTAGAACTGCTCATCGACGGAGACATATCTAAAAAACATAATAGGGTAGCAAAATAACCATAAAAAACCCCACATCAAGCCATCGAGAGAGACAGATCTAAAATCGGCAAAAGGTATTAGAGAAACAGAGAGGAAGAGGAATGGCAGGGGTGTTACTACCACCACTATCGCCACCGTAGCTGGCCGCTCCACCTCAACCAAAAAAAGGAGGCAAAGCGGCACCCACCATTGCCATGTCATAAATCAAGCCGAAAACAACATCGTAGAAACAAAGTCTCCGCCATGACCACCATCACCCATCGACACCATGAACAACAACGGGGAGGACGACGGTGACCACGGCGGGCGGCGATGGGGCAGAACCCGATATGCTCTGCCGAAACCTCTCTCAGTCGAGTAGACACCGACAATGAAGAAGATCTCTATTTATAGAAAAAGAGGCAGTGATAAGCAGGTCACGAAACCGGAGGACGTAAAGCCGAGAGTCGATTTTGCGGCCGTCTCCACCAGCCACCCCCACAAACACACACTGTCACTCTCTCTATAATTAGGGTAAAAAAGATGGGTCTGATACTTAAACCTTAAAACAGGGATAAAAACATAACTATTAAAAACTCTTGTGTCCAAAGTTGAAAAAACCAAACTCACCTATTCCTTATCTTGCTTTATTCATATATAGGTAAATTCCCGTATTATGGAGAATATTTATGCAATTCAACAAGACAGATTCAACTCAAGTTGGTTCAACTTTAGGGGGTGGGGGCGCCCACGTCGAAGAGCCGTGGCGGGGTGCGGCAACACCGTCGCGGGTCCCCCATGCCGCAACTTTTGCCCACCTCACGGTCAGTACACGCCAAGCCAAAACACCTCCCACGTCACTTTTTGACCGTTTCAATAGTTATTTTTCCGACCGTCACCCACCCCCATCCAATCGGAATGATGACATCACCTCCTCCGTCGCCGGCATCCGCTTCACCGCCGAGAGGTGGGATCTATGATGACCGTAATTCTTTGATGACGCACATGCTTATTTGATGAATCACTAATGCGTTCATAGTTTTGTAGTTGGTGATTACTATCCATATCATGTTCGTCACCAGACGAGGTTTTAAGAAACATACAACATAGCAGAAGAATGATAGATAACTTCGTTGGTTTAGGGTTTTGAAACAAATAAGAAGAAACATTAGGAGTTGGAGCTTTTCAATTGCAATCTAGAAAGACTAACGAAACAAACAAACATCGGAAAGTGAGAAAGCAAAACACATATTCTTTGAAAGCTATTAAATCAAAATTATATTTTTAAATATTCATTTCAAATTTGCATACAATGTGATTCTATATAAATCAAGTTTTTCTAGATATTTTTTTATTTGTATTTTTTATTTTAAAAAAATAATTATTATATTTTTTGGTTTTTAAATCCAGTTGAATCGGTTTGACCAATGAACCTCTATGACAACTAGTTCGTAAACAGTCGGGTTTTCAAAACATTGGAAAGAAATATGACGAAGAACCGGTGCAAAAGGTAATAGATCAAGCTGAACCGGTGGATTCATTGAAGAGATTCTTTGACTACCATCAATCACATATTTTAATATTTGAAAATTTTTAATTTCTATGTTTTTCAATGTAGCTTTTAATTTAAAAATGTAATTAATTTATATTAATGAAGTACTTTTTTTAATTTAAAAAAAAAATTAGTGGTGTGCTTTTTTTAAAGAAAATGTAATTATTGGTCGGGCTGTGGTATTCTCTGATGTGAACACCCCACCACCCTTAGTGAACCCATGTAAGGGTTGGCTTGCTAAGATTAAGTGTCATACGCTCTTAAAAAAGAATTTCATCTCGACAACTGAGTGAAATTATGTTTCTAATTCTGTAGCGTTCTTTCTCTCTCTCTCTCTCTCGATATACACACACCGCTATATACATACATGAATTAATATATAACATATGTTGTTGTATTGTATTGATTTGAGCGTTTTAGTGCATTCGGAGCTACGGCTCCCAGACCTTCTGACGAGTATTATAGTTGTAGTAAATATTATCTTACCATGAAGGAAAAAAACGACAAAACATTGTCATAGTTCCCGATCCAAACCAGATCTGTATCATTCTAGCATTGTTGCTTAACTCTTCGGCGCTCATCAGGTTAATTTTGGAAGCAAAATATCTGGTTTCATTTATACTAGAATGATGAAAGTCATATTATTTCTTTAACTAGTGATCAAGACTCGCACACTGCGAAGAGTCTGTTAAAATTTGTACAACACGATTTCGACAACTTGTACAAAAGAATTCATATGTGAAAAATGAAGTTGAACCAGTTTTAATGACATGTATGCATGTGCTTCGATGAAGTTTACATTATCAAGTACAATTCGCTTTTGAACATATTTTTACACTAAATTGTAGATAAAAATAAATAATTAAATATTTATATTCAGTATTTATATAACATTATATTTTATAAGTTATAAAAGAAAATAGAAAGAAAATTATGAGTGAGACATGAGTCAAAATTTGATTGGGTAAAAAAATAAATGAAGAAATATTATGTTTAAATAGTTAGTTCACTCAAGGGAGGCTTAACGTTTTTGGAGGCATAAAACGAACCAAAAAGTTGGGGGCCTTTGAAAAATTTGATATAAACCCTTCACTTTTGCATGTGCTTGGGACGGAAATAATAAACTTGTAAGTTTATAATAGCAGAGTTAATATTTTTTAAGTTATTTATAGAGTGTGTATAAATATATTTAGATTTAATTTATTTTTCTAGTTTTTTTATGCAAATTTTTAGATGTTTTTCATAATCAAGTTCCCTCATAAAATCCTTTTCAATCTACAAAAGAGCTAATCCGAGTTAGTTTGATTTTTCTATTGTGATAGATCCTTGGCTATATTTTTAGTTGTTTGTAATGTGGTAGATCTTAAGTAATATTTATAAGCTTTAATTTGGAAAAGAAAAAGAAACAGATGCACGAATTGTTCTAAGTTCTAACTTCTACTTAGTTTGATTTTTCTATTGTGATAAATGCAATGATTCAAGAATTAGGGTATCCACATGATGTAGTAGTATACTATCATTATATGATTCTTGAGCAAGATTTAGACTTTAATTTGAGAGCCCTAGTAAATGATAGTGATATGCTCAGTTTCTTGAAATATGTTAAGAGAATTTTAAATTAATGGAAGTATACACTGAGCATTGGAACACAAGTGTGGAGACATACTTCATGCCACCTGTGAGAAATAGAGTTGTCATTAAGAAACTGAGGTAAGAAGGAATACGTAAGAAATCACTCATTTTAATCACTTGTCCAATCAATATAAGCAACAATCGATGTATAAAGCTTGTAATTTTGTTGCAAGAGTTGTTAAGATCGCTATCTATATCTTGACTCAGAGGCTAAACTTAGAACGAATGTAAGTCATTGCATGAAAACAAAGAATTTAGTCTGTGACAATAAGCTCATTTTATTTTTATTCTTTAACAATGTTTTATATCTCTTTCTAAGTCAAACCTTCATTTTATCCTTGCTATCTATATCTAGTGAGTGGAAGCCTTAAGCAAATTTGTCTTCCTTTTTAGATTTAGGCATGTTCACAGTCTAAAAAATCATGCAAGTATAAAAAGTCTACTAGTATTTGATACTAATATATCATGATCACTTCGTGTCATGGTACTATGTAGACACCCCACGACCAAAAAAGTCATTTAGTGAAGAAGAAATTTCAATCAATCGGGTTCATGACGGTTAGTTTCTTAATGGTATATATTAATGCCGCCTTATAAATTGTTGGTAATTAGTAATTACAAATGTTACAATTCACGTCCTCTAGTTATTATAATTGACTAACAGACAACTGAACTATTTATCATTGTAACAATACACCCTAGATGATATAATTCTTGGCCTCAATAATTGAAAACTAGAAAATGCTATTTGAATTCTTCAAAGTCCTCCCAGGTAGCCTCAGTGACAGGGGCAATGTACTAACACATAAAGGAAAACATCTCTTTTAAGCACCAATTTGCAATCTAAAATGACATAATGTTGAAGAATGAAATGAAGTGCACTAGGAAGTGGAATTGGTGGATGGTGATGACCACGAGTTGCCTTCAACTATGAGACATGGTAGGCAAGTTAGACTAGGTTAGTAGGTTATAAATACTCATGTTGGGATAGTATTTTAATCAAGTTTAGAGGGTTATTCAAGTTAAGAAAATTATGATTTAACTAGAGTTTGAATCATATTTTGACACCTCGGTTAGTAGTTTTATAATTACTCATGTTGGGGTACCATTTTAAGCTACTTTCTTGAATACAAGAGCTGTTCCATAAATTATGATTTTGTTACCAATTGCTTTAATTTATTAGTAGTAATGCAAGTTACATTTAAATGGTAGATAAGAAGGTGATAGTTTAGATTTTGAAGACTAGGTTATTCCTACTTCTAGGAAACATGATAAGATTGAATGAGTACAAATATATTTTAAATATTAAACAAGTAAATAGGTTGGTATGGTGCTAGTCAAGCCTTATTCTTAATACGCCCTCGCAAGATAGAGGCTCCGTTGGAGACACCTATCTTGGATCGAATGTGCAGAAATGGGGCCCGAGGTAAGGGCTTGGTAAGGATATCGGCCACAAGTATGTAGTGCCCGTGATGTCGTAGAATAGCGTGGGTGATCCTTGAACAGGGGTGTGAAGATTTGTAAGAAGATTCTGAATCCAAGAGAGTTCAGCAGCAACATTTGCAAGTGCTTTGTACTCAGCTTCCGTTGATGAGCGGGATACCGATTTCTGATGGGATGACTTCCAAGAAATGATGTTCGAACCCAAGTAGACTACATATGCCGTGGTGGATCGACCTCCATCATGAATTCCACCCCAATCTGAATTGGAGAACGCGGTGAGATTGAGTGATGAGCGACGAGTGAGGAATAAGCCATAGTGGATGGTACCTTTGAGGTAACGAAGCATTCTTTTTAACGATTGCCAATGTGACTGTTTAGGAGAGTGCATGAACTAGGCGAGTTTGTTGATAGCAAAAGAGATGTAGGGGCGAGTAAAAGCAAGGTATTATAGAGAGCCAATTAGTTTCCGGTAGGGAGTGGGATCAATGGGCAGGGATGGGTCTTGCGGAGAGAGGGGATCAGAGGACCCGAGGGGAGTGAGGGCATCTTTGGCCCCGTCCATGTTGATTGAAAAACCACTCATATGTTTTTATAATTACTTTTGTCTAGGGTTAGTCATTTAATAACACAAGTTCTTATTTATTATTGGCGGAGGATAGTGGGGGCCGGGGGGGGGGGGGTGCCCACTTTTCTTTTTTTCGTCGGTAGTGTTAAATTTTAGTCCGGTAGTTTAAATTTTTATATAAATATCGAGTTTGCCCCCCCGTAAAAAAATTTAATTTCGCCTCTGCCTTACGGGAATGTTCAAGCTCCGCCACTGTTATTTATATCAATCTGCAATTGAAAAAAATGAATAAATTTAATTTAACCTAAAGCAGGCTATGTTAAGCTTTTGGTGTTAGTTCAATATATTGTAATAATTGTTTAAGACAAATAAATTCAAGAAATATATCTTACATCCATGACGTACAGAAATACTTGATTAATATTATTGCTTGGGCACATTCATCGTGAGTTCGTGACTAATAATTCTAAAGGAAAGCATAACCTTAAAATGTTTTTTTAATGTTTTAAAGATCAAAACTGTTTTTTTTAATATATAATAATTATATTATTATGTATCTAGTTAGACCATAATACATGAAGCCAAACCCACCTAAGAAAATTCACACTAACTTCCCCATTCTCATCTTCATATGTACGCTAAAAATATTGTTTTTTTAATATATCTTTCAATTAAATAATACTTTTTTATATCTTTATTATTACCTATTATCTCACCTCCACTCACAACCATTTATAAAATTATTAAAAAATTTATGAGGGTTATACTGTGTTCCCCCAAATATGGGGAATCACGATACAATCCCTATAAATTTTTACTCTCATTCACTCACAACCACTCATAACTATTCTTCATATTATAATGCACACACTCATATTAAAATGGGACACCTACTGTGAATGTTGTTGATTTTTTATTCATGGTGGTGAAAATGCTGATGATAGTTTTGAAACCCAGCTAAAATAGGTTGTCTTGGACCAATTAAAAGTCACCAGTTTTGATTAAAGTAGTAAAAATCATTAAATTAATAACATGTATTTTTTGGTATGCTTAAGCCTAATTGTAGGTAGTCAAATTGTTTATCAATTAATAAAAAGAAAACAAAAGTTAACTTAATCAAATCGATTGTTGGGAGTTACCAATAACAGAAACCCTTGATTAGAAGGTAAAACCAATACATGCACTATGCACACCCGATTTGCTTAGCCATGTATACGAACCACACCTTTAGTAAACCGTTAAATAGTAAGTTTATTTATATTTGTTTATCTAATAAAGAAACGAATATGTAAACAATTTTAAACTATTAAATTAAATGAACAAACATATACATGTCATGTTCATTTATGTTTATGTTTGTATTTTTTTTTTTTATTTATGTTTGCTATATCCGTTCATGTATGTGTGTATGTTTGAATATGCATTCAAATTTTATTTATTACTAATATTAATTTAAAATCAATTTGTTTCTATAATTTAAAATCCTTTACGAGCACATTGCATTATCGCAATTTTCATTTTGCACTTAAGTAGTCCATTCAAGCCATCAACGACTTTAATTTGAATATTTACGTTTACTTTTAAATGGGTTTTCCATTTATATTCCTTTACGTGTGTGACCCATTTGTATGGAATATTAAGAAACAAATGTTAATAAACACGAACATGTTTATTTTCTTAACAAATGAAAAAGAACAAAACCGTTTATTTTAGTGTTCTTGTTCGTTTGTTTGTTCGATCGTTAAACAAACGAACACAAACAAGTCCCGTTCATATCCTTTTGATTTGTTTACAAGCATACACATGCTTCATTCTATAATACAACCATCACAGACGACATATCTGGCACGGCATAAACCGCCAACAACTCCAAACGGGTGACTAATTCGATTCATACGATCGTCCTTTTCATGTACCATCATTTTTTTAAACAACGTGCTTCCCAAACAAACCATAACCAAACAAGACAGAATCATCATCCGTCCGTACAACTACAATATCATATAAAATGACAAGGAATCAACTCATAATATCTTCATCATCTTCTACTAGAAATTACTTTGATCCATCACTAACTAATAATATATAAGTATGTATACAAAATGTTATTTTTTAATTCATAACTTTGATGTTACGGCATGCCGGCCTTGTCAATCACAATCCAATATGTTATTTAATCATAGTTAAGAAAATTATAAAATATATGTGTATATTCAAAACGACATCGAAGTACACGTTCGTGCGTACTTTCGTATTCTAGAACCAGAGTTGCTACGGAGTATAAATATAAGACGATTTTGCTAGCTAAGAACTTGTGTGCTTACCCATGGGGATAAAGGGAAGTAAGTTATTCAAGATTATGAAATATCATTCCTCTTTGGTGCCAAAAGGGTACGTTCCAATCTCAGTAGGTATGACAGATGAATCAACAAAACGTTTCATCATTCATACCACTACTCTTAGTCATACAGATTTTTTAGAGTTGTTATGTAGATCAGCTGATGAATATGGATATAGAAACGATGGGGTGTTGCGAATACCTTACGAAGCGCGAGCGTTTGAGGAATGGATGAAGAAAGACGGGAAGTATAAGATGGGAAAGGTTAAACCGATCTAGCCTCCGTTAAAGTTGTTTCTGTGTATTATGGGTGTAGGTAAATAGACATTATATTGTTGTTGTAGATGTTACAAAATAGTTATGTTTAATATTTGTATATAGATTAGATTATGTACATAATCTATTTGTATTATGGGTATAAAAGACTTACATATAGTGTAGACGCTTATCGAGTGAGACTCAATAATTATAGATGTTGTAGTAAGTAAGAAGCTAAATGCATTCAAAACAAAAGGTTTTTCATGTTTTGGCACTTATATTGAAAGCTTTAAAAAAAGCCATAGAACGGAATAAAAATCAACGAGTATCCAACCGATATTATTATTCATACAAGATTATCAATTATACATCATATGTTATTTGATGAATACTTTAAAATCAAGTAACTTTTATTTTATTTATCAAAGTATAATGCATTATTAATAAACAGTTTAAAACCCAAATATAAGATTATGCATGTTCATCTGAAGTCTTCAACGGGGTATTGACACTAGTTATGATACTAACAAGTGTCATTCTAGAAGATAACTATGAAAAAATTTCGTATGTCTGAGAATAACTTTATCACTACTTCATCCGTTTATTACCAACAATAGCTCTTGTGTAACTTGTAAACATATTTCTAGATAGATAAAATGAAATAGTAATCACAAGTTATGGCAAAGAGCAATGTGCTAATAATGTGAAGTAGAAATATATCATTCTCATTGATATCATAGATTTGTTCATACACATAGATTTAATATTATAAGAGAAAAGAAAATGCTGAAATACATCTCCAGTTAAAACACATATCTATACTATATAATAAATAAGTTTATAGAGATGACACGTAACAATTATTGATGAAATCTTAATTTTTTTTTTTTTTTGTCTCTCATATTAAATGATAGGAGGTTTAAGTAAATAAATTCAACCACTAAATGTATAAAATATAAATCTTCTTATTCTAATAATTTATTAAGACGTATTAAATTAAAATATTTCAATTATATCGTATCGTAAACTATAATTTTATAATTCTTAATCTTCATTATTTGTTATAATTTCTTAAACATGTATCATTTCTTATATTTCTTATTTTATCAATGATTGATAATATCTAATATATAGAATTTTCATAAACACTAATGATTTTAATAAATTAAATTTATTTCATCCATATGATACATAAACATAAGTTCTAACATAATTGGTTAATCTTTCTGCTCTAATAAAAAAGTAACTATGAAGGACACATGACAACACCACATTCATTCTCACAAAAAGTTTTTTGTTTCTCTTTCCTATTAAATAATTACCTTAATTACAAATAATATTATTTAAGTCTTTTTTAGATTAAAAATAGTTTTCTAATAAATTAAGAAAGATATCTTTTTATTAATGTTATTTCTATAAGAACCTAATTTTTATAAAATAATTTTTTCTAAAAGATCAAACTTATTTAAAAATATGAAATATTCTAAATTTAGTGTTTTTAAAAAGTAAATTTTTTATAAACAAAAAATAATTAAAAATGAGAGTTATAATAAGGAAATTTATAAAAATGACAATTTTTTAAACAAAATATTTGATTTCTTTTTGAAATTTTTTTTAAAAAGTTGATATCGTTATTTTATTACTTATAGTTATTACTACTACTTAATTTAAATCATATCTTATCTTTGAGTATCATTTTATAATTAAGTAAAATTTTATTATATTTAATATTTTATTTATTCAAACCATGCAATACACGGATTTACTAAAAATAGTGAAGTATAAATCATATATTATTTCCAATAATGTTCTCTTTTGCAAAACTTTCAAACGATAAATTTACGCCAACCTCCCTGAAGTTTCTAGACATTTGTCAATATCACCCAGAACTTTCCCACCCCTTTTAAAACCTCAATCTTCTCCATCTCGTCAATCCAGAAATCAACTACTCAAATCTCCATCATCTGCAATTCAATTTACAAACTCACAACCAACGAAAGTTGCACCCAACAATGGGCAGAGTTGCGATTTCAACTCCGGCCGATGTCGATTTCGGCGGTTTAGTGAGCCACTTGCTCGATGTCCCTGATGCAATCGAGAAGATGATTTCTCGTTCTCGTAATGTCGAATCGAAAGGCAACATTCCTGTTGATATTGTCGAAACCCCCAACGAATTCGTTATGTACTTCGACGTCCCCGGTTTATCCAAATCCGATATTCAGGTAATTGATCAACTAAGTTTGTATTTTATGTATAACTTATGTCACGGAGTGATTCCCAAACTCTCGTGCGGCACTTAGTCCCCGTACTAAGTCAGCCTTGATCTCGACCAGATCACCAAGTTAGCAGTGATTCAACGACTTTTAGAGTTTGCAAGAATGATCACAAGAAAGCTTGAAAGAAAAGAACACTTGTATTGCTTGAGAACTTGTATACAAGGAAGCTTGATTACAAACTTGTGTGGTGGTTTGGAATGATACTATCACCACCTATTTATATTTGTTCTAAAGATCTAGAGTATTCCTAATCTAGAATTATCATAGTGCTAAATATCTTAGATATTTGTATGTTAATATCTAAGATATTTTACAAGGAAAATTCTAGGCTATACATCAAGATTTTTATATGGTTAAATCTAGAGATTTCTTGAGATTTCTTAGAGTAATCTATGATATTTGAAGTATAGATAGTTTGCTTGAAAATTCTGGAATCCCGAGCATTGTGGCTTGAAATATGAGCGGTGTGTGACATTCTCCCCCACCTAAGCTCGCGACGTCCTCGTCGTGCTTTCCTCTTGGTATTTCTTGATCTCGTCCTTGAATTTCCATAGTGTGTCCTCTGGTTCCCAGCTGGCCTCACTATCTGGCATATTCTTCCACTTGATCAAATACTCCTTGTAGCTTGGGACGCCCCTCCTACGGATAGTACGATTCGATAAAATTTCGGCGACTTCTCAATCAAAATATGTAACCATAGCGGTTGGTGCTCGTTTGGATACCCCTCTCTCCATGTTTTCAGTATCTTCATGGTACGACTTAAGAAAATTTACATGAAAGACGGGGTGTATTTTTAATTTTGGCGGTAGCTGGAGGCGGTAAGAGACTTTGCCCACTCGTCCGATTATTGGGAAGGGACCTTCATACTTCCTCACGAGTCCCTTGTGTACACTTCGTAATGACTTGAATTGTTGGGGTAATAGTTTTACCATGACTTGGTCCCCAACCTAGAACTCGACGTGCCTTCTCTTATTGTCGGCCCATTTCTTAATCCTTTTAGCCACCTTATTAAGTGAAGCGCGTGCCAAATCTGCCTGTTCATGCCACTCTTTAATTGTCTTGAAAGCAGCAGGGCTACTTCCATTGTAAGAGGCGGCAAGAGCATTTGGAGTTAGTGGTTGACGGCCTGTGACTATCTCAAAAGGGCTCCTGTTGGTTGACTCACTTCGTTGCATATTGTAAGAGAATTGAGCCACGTCGATAAGCCGTGCCCAGTCATGCTGGTTGGCACTTACATAATGCCGACGGTAAAACTCTAGTAATGCGTTGACCCGCTCGATTTGTCCGTCAGTTTGTGGATGGAAGCTCGTTGAGAAATTCAGACTTGTTCCGGCAATCTTGAACAACTCGGACCAGAATTTCCTCTGAAGCGCGGGTCACGATCACTTACAATGACTTGGGGAATGCCCCAATATTTCACCACGTGCTTGAAGAATAGCCTTGCTATCTCAGCGGCCGTTACGTCGGCTGGTGCGGGAATGAATGTTCCATATTTGGAAAATCGATCCACCACCATGACTATGCTCCCATTTCCCTCTGACTTTGGCAGGCAAGTGATGAAATCCATTGAGACACTTTCCCATGGGCCATCGGGCGTTGGTAACGGTTCTAGTAGTCCCCCTGGTTGGCGTTGTTCAATCTTGTCTTGCTGGCAGACTAAGCAGGTTCTTACGTAAGTTTCAACATCATCTTTCATTTAGGGCTAATAAAAAGTACCTTCGATAAGTGCCAATGTCCGTTTTATTCCGAGATGCCCGACCCATCTTGAGTCATGACACTCTTTCATGATCGTGCGTCTTAGATCACCCCATCTAGGCACAAAGAGCCGGTCTCTGATGGTAAATAACAAGTCTCCTTTTAACCAAAACCGTCTAGTCTTCCCATCACGAGCTAAAGAGACTAGGTGCTTGGCAAAGGAATCTTGTTCTAAGCCTTCTTTGATTTTGTCTTGGATGTCAAACGAAGGCCTTGTGATGGCAGCCAACTCGGCTTTACGACTTAAGGCATCAGCCACAAAATTAGCTTTCCCAGGTTTGTACTCCAAGACATAATCAAATTCAGCGAGGAAATCTTGCCACCTAGCTTGCTTTGGACTTAACTTCTTTTGTGTTTGAAAATAGCTAGTGGCAACATTATCAGTTTTTATAACAAACCTGGACCCAAGAAGATAATGCCGCCATGTCCGTAGGCAATGGATGATAGCTGTCATCTCTTTTTAGTTTGCGGCTCTCGAAGGCGATCGGATGTCCCTCCTGCATAAGTACTCCACCAATTGCAAAATCTAATGCGTCAGTGTGTAGCTCAAAAGGCTTGGTGACATCGGGTAGCCGCATAACTGGTTCAGACATGATGGCTTCCTTTAATTCATCAAAGGCCCTTTGACACTGTCCGTCCCATATCCAGGTCTTATTTTTCTTTAGTAAGTCGGTCAGGGGGGCTGCTTTTGCGGAGTAGCCCATGATGAAACGTCGGTAGTAATTGACCAACCCAAGGAATGACCGTAATTCTGGAACCTTGGTTGGTGCTTCCTAGCTTTGAATGGCCTTTACTTTGGTGGTGTCCATCATGAGTCGTCCCTCCTTGATTCGATGTCCCAAGAACTCAACTTCCTCTTGGGCGAACGAGCACTTTTCCAGCTTGACATATAACTTGTTCTCACATAGTACCTGGAATACTTGTTGCAAGTGTGCTACATGATCTTCCAACGTATGGCTGTATACCACAATATCGTCCAGGTATACTACTACGAACTTGTCCAGAAATGGGTGGAAGAGTTTATTCATAAGCGTGCAAAAGGTGGCCGGTGCATTGGTTAGACCGAACGGCATCACTAGGAACTCATAGGATCCATATCTTGTAATGCAGGTAGTCTTAGCTTCGTCCCCTTTTGCAATTCTAACTTGATAGTATCCTAATCGAAGGTCCAACTTTGAAAAGTACCTTGCGACCAAGTTGGTCAAATAGATCGGCGATCAGTGGAATCGGGTACTTATTCTTTACTGTGATCTTGTTTAGGGCCCGATAATCGATACACATGCGGAGTGAGCCGTCCTTCTTCTTTTGGAACAATACCGGGGCACCATAAGGGGCTTTAGAGGGACGTATGTAACCTGCATCCAGCAATTCTTTGAGCTGCTTACGCAACTCCTCCAACTTTGGCGGTGGCATACGATAAAGGGCCTTGGCTGGGGGTTTTGACCCTGGTTCCAGCTCTATTTGGTGGTCAACCTCTCTTCGTGGAGGTAATTTTCTTGGTAGTTCCATTGGCATGACATCCTTGTACTCTTCAAGTACATCCTGAATCACTTTGGGTACTTCTTCCTTGGTGATTTCCTTGCTATCCACCTTGGTTACTGCTAAGTAACATGGCTCCTTCTTGTTGTATCCTTTCTTGAATTGTATGGCTGAAAGGGTCTTAGGTCCACTTCTTGACCCCCGCTCCGTACTTACCATACAAGTCTTTCCCTCGTCAAGGATACACAAGGAGTTAACAAATGGCATAGGGAAGGCTCGTACCTTGTCAAAGAACTCCATGCCGAGAACTACTTTGAAGTCATCCATCTCTACTATTGTGAAGCTGATTGGCCCCGACCATGCTCCAATCTTCACTTGGACATCCTTTGCCTCCCAGTGTATTGGTGTGGCCTTGGTATAACAGTCTTCATTGTACCACCGCCTTTAACAAAGCCAACGTTAAGTCGTTGGGCTTCTCTGATGGTCATAAAGTTATTAGAAGCTCCTGTATCCACAAGGGCCCGTACTTGCTTTCCATTGATGTTGGCATGTACGTACTGTAGTCCTTTACCCGGTACTGTTCTAGCCTCTACTCTCGCTTTGATTGCACCTAACACTTGCATTGACCCCATGCAAACGTCTCCTTCTCCTTCATCATGGCAACCTTCCTCCCTTACGATCATAGCATGTAGGCTTGATTTTTTTGGACAGTCCCGAGCTTTATGCGGGCCATCGCATATGAAACACTTGTAATCCGTCGCAAGTAGTTTCTTTTCTTGGGATTTCCAATGTGGTAGTGGTTTACGTGCAGCATTATCTTTTGTTTGGGCTGATTTATCTCCCCCACCTTTCTCGTGGTTACTCTTTCGATCCTTGGGTTTAGGATCCTTTCGGTGGTAATCGATTAGTCCTTTGGCTACAGCGATGGCCGAAGAGAGATCCTGAACCCCACGTCGTTCCAATTCTGTCTTGGCCCATGGTTGTAGACCATCGAGAAAGTAGAACAGGGAGTCTTTGTCGGACATATCTAGAATCTCAAGGACAAGAGTGGTAAAATCTTTGATGTAGTCCTTGATGGTGCCGGTTTGTTTTAGTTTACGTAACCGCTCTTTGCTTCATTTTCAGCGTTTTCCGGATAGAATTGTTTCTTTAACTCTTTAATGAAATTGTTCAGCTCTTTATGACCACTGTTAGAATTCCTATGTCAGATCCAAGTAAGGATGAGAGTGAGTGTTACACTACATCTATAACTCATTGCCTACCATAGATCCAAGCACCATGTCAGCCCAAGTGTCGAGAGTGCACATACCTCTTCCGATCTCTCCATGTTTTCGTCGACACCATAACCCCGCGGTATCCTTCAAGTAAAGCGTGGTTGCCTTGATTTTGGTAGCATCGTCGGTGATGTTTACACCATCGAAGTAACGTTCCATCTCCCATAGAAAGCTGTCTACAGCCCTTGCCTCACGTTTGCCCATGAAGGGTGTCGGTTTAGGGACTTCTATCCTTGGTGTGAAGCTGACGATGTTGCCTCCTGCTGTGACCACGGCCTTGCTGCAATCATTTACCTTTGCTTCCAAGCCGATAAGGCTGCGGTGCGTGACGGCTGAGAGCTCATCCATGTCTTTTTGGACCTGTCTGAGAGCATCCTTGGTAGCCTCCCTGACCTCATCGTTTATCATGATCTTCACTTCTCCACGAAGCATTTCGATGGCGGCCCTAAGGTCCTCCCTAAGTTCGGTGAACTCAGTCTCCAAGCTTTCGATTTGTTGAAGTTGGGCATCAACTTGGGTTCCAAGACTTGTCATTGCTGATTCTAAATCAGCAACTCGTTTTTCTAGGGTCTTATCCTTTGACGTCCCTTTTTGCTTCCATGGGAAGTTCCTTCACGGCCACGATTCTCTTCTCCTCCAGCAGCGCTTGTGACCCCCCATCTTCTCCGATTCAGTCGCCATCCCAGTGAATCGACGTGCTCTGATACCACTGTCACGGAGTGATTCCCAAACTCTCGTGCGGCACTTAGTCCCCGTACTAAGTCAGCCTTGATCTCGACCAGATCACCAAGTTAGCAGTGATTCAACGACTTTTAGAGTTTGCAAGAATGATCACAAGAAAGCTTGAAAGAAAAGAACACTTGTATTGCTTGAGAACTTGTATACAAGGAAGCTTGATTACAACACTTGTGTGGTGGTTTGGAATGATACTATCACCACCTATTTATACTTGTTCTAAGGATCTAGAGTATTCTAATCTAGAATTATCATAGTGCTAAATATCTTAGATATTTGTATGTTAATATCTAAGATATTTTATAAGGAAAATTCTAGGCTATACATCAAGATTTTTATATGGTTAAATCTAGAGATTTCTTGAGATTTCTTAGAGTAATCTATGAATCTTTGAAGTATAGATAGTTTGCTTGAAAATTCTGGAATCCCGAGCATTATGGCTTGAAATATGAGCGGCGCGTGACACTTAGCTACCGTTTTACGTGGAGTTCAGAAGAAGACCGGATGGTTTCGTGTATGATGTATCAGATTTATCTTACACTTTATGCAGAACTGTTTTTGATGACGTGAAACCGTAACTTTTTTTATTTGGTATTGTTTACAAACATCCTTTTTACTTTTTGTGTGAATTTTAAAAACTTTTAGTTTATAAGCGTTCGATGAACCCAATTTATGGAACCCATCTCAGAAGCTACACGTGTTCCAATGCTAGGATATATGTTTCGTAAATAGAGTTCACCGAATACCCATAAATCTAAAGTACCAAAAATCATCACAAGTTTGCAAAACAATGAATAAAAAAATACCTAAAAATCAAGATTTTAAAATCAGTTGCGGAGCTTAAACCACGTCATACGGGCGGGGGCGGAAGTAAATTATTTTAGAGGGCGGACTCTATATATATTAAAAAATTTACACTACCTACCGAAAACTTATACTACCCGAACGAAAATTAGCACTATTAACGAAAAACATAGGGGGGCGAGGCCCCTCCCGACCCATATAAAGCTTCGCCCATGCTTATGGTCATAATGCAGCAACTTTACCAGTTGCTTCAGGACTTGTCAACATGTCCTCTGGTAGTTTATGATTGATTAAATGTTTTGCTAAATTAAGTAAAAATTTTAATCGAAAAACATGAATTTCGAGATATTGAAGTTGTTGTGATTGTGGCAGGTGACAGTGGAGGAAGAAAATTTATTGATGGTAAGAAGCAACAGAAAGAGGAAGCGTGAGGAAGACGAAGAGGAGGAAGGGTGTAAGTACTTGAGATTGGAGCAGAGGCCGAATCTGCCTGCAAAAGCAAAGACTGTTGAAGTTGCAGTTTTGTAGTGTATATATGTTATTTGAGTACGTTGGGGGAGTTTAGTTGTGTTAAATGTTGCATGTTCAAAATATAATCTGGTGTCACTTGCAAATATGTGTTGGTGTACGTTTTGCTAAAGAAATTAAAGTGTAGAATTATCATATATAGCTAGTAGAGTGCGAAACATATCTTATAATTGTGGTCATATAGTTGAGCCCTGTGATTTGACGGCAGACTTAAAAAGCCACCTACAGACGCTTTACACCCAATCATTCCGTAGAGGTGTACAAACCGAGTTTTTTGGAAAATCGGTTTGGGGTCCAAACCGGAATCGGTTTGGTCAACCCCGGTCAAAACCGATTTGGCCTCAAACCGGTTAGGGTTCCAAACCGGTTTGGAAGTGGAAATCCCCAAACCAATTAAACTGGTTTGGGTCGGTTTGGAAACCGGTTCGGGCCCAAACCGGTCCGATATTTTTTCTTTTTCTTCTTCTTCTTCTTTTAAGCATTATAAATTAATTAAACAATTAATTGTAAAAATTAAATAAACCTTAAGATGCATTTACATATTTAATTGTATAAATTAAATAAACCTATAAGATTAATTTATATATTTTTATTTATAAAAATTAAAACATATAAAATTAGAAACATTACATAGTTGTTTTTAAAAACAAAATACACAATTTCAAATTAAGTATACAATTTCAAATTAAGTAACAATTTAAAATCAAAGTGAAATATATAATATATAAAACATATAAACAATTCAAACGACATAAAATTATAAATAATTGTTTTTAAAAACTAAACATTTATCATAGTCGTTCTCCGTTCGTTCGATGCATATTTGGATACTTTATTCTTAGCCACCAGAACTCGAGCTGTTACGAAGATACTCATCATATGTCGCTTCATCATCGGTCATTCCGGGTGTCAATCCACTCTCTACCTCGTCCTCGTATAATTCTGCTTCATATTCCGATTCTCCTTCAAGTGAACATTTGTCTTGTACTCTTTCCGCGACATCCAAATAATCCTTCAAGTAAATTGACATTTCAACCGCTTGGGGAATGAGTCGAGTTCGTCTTATCGATATAATTTTGCCACTAACAGAAAAAACAGATTCCAAAGCTACCGTAGAAGCTTGGACGGTTAGTAAATCTCGGGCCATGGTGAATAGGATGGGAAATTGATCTTCCTTACCTTTTCACCAAGCCAAGAAGTCAAATTTTTAAAATCTTGTGGAATCATGGTGGATAAAAAATTAGTTCCACCATACCTCGCGAGTTCACTACCCGTAGTGTTATTACGTTGACGTTTATTACATTCATCCGTTAAAGTATTATATGAATCAAAAATTGGATCATTTTAACTTTCGGCATGTGCCGGATGCCTCAATGACTCATGGATGTGTGATGTTTCATCATATTTTAATAAATAAACATCAAACAATTTCTTTAAATGTTGGTTAAAAGTAGCTTTTAAACTTTAACCATAAAATGGGTTTTCTTCTTTTAAATCCAAATTAGAAGTAATTTTATAAAGTAAAGTTTCAACCCCCGACATATTTAAGCAAGGGTTTAATGCAGCGGCATATGTAATAACCGGATGCATTTCTTTAAAATACTTTTTAAATTTTTCTTTCATTGGGGGTAACATATCCGAATAACGTCTACCCCTAAATGACATCTCATTTAATTTTGAAGTTATTAAATAAATTTGGTGAAGTACTAATGGACTCATTGGATAATAAACTCCATAAAGACAAGTAGTTGTGTTTTTAAATTTTAAAGCATTTTGCTTATTTCTTTAATAACAGTCCAACCCGATGGATGGTAAGTATTTACCTTTCCACGACTCACCAAATTATTATGAAAGGCTATTAAATTTTCTTTTTGTTCAATAGCCTTTTCAAACATGTTACAAGTAGAATTTCATCTTGTAGGTACGTCCCAATTTGGACCCAAACATTTGGAATTTGCGTCTTTACAAAACTTGCGATACCTACTATATCTTTGGTTATTGCTAAAAATGTCACGTAACATTCTTTTAAAACCATCTTTTGTTGGTTCAACGATCTTAAACCGTCTTGAATGGCTAAGTTTATGATGTGCGCAACACATCGACTATGAAAAAACACACCGTCACAAATTGATTTATATTTTAATTTTAGATGATCTATCAAATATTTTCACCGGTGTGAGGATAATCAAACAATTCAAACGCAATCGTACGTTTCAACATTTGCCACGAATCGGGTTTCACCCAATGGGCGGTGACACAAATGTACGAGTTTGATGAACCGTGAGGAGTCGACCAAATATCACTAGTTAAGTTAACACCAGTTTGTAAATTTTCAAAATAAGATATTAATTCATTTTTAGCTTTTTTTTCATAATTTTAAATAATCTCTTCGAAGAATGGCACGACTTACATTGGTGTAATGTGGTTGGAGAGTTCGTTGAATGAGTCGAGTCAATCGTTCGTTGTCAAAATGTTTGAATGGAAAGCTTTCTTGAATTACAAAATGTGTCATTTGCTCCCGAACCGCATCAGCATTATAAGCCCAAACATTTCCTTCATTTGTCATTGAAGCTTTACCTTGAGACGGTTCATCTTTCAATGCCTTATAATATTTATACGGAATGTGGTTTTTTAAGGTTGTGTTTGCATCTTTTTTGAAAAACTTATGGCAAAACTTGCAACGAGATTTGTTCGAACCGCTAGCCATTTGACATAAATCTTGATTGCACCATATTTCGGGGTTCCTATTCGTAGGAAGGATTGCTACCACCACGTTGCTTGAAGACGCATCACAACCAACGGATGATTGAGCACTTGATGAAGCCATTTGAGAGTTTTTGTTTAAGAGCACGAAATTATTGAGCGTTTTTGAGATTTTTGAAAGTAGAGAGCGTTTTAAGTTGTTGTAGTTCAACCAAAACATCCAATACATATATATAGTAACCTAATGGGGGTATAATGGTAAAAAAACCCCAAAAAAGGTCAAAAAACACCTCAAACGGCTATATAGCCGTTATATAACGACTAGTTTTTGAAACCGGTTTGAAAATCGGTTTGGGGTGTCGGTTGAATCGGTTTGAAAACCGGCTTGAAACCGGACCAGTTTGGAACCGGTTTGAACATTAGGGGTTTGAAAACCGCTTGAAAACCGTCAAACCGGGCCGGTTTGGGACCGATTTGGGCCCAACAGGTTTGACACCCAAACCGGTTTCGGTTTTTTTCCCGAACCGGTTTCCAAATCGGTTTTTTTGGCCACCTCTAGATCATAGTGTGTATCAGACATTACTTATAATGGAGTTTATTACATAGTTTATGACATAATTAGAAGATTATCTTTTAATGATGGTGACATGAAGTAAAGTCTCATTAGGGTAAAATTAGGTTTATACATGATATATTGATGTATTTTAGGAGTATGATAATTTTAATGTTCAAAATATTAAAACATATAATTTGTTTAAACACTATTTATACTTATCTTTTTTTATTCTTGTACATCATTAATAACAAACTTTATTCCCTTGTTAAAAGACCTAAAGCATATAATTTGTTAAAATTTTAATTTTTTACAGCTTGCCGCATCTCTAAATTAATGACGCATAAAACAAAAGTATTTGATTGGTTTTAACATTAAACTTTATTCCTTTGTTATGGTTTAAACTTTAAAGGAATCAATTTTTTAAAAAGTTTGTGGCTCATAGCTCGATCAAATGTCGTTTGAAGACAGCTCGATTGAAATTGATTCGTCATATAAACGAATCGAGCCTGAGTCAAAATTAACAATCATCTTGATATTTTGTAGTAGAAAAAACAGAAATACAAAAATAAAGTAGTAGTTGATCATAGTCTTTAAAATATAAACGAGTTATAAACTCGTGGAGTCCACGCTTTATATTTATTAAAATAAACAAACCGACTCAACTCGTTATTTAAATAAACCAAGCCCGAGCCCACTCTGGCTTTACTCAGCTCGACTCAACTCGTTCACAACCCTAAAAAAAACAAGATCATGATAGATTGACAGCAAGCTACTTCACTAAAGCTCGAACAACATTAAACATAACATCAGGGTCTAACTTCTACTCCATCTATAACACAGGGACCAAAGCGTAACATCACGAGGGTTCTTTTCGTAAAATGACACCACCTAGGGTTTGTTGTTCGTTGCTCCCTTCATCTACGTAACGCCGCCACCACAACCCTCAAGCATTCACTCTCTCTTCTCCGGCGACGTCGTAAAACCACCGATCGGAGTCCGTACAGCAACGTTCAAGCTTCAACAATGGCGCAAACTAAGGTTTTATCAACGAAAGAAGCCGATATACAGATGATGTTGTCCGCTGAAGTACATCTCGGTACCAAAAACTGCGATTTTCAGATGGAGCGTTACGTGTTTAAGCGCCGAAACGACGGTATTGATTGTTTTTATTTTATGTTTGATGAATCGGTTTGTTGTTTGTGATTGTGTGTACATCTGTTTGTTGTTTTTTGCTCGTGACGTTGATTTTGATTCCACTCGTTGTTGTTTGTTTTAGGTTATAGATCGCTTTGCGTTTGAAGAATCGATTTGTTGTTTATGATTTCATGTGGATTTGGTCGTTGTTGTTTGTATGAGGTCATGAATTGGTATATTATGTTGATTTATTTGCTATTTCTGGTTGATAGCGTGTTAGTTTTAGCGATCGAAGCTGTTAATTGTGTAGTTGTGATTGTATATTTGGACTAAACGCAAATGTTATGTTCGATTGAATCGAGTTAGAGTATTGAGTATACTATGATGCTGATTTAAGCTTGTTTTATCATCTAATGTCATCTTAAGAGTATTTTACGTGACAGAAGTTATACTAGTATTGAAGGATTGAATGATTGTGCCATTGATAGTATTACAAAAGAGTTCTTATTATGCTGCTAATACAGAATACAATTTGAGATTAAGTATGTTGAAGTTAAAATTTGATTTCTGAAATTTTGTTTTTTTTGACATTTTTAGTATTGTGTAAGCTCTTGATCAGTGGATCCTGTGCTCATTGATGCATTCGTTTTAACTGTATTTGTTTCATTTAATTGATGATTTGTTTTATTTCAGGGATTTACATAATCAATCTTGGAAAGACATGGGAGAAGCTGCAAATGGCTGCTAGGGTGATTGTTGCTATTGAGAACCCACAAGACATCATTGTCCAATCTGCTAGACCATATGGTCAGAGAGCTGTGCTCAAGTTTGCTCAGTATACTGGGGCTCATGCCATTGCCGGACGTCATACTCCTGGTACATTCACCAACCAGCTCCAGACCTCTTTCAGCGAGCCACGGCTGCTCATTTTGACCGACCCACGAACCGATCACCAGGTTATGATTTTGTTAATCAAGTTCATGGATATCTGTTTTACTCCGTGTTCTTATATTTTGTATACTGTTCTTTGTAAGGTGTTTTGTATTTAATCTGTCATCATCATATTGATTGTTTGCACTTTGCAGCCCATCAAGGAAGCTGCACTAGGAAATATACCTACAATAGCTTTCTGTGACACTGATTCTCCTATGAGATATGTTGATATTGGTATCCCTGCTAATAACAAAGGGAAACACAGCATTGGTTGTTTGTTTTGGCTTCTAGCCCGAATGGTTCTTCAGATGCGAGGTGTGATCAATCAAGGGCATAAGTGGGATGTCATGGTAACAATGAAGAACTTAAATTTTCAAAATTTTATCCATTCAAACCCAATGGTTTTAGGTGCTTTAAATCTTCACTTGTTATTGCAGGTTGATTTGTTTTTCTACAGGGAACCAGAGGAGGCCAAGGAAGAAGAGGATGAAATGGCTGTAGCAGACTACAAAGATTATGGAACTGGTGCTGTTGGAATGGATGATCAATGGTCGGCCCAGATTCCTGATGCTCAATGGGGTGGTGACATTGCTCAAGCACCAATTGCTGGTGCCCCTGTAGCTGCAGCTAGTTGGACTGGTGCTGATGGTAAAAATCTAAAATTTTGAACACATTTGTTGTTTTATTACAATTACATAAAGGTGTCATATTCCAACTTCTTGTGAATGGGCTGATCTGTTTTACTTTTACAAAATACGTCAAAATGTAACAGGTTGATAGTGCTGAACGGGCCAAAAGTAACTTAAAACATGTTTGTCAATGCTTAAACTGTTCGAATACATTATATAAAAACTTGCTTTGTTTCTGAAGCAATATACAAATATGATATTGGATATATATTTGATAGGCTTCTTATTTACTAAAAATATTGAATTTTTGAATAAAAAGTATTTCTGCTTGACTTGTTTTTTATTTTCAGCTCCAATAGCTGGTGCTGCTGATGGATGGGAAGCTGTGGCAGCACCTGTACCAACAACTGAAGGTGGTGCTGCATCCGTTTGAGAATGAATTAATTTCTTTTAAACTTGATGTTTATTTTTTAACTTTTTATCTAAAATCAAATAGACAGGATGCAAAATTTTAATTTTTAGTACCAGGAATTTGTTATATCGTTTTGTTGAGGTGGATATTGTTATAAATTTTAATATTAGTCTTTTGGTTTATTTTTTTTAATATGCTTTAAAATATATTGTTTTTTTATTGAATTTTAATTAACCAAAGGTTTCTTTCGTGGTCATGTGTTTAAATCTAACATAGATGCAATTGGTTTGTTGAATATATGATTATTAGTGTTTGGTTTTATGAAATATGGTTATTAGATATTGATGTTTATGGTTGTAGACTTGTAGGTTTACTGAAGTTAAGATGTTTTGTTTTTCAATTTTTTTATAATGGCTATTAGATTGTTGTGGTAAAGTTCTAAGAGACATGTACATGTAAACACAATTGTTAATACTTCAAAACTTTGCACCTATGAAAATAGAGGTGTTATAAAACAGTTTTTTTTTTTTTTTTTTCCCAAATTGGTTTGTATAGGTACTAGTTTTAAGTCAAAAATAGCTTGAGTTAAAATCGATTTTTTGCTGGTTGATTGGTTTTTGAAAAGTCAAACATCTATATACACTTAGCATGTTAGGAATGTGCTATTGATGTATCAGAAATTGTGTATAAATCATGCTTGGTTATTTGTGTTTTAGTAGGAAAATATTGTATGAAAACATGGTACTTTTGTATTTTTTTTCACGTTGCATGTTAGAAGCATAGAGAATACAAAAACCAAAATGAGTTATGGAAAGAGAGTCAAATCAAGAAAGCAGGAAATCTAGGAGTAAGCTTACGTCTGTTGGAGTAGCTTTATGCTAGCCACAAGACTCAAAGTTGAAGTTTTAGGTGGAATAGTATTACGCCTCATTACGACCTGAAGCGGTTTTTAGTGGTTTTTAAAAAGAATTCGGGAAACAGCCGAAAGACACACATCCTTGGTGACAGGAATGAAGAGGAAAGTAGGAAACAAATGTGACAAAGTATTTCTTCATCCAATTTATAAAGATTTTATCTTAAAATCTCATTCCATTATCATTACCATCCATGATTGTGTACTAAACTCTTTGTGATCATGTAAGGGTACAAGGTTTAAAATACTTTATGCTTATCTGATTTAGAAGTACATGAGACATGAAGTTACTTTGTTTTGTTATGTATTATGAATTTAAAGTGATTTCATGATACTACATTCTTTTATTTAGGGAAGCAAACTATTTGATCACATCATTACATTGTTTCTCTTATTTGGGTTATACTCATTGGAGAACAAAGCGTAATGATTGCTAGTGCTAAATGGCGTGTTGGTAATGTTTGTAATCACGTGATTGCATCGTTAATTATTCAGTTTAATATTAGTAAAAGAATCGTATGAGTGATTGTAGTGTCATGTATTTATCCGTCATGCTATTATGTTAACAATACATGAAATGAGATCAACACATATATGGAGCTATCAATAGTAGCCAATCATCACAAGAATATGTTATGGCCAGAGGTTTTACTATTTGACATCACTGAAATGTTCAATTAGACAATTCGAATCATGTCTTGGTGCAAAACGCATCAACATACAGAGAGGGGAAGGCACTCACATCACGCACATGAGACACGCCAATATAGATATTTTATATTTGTTTATAAAGATGAAGATGATCATCAATAGCTACATTCCAGGTTGATAGAGTCATAGAGATAGAGGTAAATTTATGCTCATCTCACTTCTAGGATCCTACTTTCAAGTAGAAGTATCCTGGGTATGTTTGATCATGAAGACCGTTATTGCAACAATTCTAAACACTAGTTATTGAAAGTTATGACATAAAAAACAAAGAACTGAGAATAACACTATTGAAATGAAGACATGCTTGCTATACAAAACAAAACCTGTTTATGTGACCGATAAGACAAAAAAACCAAACTACACTTGAACCGAGATCTACTTGGTTTGTTTGGGTTCTTGATGGAAGTCCGATTCCATATATTTAAAACTGAAACCAACGGGACAATTTCATATATCCCCTCAAAATATCATATTTCCTCAATTATGCTTGAAGAATATTGCACATTATTTACTAGAAACTTGTGTTCTAAGGAAATATGATAGGGATATGAAATTTCCCTAAAGCCAATTGGTTTCACTGGTACCAAATAATCCAAATAAACACCCAAATTAAGTAAGCAGCATCAAAAGCTACTTAAAAACATATGTGCAACCATCAAATAAATCTCCAGTCTGACTAAATTAAAAATAAAATACCACCAAAATTTATTTACAAAGATTGAAATTGTAGTATTTTTACACCTTGTACTAGGGTTTTAATCGTCTCATGTACGCTTTTTAATACGTATATAAATATTTATATATACTTTTTTACAATGGTTAGCATACTTACCATTTTTAAGGAACTATATTTCTTCATAAATCAGCTGCAGGCACTTCATTTCTTTTCTTTTTCTCTAATGTTATTAATTTCTTCATAAATCAGCTCCAAGCACTTCATTTCTTTTCTTTTTCTCTAATGTTATTATCTGACCATTTATTTCTTCTTTGCAACCCACATCCTTTGGAGGGGATGACTCAGTTCAATGGCTTATGCGTAAGAAAGTTTTTCTTTTTTGCTTTTTTTTATCGTTTTGTTGACAAAACTGGTCAAACGAACATAATATCCCCGTGGGTCACCCATTCCGCAAATCGGTCTGAAAACCCGTCTACGCTCGGGTTTCTAGCATCCTGCAATAAAGTTTAAAAAAAAATAATAATAAGCTTTTGAAAACAAAAATATATCAAGTTGGTAAAATGGCGCAAAACTGACCTTAACATTAGTACATAGCTCAGAATCACTACCAAAAGTGCACATTTCATTTATAACATTATCAGATGATTGACCGCCCATCGGGGAGCCTACGAGTGTTGATCTGCAGCCAAGAAATGATGACAAGATTAACATAGCTATACAGACAACGATTAAAGTACAGATTAAACAGTAATGAAAAAAGGCTAAACCACATTCAACATCAAGAATTACCTTTCATATGTTTCGTCTTCACATGAATTTCCGGATGATGAAAGCCAATCAACATCAAGAAAATTTGAACAGTTGAAAGAATCTTTTCTGTAAAACACTCCATCACTGTTGGGGGATTCCTCAGGAGATGTTGAGTTTGTATACCTGCACAAATGCCACAATTTTTTTAACATATTAGAAAAATTCTTTGTAATGTACTAAATTTGGAATCTCTTTATGATAAAAGAAAATAATAAAAGAATTTTAACCTTGGATAAGATGAATCATTTTCAGTGGAGATTTCAGGTAAGGATTCTTCATTATTTTGAGTGGCCCCGATAGAAGAATTTGCATCACGAATGATGGTGTCATCATAAAGAAAGTTTCCAACGGACAGTGACCTTTTAATAAGCCTGCATTTATAAACAAGTAAGCATATGTTAAATACCTAAAACATATGCTTAGATACTGTGTGGAAGATTGTTTTATTTTATTCCTTTTACAACAGTTTCTTCAAAATTCATAATGCATAGAAACTGTTTTTCTTTGAACCTTAAATATTCTCATTTATTTATGTTCTTGACAATAAATAAACAAATATCAGAAAATAGTACCTAGCTCTTTCCATTGAGAAGTTAGAACCTTGACTACCAACATTGTAATGTTGATCTGAATCCAATTCCCACAACGCAGGTTTACCGATTTGGGGCTGATAGTGACCCAAAAACCTATTTAAACGATGACCGGGTCAAAATCATGGAGAGTGGCGGTAAATATTAAAGAAGTTGTACAATATCATAGAATTGTTTTCACTTACACATTAATGGCATCCTGTTTCTCGGCATCCATATATGCATTACTGTAGTAACGCTGTAGAGTTCTAAAGAACTCCTGAGACTGAGTTGCAGCTTTCCATTGACCTCTTCTCTGACAGAATATCTATATAAAAGTATAACACAACATGAAAAATCTCTTAATTACAACACATTTAAAAAGAATAGAAGTGCAAACTTTAATATTATAGCTAAAGTTATCATAGTATTACACAACATGAAAAATCTCTTAATTACAACACATTTCAATATATCATAGTTAACAAGTCAAATAGACAAGGAGACATATCACATAAAGGAAAAAAAAAATAATACTAAAGTTTTGACTAAATGTCGAACTATTTATTTGGACATTTTAAGTTTCAACTAATAATTCGTTAATTAGATTTGTTATTGGTTGTTTTGGGCATAGTTATAAACAATTTATATGAAAAGTTTTTAACATGAACTATATGTGTTTGGATAATAAACTTTTTTGTGACTTCATAAAACATTTGTTGTCTTTACAACTGTGTAAACAAAATCTGTTGCCAGTTATCCATGGATTCATGGATAGAATAAAACCGCAGACATGGGTGGCAGGTGATGGGGATCCATGCCCACAGCCACAGGTGCAATCCTTCAACACATATCATGAGTTGAAAACTAAACCGTAGATTTGCTTCAATCATCTATAAAGGGCTAATTGCATAAATAAGTAACAGATTTTTCTTAGGCTAGAAAATTCAATTGAAGTTCAAAAAATTAAGATTTGAGTGTCACTACTATCCAAAATTTCAGGTGAAGATCAAAATGAAGACATAAAAGCTGTCAAGCTGATGTAGACTAGTTGACCATATTGACCTTTTTATGATGTGGCACCAGAAACTCATTTAAAATAAGTTGGAGCTTTGATGGCTAACCAGGCTAATTTGAGTTGGTTGCTAAAACCAGAAATCATTCCAGCATTCATTTTCTTTTTATGCAAATTAACCCTCTGTATTGCTCAATTCAAACCAAAACCTATTTTGTATTGAAAATGCATTACCTTATTGTGGGCTGCAGAACCACCATATTGCAGTGCCAAAGTGTCACCCATTTTCTCATAAATCCTCATTAAATCATCTGCTAAAGTGGAATCTAGCTCAATAACAGGTGTATCTATATAACCCATAGTATGCAACTGACGACCAAGTGCGGCCCAACCATATGCAAATTGAGCAACATTTGTACGATCCAAACAATCTATGCAGTTTGTTCTTAGGACCCCTGTTTGATATTTAGGAGGCTTGAAGCTAAAGTCGTCACCATTGTTATTCTTATCATCCCTGCATCATGACCAGATGCATTAATCACTTGCACAGACCCAAAAAAAACTAGCAATGATTGATAAATTAGAATAGAGATGGACTAGACTGTGGTAGTCTACTTCATTTTTATTTCGAACATATCTATTAAACCCTATATATTAAAACTGCATCCTTCATATCATGAAAGCACATGTTCTTTAACATACTACAAGTTCTGGCAAATAACAATCTTTCAAAAAAGTCATATAATTTTAATGATAGTGTAGTACTAGTAATAGCATTTCAAATTATCTAACCAAAATTAAAATTAATTAATTAATACGTGTAGAGTCTAACGCATTGTAATTTCTTTGGTACATGAGGACTGCATATTAGCATCTTTGCATGCAAATGATCATATCACTCCCTATGATAAGGCATCTTATAAGCATTAATATCATACTTCTCAAGTTTATATGTTATAATTGGGAGTATACGTTTAATTTTCAATAAATGTGAATTATAAAAAGGAGCAACAACCATGAACAATCATTTCTAATAAATAACTTATTAAGGTTAGAAAAATACATTGCTATATAGCTAGAACTTCATACCAACTAAGTTACAATTAATGATTAAGTTAATGCAGAAAGATTATGCCTATTCAAGAAGTAAGTTAGTAAAGGTTATAGAAGTACATTTCTAATGTAACATCTGTCATCTGATAATCTACATCAACGACAAAGATTGTCGTTAATTAGTATATTTCATAATTAAGGCAACAAATTTGTTAGAACTATAATAAATTAAACAAATATTCAAATAATATATAAACAAATATCTCTGTTGCTGAATTTAAGTTTGGTTTTACCTGGAACAGTTTAATAGCTCTTGGGACATTGAATTTGGGACTACTTGACAATAGAAGAAGCCAGTTAAATTCAATGCATAAGTAGCTACTTTGCCCAAAAGTGCCAATACGTTTGTAGATTTGCTGAAAATCAAAGATTAAGAGGTCATGGCCAGATTTACAACATATGGAAATGACGGAAAATTTAACAAGGGCAGATGACAACATACTTTCTTGAATATTTGTTTAAATCCCAATGAAGAAACTTTAAACGTTTTTCCTCAGGCAAATCTTTATTGATCGACTCAATAGCATGAGCAAACTCCACACGAAGAAGGGATTCCCGAGGTTTCTTTTCTTTGGTCTGCGCATGAAGATTAAATATTAATAAGGAACACAACATTGACATATTTAAGTGGACATCTTTATAGTAAGTAAGAGTGTTAGACTGTACTTACCTTAATCAAATTCAATATAATTATTGGATTTCCATATCTCTTGACAAGATTCTCAAAGTGAAGCCTGGTGGCATCATACTTGTGGTCCTTCTTCGACACTAAATAGATAAAGAATGGTTCAATCAAATGAACTTGGAAATTTCATAGAACAAATACAAATATTTTTTTAAAATCTCACATATGATATCAGGTTTAATATTTAATCTTGAAGTTTCTTGAGACCAAAACAAGGGTATTGAACCCCGATTCTGAACAACAGAACTTATTTGCACAGGACATCCATCAGGAACATCTTCAAATACAATCTGTTCTGTTTCGACATCATTGGCAACACGACCCTTCTCATTTACCCCTCGCTTTAGATATCTAAAATAGAAAAAAAAATATGTGAAAAATGTTAGTTGATAATAGAAGTTATTTTATTTCCGGTTCATAATCAAAGGTATTCATACCTGGTTCCAGCATAATGGCGAGACCGTCTAGCAATGAGGGTCAACTTGAAGTCCTTTTCGCCTATTGAAAGCTTGACCTAATTTGATAATAAGAGCGTATAATCATTAAGAAAAATTAACACCGTTAAAGAAATTATTAATGCTTTACATACCTGTTTAAAGTAGCCATAAACAAGTTGTACCGTCCAGAGATTATTCCTCAACTGATTGTGGATTGTGCCAGTTAAAAACTCATTCCATACAAACATTGTTTCATTTCCTGACTCATGGGTAGATAGATTCTTTTGAAAACTATGCATAACTCGGTATGAATAGCTGAAATAGAAGTCCTTTGTAAGATCCACTGAGCATAGGAGCTTCTTGTATCTAGACAATGCAGTCAAACATCAAACCAAAGTTAGCACCGATTATTATAACTGGATGCTTAAAAATTAAATTACACAAAAATGTTCAGCTGTAATATTAACAGTAAAATAATCCCGATAACACACTGATTTTAAATTGTCTCATTCAACAGTTTAAACTAATATCACAATAATCATAATGCTAGAGAAGAGTTAAAATCAAGAGCAAGAATAAGCGTTAAAATCTGTCATTAATAATCGGTATCTATGAAGATACATATGGATAAAAAGTAGATCCAAGTTCTACATGCTTTGCATAATTGCATCCCCTTGAAAGTATCAACCGCATTTTACAATTACATGCAGAATTGACAAAAGACCTGTTTTCATTCTTAGAGTAAGCCACACTAGGTTGAACAGTAGAATTGGGAATTGGTAAAATCTCGCTCTTGGAAATTGCATAAATTGCATGACCACATATTACACCAATTTTCCTTCTTTTTGTAATCAGCAGCATGTAATAAGGTCCCAAAAACTTTATGAACCCTAAAATCCCAACAAAAAAGATACTGTGAGAATCAATAATTGTAGTAACTGTTCAATCATTGAATAATATCATAATGGAGCATACCGACAATCCCATAACAAGTGCAAACAAATCTAAGTCCTCCTGTGGACTTATTTCCATCATGAACACGCTTTAGTAGATCACAGCATTCAACTTCAGTGTATGTTGTGGGATCTTCAGTAATAATTAGCTCAGTAGGTTCTGACCTGTCAATCTTTAACACTCTCCAAGTGGATCTATTCTTGCTACGTCCGATCATATAAAAGTTCTGTAAAAAATGCAAAATTGTGTTTATAGTCACAAATCTGATCAAGTTAAAGAAAAAGATGCAAGTGTGAAGGAGAAAACATATCATTAGGAAAGAATTATTTTGGCATGTCATGATAGATAATACAGCCAGTAACAAGTTTGAGAGAATGATATCACTTAAAGAATAACTATATTAGTGTCTTGCCTGATTAAGTACTTTATAAACAGCTTTAAAAATAAATTTCTGGACTAAATATGATCCAGAACTATGCTTAGAACGTTAGAAGGCGAATGACAATACATGAATCCCATAAACTGACTGTTTGGATGTAATTAGACTTAACACATAAGAGGTTGACTTGCTATTCAACTGAATTGATATATTATAAAATCATAAACTTCTTAAAAGCATACTATGACACTCCTGGGATGCAGGTATCTCCATGCCTGACACTGTTCAATCAATGAACCTCAAGGTAGGGGCCAATGAGAACATAATAAATTTGTGGTAGATCATACTTCTCTACCCTGCCCCACGCCACTCGCAAGCACATGTGAGGTGTGTAAACGATAAAATCATTAGGCACCAAGTCATATAGACCACAACATTTAATCAACAAACAGTAATCCATTCTTGATGATTATGACATGTAGAAATACATTTTCAAATTAGTATTAGTATCACAAATAAGGTAATCTAAGAAGAGCCTAACATACGTAAACTGAAATACTTAACTCCCTAATAATGCATACACAGATAAATCTAGCTGCACACATAACTGGTTTAATGCTCAATTGACGTGCACATCCTTATAATCGCCGAAATAAGCTAATTACATGTTGACTAACTTTAACATATTGATAGCAGAAAGCAGAAGATCATATACTCCAAACAATACAACCAAAAAAAGCTGGAAAACAGATGAAGAAAAGAAATCATACAGAGCGAGTCTCATAGAGTCTGAATTTCTGCAAATACTCATTATTAACTTTCGGAACCTCCGTGATCCACTCCTGTTGCTTGTTTTCCAAAGCCATTATTCCGATCCCGAGCCTCAAGCCCGGGCTATATCACGTAAACATACAAACTCAACAAATTCACCGCTGAACTACACCTCCGGAAACCTACTTTGTGCATTCTGCTCATCATTTGCAGCAAAAACAGTCGAAATCAGCTAATTAACACACAAAAATGAAGAAAACTCGCGATACGTTAAACAAATCCAAACAAATCATTCGCACCGGCAGTTATTCTGTAAAAATTAACCTGTGGTGTTGAAATTAACACAATAACATACGAAAATGGAGAAAACTCGATGATATGCTAAACAAATCTAAACAAATCATTCGTACCGTAACTTGTTTTGTGAAGAACTGAAGATGACTTGTAATGTTGAAACTAACACAATAACATACGAAAATGGAGAAAACTCGGTGATACGCTAAACAAATCCAAACAAATCATTCGTACAGGCAATTGTTCTGTGAACATGACTTGTAATGTTGAAATTAACACGATAACATACGAAAATCACGATAACATACGAAAATGGAGAAAACTCAGTGATACGCTAAACAAATCCAAACAAATCATTCGTACAGGCAATTGTTCTGTGAACATGACTTGTAATGTTGAAATTAACACAATAACATACGAAAATGGAGAAAACTCAGTGATACGCTAAACAAATCATTCGCACAGGCAATTGTTCTGTGAAGATGACTTGTAATGTTGAAATTAACAAAATAACATACGAAAATGGAGAAAACTCGGTGATAAGCTAAAAAAATCCAAACAAATCATTCATACCTTAAGTTGTTCTGTGAAGATGAGTTGTAATGTTGAAATTAACAAAATAACATACGAAAATGGAGAAAACTCAGTGATATGCTAAACAAATCCAAACAAATCATTCATACCTTAAGTTGTTCTTTGAAGATGACGTCTAATGTTGAAATTAACAAAATAACATACGAAAATGGAGAAAACTCAGTGATATGCTAAACAAATCATTCATACCTTAAGTTGTTCTTTGAAGATGACGTGTAATGTTGAAATTAACAAAATAACATACGAAAATGGAGAAAACTCAGTGATATGCTAAACAAATCCAAACGAATCATTCGTACCGTAAGCTGCTCTGTGACGATGACTTTTGGTGATGAATTTCGCCGGAGATTATTGAAATTCAAGTGCAGATCGGAGATTGAAACTAACGGAGATCCAGTGATTACAGATGAATTAGTTACAGATTGAATTTGGGGAGAAGATTAATGTGTGATGGATAGATTTGAGTTGAGATGCAGAGAGAGAAAGAGCGAAACGAAAGTCACAGCTCCGGCGAATGTATCCACATAAAATTAAAATGAATAATAATATAAATGTATGTGAAATTTTGCTATGAGCTTGTTATTTGAAGGGACCTACGGTGTGTTTTCAGAATTTCAGTTGTGAGGATTTACTATTTTAAATTATCATTTATGAACATAATTTTCTAGAATGTAGGTGTTTTTTCTTTATCATCATAACTTACAAGTTGCTAACCAACTTGATTAAGCAAATCGTGATTTGCGTTTGCACGGGTGAATGAATGACTTTCATGAGGTTTTGATAGGAAATCAGTGGAAAAAATATCCGAAACTGAGACATTTTTTTAGAAGAAATCATGTGTCTACCACGACATCACTCTTTATATTACGTACATGTTTATTAGTATTTTTAAACACATTAAAATGTATATACATGACATGTGAGTAACTGATTCAAGTTTGTATACTTATAAGTATATATATATAAACATATAATTTGAGTCTTGAATTTTATCAAAAGACAAAAGGTTTGAAATTTGCTGTTAATTATAAATAAATAGATGTATTGTATAAAACTCAAACATGTTTATATATTATAAATATATACAAGGTTTATCAAGTTTTATCAAGGAAAAGGAAAACAAAACGAATCGAAAAGGCCCATACACAAACACCTATTAGGTTGCACACCGCCACAGCCGGATCTCTCATAATGCAATGTATGTGGCTTTATTGGCCGTTAGGTACAACATTCACGTTCGAAGCCTCACATTACGGTTGCTCTAAACAATAATTCAAGATATTTAAAATTTCTTGAATTTCTTTTACTTTAGATTCAACTGGTATTTTAACACAAATGAAGAAACAAACCTATAACATAATACATTTTCTTTTTTTCGAAGTTAATCAAAACCATCCCAAATATCATATAACTTTTAGTCGGTTTTAATCATTAATAACATTATAACACAAACAAGTGGCTTACATTAGAATTTTCAATAAAAATGTTACATTTTTTAAATATGAAATAACATTGGTATCTCATGTCTAAATATCATTATTACGTACTTTGATTTTTGGTATATAGATTATACTAGGTTAGTCCTGTGTATTACACGGATTGAATAAATAAAATATTAAATAATTAGTACTAAAAAATTATTTATTATAAGATCGTGATTGAAGATAAAATATGTTTATAATTACGTACAAATAACTATTTAAAGTAAATAAACAATTATGTATTTTTTTAAACTTTTGTTTTTAAAAAATTGTGATTTTTAAATATTTTGTTTTAAGAAAAATGATAAAAAAAAGTTTGGTATTCTGTATTTTATAAAATTTCTGTTTTTAAAAAGTGTGTTTTTAATAAAAAACATGTTTTTAATTTATTAAATTATACATTTTTAATTTGAATATGGTACGAGTAATATTATTAGTATTCAGTATTATTATTAACAACATAGAGAAATGAGAAAATAAGAATAATAAGTCTTACATTTGTGTCACGCTTACTTTAGTTTTTTTATAGATAGATGGATAGGTTAAAAACCCATTAATTAAACAGATTATACTCAGTAATAAACACGAATGGTTACAGTATAATATTTTAATATAAAATATAATTATAGTTATATATACGTAATAGTTCAAGAAATAAAATAATTATACTAATTTTAACTTTCTTATCTAAAAAGTTTCATATTTAAACATTCGTTTTAAGTTTTTTTTTTTAAATATTTTTTTATAAAAGTCTTGTTTTTAAAAAATGCTGATTTGTAATGATTCTTGTTGTTTCAATAAGACAGCTTTTTAAAAATATTCACCTGTTTATAACTTTTTTTAAAAACAAAATGATTTAAATATTTTGTTTAAAAAAGTTTTAGTGTGTTAGAAAATTTCATATTATATAAAATTTTAGTTTTTTATTATTTAGATTTCAATTAAAAGATGTGATTTCCAATTTTCTTAATAAAATCTATTTTTAAAAAAGATAGTTTGATTTTAATAAGAGAGAGAAATATAACAATTAATATAATTCATTTTTAATAAGAGAGAAAAATTTATTTGATATTTAAATTACTATAATACCCATTTGAAGGGAAAATTGATATGTGCATGTCTAGAAGATTGACAAGTGACAAAAAATAAGATAAAAGAATGACAAGTGACAAAAAAAACTTACTTTATCAGAGGTTATAGATTGTTTTATACTTATAAAATAAATTCATGTCGTAATTAAATGTTTCTATTTCAATTACCCAAATTTAGGTTTTGACGTTAACTAAAAAGAGTGTGTCCACATATATTACATCATTCCTTTTTTATGTCACATGTTCCTCATGTGGCGTGTTTTGTCTTTACCGTTTTCACATATCATACTTTAAAAAAGATATTAAACAAATAACTAAAGGTTCTTTTATTTTACTTTTTCTGAAGATACCTTTTGGTATTACCAAACTCAATAAAAATAACAGTTTAAGGACTTCTTATCAAAAGAATGTCTAATTACTTTGAGTCTTCTTCTTAAATTAAAATTATTACATGACGGTTATTAACTATTTATTAATAGAGTATGCATATATCCTTCTTTATACGGTTATACTTATAAAAATCAAATATAAACATATAAGACCACTGGCAAACATATTTTCTTCTCGTTCTTTCCCATGTTACACATCAACGCTACACAACTTTTCTCATCTTCTTTAGCTTTCTCAGTTTTTATCGGTTTTAAATGACATCGTCTTAGATTTTTCATGTTTTTCCATTTTTATAACCCAACGGTCAAATAGTGTAGTGGTTGTGGCCGGTAAATTCCAGTGAAAATTCAGTTGGTTAGGCCTCTTGGGTCAGAAGGCATGGTGTTCCCACCCAGCCTAGATCTTTCCCGGACTCTCCCATACGCATCCTGGTTGCCACTCCATGTGTTTTTCTATTAACACCTCACTTTAGAAAATATAATATTTTACACGTTTACCAACTTACGTCGAAACGTAAACCAACTCAAAACGTACATAAAAATAAGCATTGAAACATTGTATATTTGACCAAACTCATTTCTAACAATATTTACCTCAAAATTTAGACGTATGTCAAAACATAGATCATCTCATCAGAAGCACTAGTTCAATCCGTCACAACAATTAAAATTGAACATTCACATTGTCAATCGATTTGGTATACACATTTATACAACATCATTAAACATCAGTTTACCTTGAAATAATATATATAATGTCTTGAGCCAACAAATCGCACTAATTACTAGACACCAAGCCGGTCCGATTACGCCTATTTACTTTGTTCTCATTAGAGCCGGTGAACTACACTAGTCAAACGAACTTTAATTCTCTTAAAGAAAACATTGGTATGAAGTAATCTTTAATATGGATTTTATAAAATTAAACTATACAAATACATAAAATAAAAACATGGTGAAGACGTATCCACATGGGCATGGTAGGACTTTGAGAGGTCCAGCTGTACCTAGTGACGTGTCGATGTTCGATTGTTGTTGCTATCTCTTAGCTGTCACCATTTGACAACTAATATTACCTATTTTCTCACTCTTTGTGTTCATGTTCATATTATATTCTTGAACCGAAACCTCGAATATGCTATTATACAATATGTTAAGTAATTATCAGTTATTTATTATATTATTAACTTAGAAGTTAGAACACGCATGAGTTAATTGTTCTTAATAAATTAATAAGTAATAAATATATAATTAATTATTATTTGGACGACGACTAATTTTAGTCTTTTGTGACATATGAGAAAGAGACGTGAAGATATAATATTTAGAAATCGTCACGTCAACATTCCATGTTTTCACCATCAATAAATAATATTTACAAATCGTCAAAGATAGTTTAATGTGTTGCAGTTCCACGAAAGTTTGGTAATTAGAAAAAATAATAATACTTGGGCTTTCTTGGATATGTGTTTGAGTCGTGTATGAATTGCTATTAGGAAATATTGATAGTAATTTGTAATTTTTAATTGGATAATGAAAATTTGTTTTGAGAATGTGCATCGGAATTCATATGTAAAATCAGACTAAGGGTCTTCTTTGTACAAGTAGAAAACTATCATAATGATTTGTACAAGTAGGAAACTATCCTAATATTTTAAATGATGGTTATAACTATTAACTGCTATTTAGTTAGATTAATAGAATAATCATCAACAAAATATCGATTACTGCTGGTGATTAATTTACTGTTGGCTTGTAGTTACCGTTGACAGTCCAATTGTTGTTGAACCAAGATGTCGCAAATCATCTATTGCTACTGATTCAGATGGCAATGACCATTAATGTCATGGATCATTAGTCTAACTTTTATGTAATTTTTCAACAATCAAGTAAATTTAATCTAATTTCTGGTGTTATAACAATTATAAAAACTATATATTTTTAATCTTTTTACAATTACAATAATACGTAATTTTTTGTAAATTTGTTTGCACTTTTAACCCTACAAACAATGGTCGTACATGGATATGTAAAGATTCGTTTCAACCGATCAAAAATGGGTTGTGTTATACAACATCTTTTTATGTTATTGAGACATCCTATTGTCTTTATCTCTTTCCATATATCTATACGTATGTATAGAAAGAGATAAAAAGAATGTAAATATATTAGGTGTATCAATGACATACTCATAAAAAAATCTTTAATGAATTATTATATTCTATATTTTCTAGGTGTGTAAAGTTTTTCTAAGCGAATATAATATTATATTAAATTTATCGTGGTTATTTAACATATTAAAATTTTATATTAAAAGCAAGAGAATATTAACTAGTCGAAAGTTCTCACTGTTTACATTTATGAAAATAAAAAACATTAATCATCTGAAACTTTTTTAAAATATAATAAATAAAAAGTGTAGTATAATCTGACCAAAATATAATCATTAATTTAAAAATCAATTTAAATAACATAAATCAGACTCTATAAGTGCAGTTGTTTGATTTCGACACGACATTTTGAAATCTTATGATCTACAATGATGCTAACTAGTGTTTAATTTCTCCCGCGCTACGTGCGTAAACGTTTGATTGCTTTCTCTTGTATTACGTGACTTGATTTTGTTTGTTGTCGGCGCTGCTATCGGAAACCACAAAAGCGAATACCAATGTCGGTTATAAACATAAATAAAGATGATGAATAAATAGACAAAACCATATATCATCAAAGAAAATTGCTATCATTAAAAACAAATATCACTTAATTAAAACCTAACTCAATTCATCCTTTAAGGCATTTAAAGATCAATAACAAAAATTTGAACAATCCAGTTCTTTTTGTTTGAAATTAAAATTGTATTTCCCAAGAAGTTTGTAATTATAAGCCTCGCGCCCAGGTGGTCTTCGTAATAGAAGAGACATTTGGCGATAAGCTTGCGCTTGTTTATAGATCATCATAAATGATTAAAGTGTGTCGTTCACGGTACATAAAATATTCAGCCAGATCTGTTGTTTCGGCTACCACAATAGTATATTCCATCACGCCTCTTTCCTGGAAAGTAGTCACTACCTGAGCCACAGAAGATGTTTTCTGACCAATAGCTACATAAACGCATATTACATTTTGTCCTTGTTGATTTAGAATTGTTTTGCACACTCTCCTTAAATATTTTTTTTCTAATTTATGTGCATTACCATCATTCTCTATGTACATAGTTCCCTAATTTCATACCCATCTAGGAGCTCTCTAGAGCTTCATCTTCTTCCTTCTCTTTGGGGTTCATTCATGTGCAACTCATCAGAATAGCTTAGTTCTTGTTGTGAACCTTACAACCTCCCTTTGTCTTAGTCTTGCCAGTGGCAAAGCTTGAACCACGGTTTAAGGGGCGGGGCGAAAGTAAACTGTTTTAGGGGGGGCGAACATTATATTTATTAAAAAATTCCACTACCGGACTGAAAATTTACACCGCCGAGCCGAAAATTAACACTACTGACGGAAAAAAAAGGGCCCCCGACCCCTATATGAAGCTTCGCCGGTGAGCCTTGCTAACCCATCGACAATCCAACTATCCCCGATTCGAAGGGAGAGAGTACCAGATGATTTAAAAATAAAAAAAGCTATATGTACCCACGTCTTCTACACTTCTTGGAGCAAATAGAGTCTTTCATACACCAGTAGAAAATAAAATGACAATTGAAAAGTGATGTGTGTAAACTACAGTGGCCAAATCAGAAACTTCTAAAACTTTACTGTAACACCGACGTTACTTTTTAATATATAATAATTGTTACCAGAGATTTAATATTATGCTATATTGCTATTGTCATTTAAGTATATTGATATTTGATAGTGGCATAACTATACATGGACATTAAGGTGAGAGTAATCAAAAAGCGTTCACATACGTATCACATAAGTTGTCGGTAAATGTGCGCAAAGAAAATGTATATGGATTAGCGAGGGTGAACTCAAAGTAATAGGGTGATGGGATGTAATATAATCTGATTATAAACTTAAATGTAATCTAATAAAGCAAAATCTTTTGGAGCCACGTAACGTTTTTTTCAGGTAGTCTATCTAATCGTCATCTAAGACTCGTTCACGTATTCTCACTAGAATGAAAGTTATATGTGTTAGATTCATATTTACTAAAAACATGTTTATAATTAATCGTTCAATTCTCATTTTTGAAAATATAAATTAATTTCTATAATCACACAATATTTGAATCAAGTTTCGTTCACACATTCTGTGTTCATGTAATACATTTTTACTCAAATTTTAAAAAATTAGAAATTTTTATTTATTCATTTATCTATTTATTAAAATTATATTTTACTCCAATTGTTTATTTTATATCATCATTGACAAAACGTTTTAAATTTATTATAAAATGCTATTGTTAGATGTGAATATATAAATCTTCATACTATTATAATTATGTAATTAATATAAAAAAAATTTAAAATTATGCACTATATACAAATATATATGAATAATAATTATCGTTTTTCGTATATTATTGTTTATAACCTAAATATGTTTGTAATATATAATAAATTTATTTATGCATCAATGTCTTACTTATACAATATATTAGATTATACATATATAATATTAATTATATAAATTTTCTATTCTCATTTGTGTGACAAGTAAAACAATGTATCTAATATAGTAACTAATAAAACAACATGTATCTAATATAGTAACTAATAAAACAACATTTGAGCCCATCATTGCATGAGTGTGGTCACACCAAGCCCCCAACCCCATCTTTATGCATGAGTGTTACATGAGATATATTTAATAAAATATGACTTTTAGTAAAATTATAAGGTTGTGGATGAGTAACCTACTATTGCTTTTATAAATGTTATTATTTATTTTGTTAACAACAAATAACAAACCTACCCCAAATTAATGTTTTAAACAATATCACATTAAAGAAATCATGGATATATAGAATGGTCTTGTGACCTAATGGTATTAGTGTTCTGGACAAATATGATATGTGTAATTCATTGTCAATATAATATTAGATGGAATAAGGGGAAAAAATATTGTTCAAACAAAAAAAATCTACAGAGATTATTTGTTTAATTGACTGATTAATTAACACTGAGACGTTTTATATTTACAAAATAAACAAGTTTCATTTGTATAAGCATGAACTATATATTAATGAAAGAAAGTTTTAATTAAACATATGTGATGCTCTTGATTAAACTTCAATGCTCTAGGCCCGACATTATTACATCCATATATGATGGATTTGATTCATCAAAACCTAATTAGTCAAACGTGAGAGAGAGTAGATACTAGATAGCACCATGTTGTCTTTTTTTGTTTTGTAGAGTACCATATGATACATGTGTTCAAGCTTGTAAACAATAATTCTTACATACCACCGAATCATGTCGATGTAGTTTGTTAATTGTTGCTAATCAACCTCTATATATTATGATGTAGAAGTTTTATGCATGAAAAAGGACATTTTTTATTAGTACCCATCTAGAATTTCAGATTAGTATTCCTCTATCCTCACATATGTGTCACATAGACCACAAACACTCACAAAAAGTCTCGAGTAGAGATGCTCTTACACCACACTCAACCGCTCATCATGGTGATATATTCTACTTTGCCAACACGTTGGGATGTGAGAATCGTTCTCTAGAAACGTGTCGTCTTAATCGGAATTACTCATTATAATATCAAAATCTTTCCTTGTATATGGCATTGTGAGATTTACCTAGGCACTAATCATCCTTTATAATGTTCGTCCCAACATCTTTACGAACTCACTATCCATAAAGTTTGTCCCATACTCCCATAGTGAACAAAATATCTATATTTAAAAGCCCTATTAAAAAGTGCGTGAGTAAACCGATTTAAACATATAAAAAACTAATTATAGATTACTTTAAAAGTTTATAACTTTTTCTAAACAACGAATATTACTCTATTTATATTTACATCATAACTAAATTACATCAAACCGTATTTGATAGGGCTCGAGCCTTAACTTCAAATGGAATAACATTGTTCAAACTCCAATGCTTTACCATTAGTCATTGGATCCAACCTCTCACTCTCGTAAATTTATAATTAACTACATTTTTTTATACCAATGGCCATTTGCCTCAGTGGTACCCTGATGGTTTCTTTCAGGGGAGGTCGAGCCGAAGTTTTTTCAATTGTAGGTTTCAATTTAAGAGGTTGGGTTGCAATCCTGATTAAAAAAACAAACATGTGACTCGATTAAGAAAACACTTATTTTCTTTAACATTGAAGCACTATTGTCAGTAAGAAAAACACTATTTTTCTTTGATAAAATAAATACAAAATTTGTTTCAATAATGATACTCGAATATGAAAAAGACTATTATTGTATCTACGCAAATAACGGGTATCATGTGGAAATAAATAAATAAAATATAGGTTGAAAGAGACTTGGCCCTTACGGCCTCAAGTATAATAATTGATATTTACTTAAACGTGGCACCATTTAGAAAACAGGTGGACTGTTTCGACATATGATTTGAAAATGATTAAATTGACAGTTTAATATAAGCTGTATTATATTGAGTATAATATTGAAAACTAATAATATATAATCCGGAAATATTTTCCTAGAAAATAGTTACAATTGAGTTCATAGGCAAAAGAAATTAACCTATATAACTGTCGTCGTCTTCTTCTTCTTCTTCTTTTTTTTTTTTTTTTTTTTATAAATAAATTTAAGTCTAGTTTGTTATTATTCTTTTTAAACTCACTGAGCTTTAATATATTCAATATTAAAAATTAAAAACTAGTTAAAAACGTTCATCTAAACTATTTATGACTATGTTTAAACCAATTATAATGGCTTGTCTTAACATTACTACTGATTACTATTGTGTGTCTACTTTCTTATGATAGTGCGTGCAAATTAATTACAACAGAACGTTTAATATTTTAACAATTTATCTAAACCGTACATGTTTGACACGTGAATAATGGATGCATACCTAATATACATGATGCGTCTAGACCACTATAATTATGCATCTAAAAATACATGTAATTCAACGGATGCCTATGTCTAAAATACATCTGTCAAGTCTTGAATGATGGTGTTGTCTACACACATTTTCCACTTGTGCATAAGTGACTTATATACGTTATTGTTTTTTAAGAAAAATCATATCATAAAATCAAGTATTTTATTCATTTTTAAATTTAGTTAGTATTGTTATATCTAAAAAACAAATAACTCTTCAAAAGAGATTGATGTACTTTGCATACAACTTGCATCAGATAATAGTGTGTCTGACTCAAGCGTCTTTTGTCATGCTGCTTCTAGCGTATATAACGATGCATCTAAGCTATGGATCTTTGCTATAATAAATTAAGTTGTTAGCCAGATGAATTTACCCATTCCTTTATGGTACAGTTGTTACATATCGATGACTTATTACTCATTTTATGAATTTTATAATTTTTAAACTTTTGTCAAATAACTTGTCTAAAGCTATTTTTGTTATTACGACTAATGTTATAAATCGACATTAGAATGTGAATGTTTATTTGTGTTGGTAGTTATGTCTATTGGTATAACATAACAGCCAAAAAGTTTTAAATGGTTTGTATGGCCATGACATGTGTTGTGTATTCACACCATAAATTTATATAAATCAGGGTGTTTATCGGTTCGTTTTTCAATATATTCGATTTATTCAATTTGATTTTTTTAGGTCAAAAGCCCATACATTATACCCTAATAATTTTCATGAATGATAATGTTATGGCCTATGATGAGTTCGAGGCAATGACCGATGAGTCATTGAGTAGACTGGAGAGAACGATGGCGCTGAGAACAAGATACGGTCTACTTGGGTTGATTATCTGGTATGTATAAATGTAGTTGTAAGAATGAGCCAAATCTAATATAGTGTAAAGTATAATATAACTACATGCATGTGCAGTAACAGAGCTTGAACACTCTCATATGGGGATGGAGGAGTGAAATCAAATGAGCTTTTTTCAAGTGACCGATTCGCCACACAACTTTAGCCTAATTATAGTTGAAATGTTTGTTTGACTATTGTAATGCGTCCGTGTGAGCAACACGACATGATAATTGTGAAGCTTAGATCGAGGATATGCGAACTTCGATAAATATAGTTGAACTTAAGAATATAAACAATAAAGCATCGATACCTCTTAAGATGTTTTGTGTGTTAATATAACACATGAGTAAGCCGGTGTGTTGTTCTATATTTAGTCAGGGTTGTGAATTTTGACACGAAAACAAAACAAATAGGAAATTTATGGCTTGTGTTTAAAAATAAAAAAAAGAAGAGAACGTTAAGGTTGCTTAAATGTAATATTCTATATACATTTGTACTTGTGTAAATCTGTCATTTAAGAGTAATGCAAAAAAATAATAAAATTTTAAGTTAAATGGATCATGTTTGTGTTACACCATGAGAACTTATTTTGTGTTTGGCTTGTGTGTTTAACGTGATTTATGGTTCTTGTCATGTGTGGGTCGACCTATCTACCCAAGAACTTTAACAAGTAACTTTGTTTTGAAAAGTGTACACTATCATAAGAGTGTGGAATATGCTAAAGTCTTTTAACAACAATTCATAATGTATTTACTAAATGATCAAAAAGTGCATCAACCCTAACAAATAGGAACAACTATCATAGAAGACATGCGCTTTAACATTGAAAATTTATAATACACGAGTGAAAGTTGATACATAAAATTAGACTCGCGTGATATAAAAAATTTAATTTCATAAGACATAAATATCATTTAATGAGGATTAAGTCTACCTCACAGGACCATAAGCTTCATGTTTCACATAACTAGATAGATATAGTTGTGCTCTTATGTCTATAGAATCAGATAAAATGTTACTAACAGGGACAAACCAAAGTAGAACCCACCAGGATCAAGTTATTTTATTGTTTTTTAAAATTTATACGGACCGTATAGTATTGAAGAATCAAAAATATGATTGACCTCAGTATTTCTTTTAACGTAGACCTCATGATTCTATGAAAAAATTCTATGACCCCTAAACTCTTATAAAAAATTTATATAAACTTAATCCGACTTAAAATAGACAATGCTTAATAGTTTACTCTTAAAATTAAAAAAATGTTAGAGGCCGAATTATATATTTCTAATTTAGTATTTTAGTGGACTGAGATTAAGTTAAATTCTTCTAGTTAAGTCCCAATCTATATAAGCATGCCCAATAACCCATTCACTTGAAGGCCTCAATAAGCCCAGTTATCCAATTTGCATATCTAATTACCCATAATCCATTTACCCAACATACTTTCATTAAATCTCTCCGATCATATACTAGTTTAATTTTGTCACCCTAATAAAAAGATGAAATTAGACGAGTATATATGATTAGAGGTCATGCCAACCAAAAGGCCATGATTTTCATGAGCGTTTAATGTATATCCAGAAGTTTTCGTCTTGATTGGTTTGAACAATATGAAAATTGATCAGAGTATACATAATATTTTACTTGTTTAAGGAAAAGACCACAAATATCCATTTTCCTTCTGTTACAATCACTTTCGCTAGAGCATCCGATGCTCTAAGTTATTATCCACCTTTTCCTATATGTAAAAAGGAAAAACGGTCTTCTAGTTTCGGGATATGTGATAAATATTAAATTGATAAACATCGAATCCTTGATCTTGATAACAACTTGCTATTTTTCAAATGTGCTACTGAAAAATTATTTGCTTGTTATAATTTGTATTTGACTAGGTGGAGACCAAGGATATGATGGCTCAGAAAATATGACTGATAAGTCTAATGGTTTGTAAACTTTAATAAGTTTGATAAGTTTTATGGTTTTTAAGCTTTAATAAGTTTGATGGTTTGTAAGCTTTAATTCATTCACGAGTAGTTTCTTTGACATATTAAGCGTATTGTTTACCTACTAATTTCAATAGTTGTTATGGTTCCACAAACAAATATGATTTTAGAACTTTTATTGAGGAGATGACCACTTTAACACATGTGGTTTGTATGTATTGTAAATGAATAAAATGATTCGAGAAAGTCAACAAAAGAAATCGAAAGAAACAATATTATATATCATATATATAATTTGAAACAGAAAATAGTTTAAACTTGAAATGTTTGAGGTGCCTAGTGTTGTATAAAAAAAGAGGTTTCGGACCCGAATCTTGACTATCCTACCCAGAATTGGTTTCGGTTCCTACCTGATAGAGAGTAAAAACGACTACCTGAAAAAAAAATCGGTCAATTCCAAACAGGGTATGGTTTGCTTTGAACCAACTGGATCCAAACCGGCCAAAAACGGCTCAAACCAGGAAAAGCCGGACAACAACACGAACCGAACCATTTAACTTGGCGGTACTTATAGAAATTAGAGTTGGGAAAAAACCGATTTGTGTATCTCTCGACCTAACCTGACGCACCTAAACCAAAAACACTAGCATTTTATAATACCTTAAAAACCATAATGAAAATCATTTTAAGTATCATGTACAAGGGCAATATGCACAGGAAGTATAGAAATACATACGCTTTATACATATACTTATTCATTTGTTCGCGGCACACATTTCAATTTTAGTTTTTTCGTGGTCTTACGCCCCCCGTCACCTTCAACCAATGGCGGAGGATAGTGGGGGCCGGGGGGGCCGCCGCCCCTCCTATTTTTTTCGTTGGTGGTGTTAAATTTTAGTCCGTTAGTGTAAATTTTTGGCCCGGTAGTTAAATTTTTATATAAATATTGAGTTCGCCCACCCTTAAAAAAAATTAATTTTGCCCCCGCCCTCTTACGAGGATGTTCAAGCTCCCCCATTGCCTTAAACGCGCAGATTGATGAAACGTTTTTAAGTAAGTTTTTTTTTCGTAGTTTTATGCCTAGCTGCAATGTTGTGTATTTAATACTAGTTAACACACCGAGAAAAAATTGACCATATTATATAGAAAATAATTTCTTGTTAGATACCGTCATACCGATTCTCTCATTAGCTTCGTCCCCTTTTTAATATATAGATCAGCGATAATATTTTTCTATTCTGTAGGTTAACTTTTGGGCTGCCTCGAAAAGAACCTACATATCGAATCACTAGTCCACTAGCCGGCCATCTTTACACCATCTATTTAATTTGATATGAAATAGAAAGGGTCCGGTTATCGGGACCCATTTAATTATAAATCAGCACCCCTAAATTTTTATATTGATCGTATAGGCGTATGCACGTCGTATCATGTTATATGAAGCATAAAACCTCTCTGACAGTTCCTTGATTTTTTCCTTTTAGTCAGTGTCGAAATTTGCTATACGTGTCATACAAGGGGTCGTATATAGCCCTCGGGTAGCCTCCTAAATTTTTCTTCATAGTCAGTGTCGAATTTGTTATACGCGTCATACAAGACTTCGTATGGTTATATGGGGCGTATAGCACTTTAACAACTCCCCATAAATTTAAAAGACATTTTCGTAAGAAATATAATAGTATACTGCTATATACTAAAAAACCATGGTCGGTGCCCTTTACCACCTCTACTTTCAAAATTAATACTTTGACCACGTTAATTTTTTAAATTTTTTGATAAAATGACACTTTGAAAACTAAAGTTCATGTTTACCCAATGTACACTTTAGTTAAAAGAAAAACTAATTTTTTACGTTCTTATTTTATATAAGTGTTGTCATAAATTCGAGTTTATCTATGCTTGGATGTAAATTTTGTTCGGAAACAAACAATATTAAATATAAAATGTTTGAGGTGCCTAGTGTTGTATAAAAAAAGAGGTTTCGGACCCGAATCTTGACTATCCTACCCAGAATTGGTTTCGGTTCCTACCTGATAGAGAGTAAAAACGACTACCTGAAAAAAAATCGGTCAATTCCAAACAGGGTATGGTTTGCTTTGAACCAACTGGATCCAAACCGGCCAAAAACGGCTCAAACCAGGAAAGCCGGACAACACACGAACCGAACCATTTAACTTGGCGGTACTTATAGAAATTAGAGCTGGGAAAAACCGATTTGTGTATCTCTCGACCTAACCTGACGCACCTAAACCAAAAACACTAGCATTTTATAATACCTTAAAAACCATAATGAAAATCATTTTAAGTATCATGTACAAGGGCAATATGCACAGGAAGTATAGAATACATACGCTTTATACATATACTTATTCATTTGTTCGCGGCACACATTTCAATTTTATTTTTTCGTGGTCTTACCCCCCCCCGTCACCTTCAACCAATGGCGGAGGATAGTGGGGGCCGGGGGGGCCGCCGCCCCTCCTATTTTTTTTCGTTGGTGGTGTTAAATTTTAGTCCGTTAGTGTAAATTTTTGGCCCGTAGTTAAATTTTTATATAAATATTGAGTTCGCCCCCCCTTAAAAAAAATTAATTTTGCCCCCGCCCTCTTACGAGGATGTTCAAGCTCCCCCATTGCCTTAAACTCGCAGATTGATGAAACGTTTTTAAGTAAGTTTTTTTTCGTAGTTTTATGCCTAGCTGCAATGTTGTGTATTTAATACTAGTTAACACACCGAGAAAAAATTGACCATATTATATAGAAAATAATTTCTTGTTAGATACCGTCATACCGATTCTCTCATTAGCTTCGTCCCCTTTTTAATATATAGATCAGCGATAATATTTTTCTATTCTGTAGGTTAACTTTTGGGCTGCCTCGAAAAGAACCTACATATCGAATCACTAGTCCACTAGCCGGCCATCTTTACACCATCTGTTTAATTTGATATGAAATAGAAAGGGTCCGGTTATCGGGACCCATTTAATTATAAATCAGCACCCCTAAATTTTTATATTGATCGTATAGGCGTATGCACGTCGTATCATGTTATATGAAGCATAAAACCTCTCTGACAGTTCTTTGATTTTTTCCTTTTAGTCAGTGTCGAAATTTGCTATACGTGTCATACAAGGGGTCGTATATAGCCCTCGGGTAGCCTCCTAAATTTTTCTTCATAGTCAGTGTCGAATTTGTTATACGCGTCATACAGGACTTCGTATGGGTTATATGGGGCGTATAGCACTTTAACAACTCCCCATAAATTTAAAAGGCATTTTCGTAAGAAATATAATAGTATACTGCTATATACTAAAAAACCATGGTCGGTGGCCTTTACCACCTCTACTTTCAAAATTAATACTTTGACCACGTTAATTTTTTAAATTTTTTGATAAAATGACACTTTGAAACCCCCCCCCCCCCCCCCCCCCCCCCCCCCCCCCGAGCTTCAAAGTTCATGTTTACCCAATGTACACTTTAGTTAAAAGAAAAACTAATTTTTTACGTTCTTATTTTATATAAGTGTTGTCATAAATTCGAGTTTATTTATGCTTGGATGTAAATTTTGTTCGGAAACAAATAATATTAAATATAAAATGTTTATGTGCTTATTTTTATGTAGTTATTGAGTTGATATAAGTCTCAATGAAAATTTTGTTTAGAAATTAGTACAGCCAAATATATATGTTTTTATTTAATGATATATATTTGAGTTACTCTAGTTTTGATGTAACTTTGATTCAGAAACATGTTTATTATTATGTATGTTTTGAATTACTTTACGTTTCGACTTAAATTTTGTTGGAAACGAGTGGAGTAAAATATGATACGATTTCATTTGACGGTAAAATTCGACTTACTCTACATTCCGCCAAAAACTTATTCGAAAACGAATGGGATCAATTATAGTATACAGTTGCGCCGTAACAACACACGACGGACGACGGGTAAGATACTAGTTATCTTTCTTATTCTATCATGCCGATTTTTTTAATATGTTTAATTTCTGTTGAGAAATCTTTTTCATAAAAGGTAAGATGTATAATGCTATACGGATTTAATGATGACATTTGATAACACTCTGCCAAACTTTTTGCTGCTTTTCATAACATGAGAGATTGTTGGAAAAGATATACCACAAAAATCTATTTTAAATATATTAAATAATTAAAACTAGCAAACATGTGTTATCAGATGAGCATTCTTCAGTAATAATATCCACGTACGTGTCACTGATTGGTGTCAGATGCTAACAGAATTACGTGGTGTTTATTTTTCAGTTTTAACGTTTATGAGGCCTATGTTAGTGCGTCCGTCGACCTCTACGAACGCATCCGTGGGTTCTGTTTGTAGGTTTTGTAGGAGAGAGATGAGAGGATACGGGGTCATCCGTGATAAGAGGATAAGAGCATAATCAATAGAAAACATTAAAAACAATAAAAAAAAGGATAAAAGCATCATCAATAGAAAACATTAAAAACAATAAAAAACAAGTCTAGTCAGTTAATAAATCAGACTTGCCTTGCTGGGGTTGGACCAATCAGACTCTATTGCACTTGCTGGCATTCTTCGGTGTCAATGGTCAGACTTGCCTTTTGTGCATCTCGGGATCCCAATTGGGGCTAATATGAGCCTCGTGAAGAATTGGCAGCCAATCATGGATAAATTCAAAGTAAAACTATCTTCTTGGAAAGCGAAGTCTCTTTCATTTGACGGTAGATTGACTTTAGTTAAGTCTGTCCTTGGGTCATTGCTTACTTATTACTTATCCCTTTTAAAGCGTCGGTTTAGGTTTTACAAAGGCTAAAAAGAATCAGAAGGAATTTCTTATGGGAAGGGTTGGGGGAAGTTAGAAAAATTAAATGGGTGGCGTGGAACAAAATCACCACGCCTAAAGAGGCGGGTGGTCTTGGGGGTGGTGAGCATCAAAGACTCTAATATGGCTCTTTTAGCCAATTGGAGATGGAGTTTTAAAGTGAACAGATCGCTACTTTGGGCACATACCATACTGGCCATTCATCATCAGGTTCGTAAGCCTATGGTTATTCCTCTTAAAAGATCCATAAAAGGAGTATGGAGGAATATAATAAATGTTGACAAAGAGCTCCAAAAAGAAAACATAAACCTGGACAATCTAATGATGGGCCAATTAGGTAGGGGTGATAATATTGCATTTTGGATTGATAATTGGGGGGGTTCTGGTTGTTTAAAAGATATGTTCCCAAGTTTGTATGAGAATGAGAAAGAAAGGCTTGTGTAGTGGCTCAAATAATGGATATAAATAATGGTTCTTTGTTATGGAGATGGAATTAGAAAAGGCTAGGTTAAATAACTGGGAGAAGGAGGATCTAGATCGGATGATTGCTTTGTTGCAGACTATCAATAGAAGGTCAGGGGAAGACACATGGCGGTGGATGGGAGATGATTTAGGGGAATTTTTTGTTAAATCGGTACGAAAGATCATAGAATCTAATAGACCTCCTGTGGACGGATCAAGCGGGTTCCATTAAAGATACACTCCTTTATTTGGAAGGCTAGATTAGGTGGCTTACCGACGAAAGATGCATTATTAACACGTGGGGTGGAGTTGGGTTCCTTGGAATGTAGCTTATGTTTCGGTCATAACGAATAGGTTGATCATGTCCTTTCTTCATGTAACATGATTATATTTGTTTGGTCTAGGATTAAAGCATGGTGTGGAGGTCCAGCGCAGATTCCTTCGTCAATCCGTCAAGCGATGATTGACTTGGACAACTTTAGTTGCAACCGGAAGTTAAGACCCATCATCCATTGCATTTACATGGCGATGTGGTGCATATTTGGAAGGCTAAAAATGACTTGATATTCAACAATAGATCGGTTAATCTTACATCGATAGTGAAGGATGTTATAGTTAACACGTATTGGTGGCTTAAAAACAGAGCGATGCTAAAAAACTTAGATTGACATCATTGGTGTAAATTTGATTTAAATAACTTCTTGGTATAATTAATGTTTGGGCTCTAGCATCTTGCTAGTAGTCTTTTTAATAAAATGTTCTTTGTGTTGTCGTTCAAAAAAAAAGTTATTATATCAGAAAACATTCAATATTTAAAACCTTTAAAAATTCCTACAATAAGAAAACTTAAAACATTATCACATCACCAACATCTTTTTATTTTTAACCACTAATTTCTTTTCTCTTAATATTCCATGTATATATTACACGGGGTCCGACACCAACTCATTTTTGGTTGTTCATGGGGAAGAACTAGTGTATCAAAAACGACCCCCTCCAATGGTAAAAAAAATTAATAAATGTCTACGTGGTTGTTTTTGGGATATGAAAACCATCTATTGGAGATGGTCTAAGGGGTCATCCATGAGGAGGAGCTGTCCGTGAGATACTAGGGATGTTAAAAACTATCCGAATCCGAGAATCCGAATCCGAAATATCTAAAAAATCGGATTCGGATAGTGATTTTCAAAAGTTTCGGATATTCGGATATCCGATTATCCGAAAACTAAAAAGTATTTTTTTATTTTTTTAAAATTTAGATATATTTTTACTTTAGATTGAGATTTTTTAGTCTATATTGGGACTTTTATGATATGAGTTGTTTTTTTATATTATTTTTATAATAGCATATGTCTAGTTATTGTAAAAAAAAACTAAAAACTAAAAATAAATTTCGGATATCCAAATCACTATCCGTATCCGTATCCGAACTTTTGGATACGGATACGGATAGTGATTTTCGGATATCCGAAACTTCGGATGCGGATAGTGATTTCTACTATCCGAAATTTTCGGATAACCGACTTTGAACACCCCTATGAGATACTTCACCGAACAAGGATGATGTGGTGGTCCGTGGACTACCTTGGACTAGGGGTGTTCGAAAACCATAAAAGCTCAAAAAACAAATCATATACGTAACCAAGAAAATTGAATCGAATGGTGATTAGGTTTTCAGATCCTTTCCTTGTTGTATCTGAATTGTAAATTCGGTTTTTGATTTGGTTATCGGTTTCACAAAATATTGTTTGTTTGGTTCAATTATCCGAATACAACCAAATCCAAATTGCGAATTTGTCTTACTTGGTTCGGTTAGACATGTTTCTAATTCGATATGGCTCGTTTAATGGATAGGTCCAAAAACTATCATAACCTAATGAATAGTTAATCAGATCGTTGAACACCCGTACCTCAAACCGGTCGATTCTCTTGAAACACATTTGGTTCATTGAAATCTAAATATCATTCCTTAACGTGTTTGGTTTGTATAATTTACAGGAATTAAAATGTTCTAACTGATACATAAATTGGAACTAAAACAATGCACACAAATTCGTCAATGTTACGTGATTCAAAATTCCTTTCAAAATGTTAAAGAACTTAAACTCCAACCATTCACATTCCTCGTATCCACAACCCCTGTTGTGGTGTTGTCACCTGGCCCACCCTACAAACCACCACCACTTTTATCATCGTACCACCATCACTAGTAACGGTATCGCCCCCACCACCTCGTATCGTTAATAGTGGAGACATGGTGACGTTGTTATTGTCTCCACTGCCCTATGTGGTCACCATGTCTCCACTATTTTCATTGTTGCCACAAGTCACCAATTGTGGTGGCGATGGTGACAAATAATTGTGGTGTCATCGACAGTGGATAAGTTGTGAGTGTCGATGTTGTGACGAGGATGTTGGCTCTACAAGGATAGTGGCATCGATTAATAGTGGTTATGGACAATACAATACTTGACTGAATATCAGTACTCTAGCGGACAAGATGCATCTTTGGTAGGTGGTAACTGTGTTGATAAATTACAGTTCTTTTGTAATTGTTTTTTAAACCGAATGTTTTATAAATTCAAATGTTCTTCGAGTTTCTTTTAGATTCTACTTTTCTTAGACAATTATTAAAGAAACTATTTATAGAATGTGACATAAGGACATAAGGTATTCAAATAAAGATTGATCAGTTTGGAAGACTAGAAAAGTCACAAAGGCCACGTATCTTCATTTAGAGTTCCAATGTGTTACAACTAATTCATAAGACTATGCACTCAGTTATATAAAATCATGAATTTTAGGATTATAAAACCTGAAAATCTAACACCATATCAATCTTGTATTTTTTATTATTATTATTTATCGTTGATAAAGATAGAGTGATGAACCCACCTTGGGGGACAAGGTCAACAGCTCAAGCAACCCCAATCTTTTTTATATGTTACGTATAGTATCAAAAATCGATTGACCCTCTAGGTTATTCGAACGTGGTTGAATTGAACTCTGATACATGATTAGTGATTAACTTCATCTCTCTTAGTATAGGGTGGTGGGGTTGTATACTTGTATGTTGGTATGTCAATCAGGTAGCTCGGGTACATGCGGCTACACCACCGCCTGCGATGTATATCAAGGGTGCATCAAAACCTACAACGGGTTTGCGGCAAAATGCCTTTGTTGCAGTTTTCATTTTAGGGTAGTTAACACTTTTTACATGAGGATAGTGACGTCACCAATTATGATAATTTAGGATAGATGATGATACATTTGAGGTGACTGATTTTATTGATGGAATGTTAGAGTTGACACAGGTAGTTAAGGAAACACCCAATTCACCCTTAGTTGACGGACAAGTTTTTCTGTTTTATTTTTTGTTAGGTTTTTCAGGGGGCCTTTTCTTTTTTCTTTTTTTTTCCACTTGTCCGTAAGCTATTATGATAATTTAGGATAGATGATAGTACATTTGAGGTGACTAATTTTATTGATGGAATGTTAGAGTTAACACAGGTAGTTAAAGAAACACTTAATTCACCCTTAGTTGACAGACAAGTTTTTCTGTTTTATTTTTTGTTGGGTTTTTCAGGGGGGTCTTTTCTTTTCTTTTTTTCCCCCTTATTGTTAATAAATAACTTTTTAGGTTCTTTTACCCTGCAGCCATCCAAATTAGTATTTTTTTTTCAAATGGTTTTAATCATTCTTTAAAGATTTAAAGATAGAAAACTTGAATTTCAATCTTTAAACCCTTTTTCTATGAGGGTTTCTGCAAAGTTTTGAAACTAACAATCTTTCATAATAGTTTTTGAAGGGTGTAACATCCTGCATATTTGTAATTTCGTTTTTTGTTTCGTAAGACGGATTAAGCAAAATCCGTCTACTATATGACCCGACTTAAATGACTAACATAAAGTTGATAGAGATCCAAGAATCAGAAAAAAAAAAAAAAAAAAAAAAAAAAAAAAAAAAAAAAAAAAACAACTAACGGATGGTAAAGTTTGTTGAATCCGCCCCTAGTCACAGGTAAACCATCAAAGCAAAAATTCAAGCTCGTGAAGGACATCAAGCCGGTATTGATCTTATAGATAAAAAACTGGTCCATTAACAATATAAGTTGAAATACTCGGTGTAATTTTTCATAGTAGGCTATCTAGTATCTTACTAGCTTAAGCTTGTTTTGAGGTGATTAATGACAATTTCCATTGTGCTGGTAAAAAAAGTAAAAATAAATAAATAAAAATAAACCACACGCCAACGCAAGTAGAAATATGACAGGAGTAGAGGATTCCAGAAGAAACTTTGATGTTGTATACCACAACCTAACTACCTAAAAAAAGCACCAATGATTTACGTAACCAATAAAAAACATTAACGTTACATTGAGCTATAAGATCATATGCATGACCATAGGGCAAACTTGAGAACACATTTTTTAATGCTAAAAGCATGAAGACCGGTTCGATCGATGAGTCATTCGTGTAAACCGGTCTTCATTTGAGATATTGTTTCATTTTCGGTATTGTTTGTTTCAGTTCCGACCCATGAACCCCCCTACCCAAAACCATAAAAAGATTACATTCTTGTTATTTTCATACGAATACTATTTATTAGCACTTATCAAACATCTAAAATTACTCTTTTCTTACAGATTATTTAATTTAAGATATCCCATCAAATTTTAGTTTGATGATCCAGACACTATATTCATACCAACTTCAACCTAACCATATAAAATAGTTTCCAAGCTTTAAACATTACAAAATCCACATTCAAATTAGAAATTTGGCATAATACATTCATAATTCCTCTTAATTTTATCCGTCAAATGTTTCATTTGTATCCTCCATTTTTTTCTTTTAACAATTTTGGCCTCTAGTCAAAACAAAGTCTAACATGCCAAAGTTGAATTCAACTCTATAAAGTTTACCACTTGATTCAAACTTCAAACATGTATGATCCAATTCCATAAAGAGAACAGATCACAAACATAAACATCCATTAGTTTTCAAAATATCACCATCCATACAGACATAAAACTAGTACATAATATAAGATTAAGGTCTTACAATCTCAACACACTTGATTGTTAAGCTATATACTCTGCAACATATAACCGAAGAACCGAATTGAGAAGCCATGCTTATTTATTCGCCCGCCATCACGAAACCTGTAACCAAAAACATAGGTGAGCCAGATGAAATACAAGATCAACCATCTAAAAAATACATTTTTTTCGAGTTATAAACAAAAAGATCTACAATTGCTTAGAAAGATCCATCCATGATGGCAGGAAGGTCATTGAAGCTCCAAAGATCCACTGCGTTTCCGCCATCTTGAGTTGCATCTGCATTCAGAAAAGCATCAACTGAAGAAGCATCCCAGATCCCTTCGAAATATGGCATCTGAAAGAGCGATTCGTCTTCAGAAACCACGTTTGCAGGGTCAGTTTTCATTTTCTTTGCAGGATTGATATTGTCCATGAAGTTGACATCATCACTCTCGGAGAACACAGATGTGATTTCAGGAGTTGTCGAGCAGTGATCTCCCCAACCGAAGTCAGAACAACCAAACGAGTTGCTACCCTGATCAGAACTTAGATGCAGAACAGCAGAACCGTCTAAAGGGCTAAAAGGTTTAACTTTCACCCCCATATCCGCAACAGTTGCAGGAAGCTCAACTTGAGGCTTTGGTTCAAAGTACCCAAGTGAACCATTACCCTCATTATTAACCTTTTTGTTCAGCTTCGGGTTAACCTTATTGCGATTTGGGTTCACAGGTTCATCAGGGAAGTTGACTTTCGCCTTATTCCCTCGGATCCTTCGTGCCTCAACATCATAAGCCCTAGCAGCTTCTTCAGCAGTGTTGAAAGTTCCGAGCCACACACGAACCCCTTTTCGTGGGTCACGAATCTCAGCAGCCCATTTGCCCCACGGGCGCTGGCGAATGCCTCTGTATTGGTTTTTCCTTTTCCTTGAAGTAGAGTTCTCAGATTTATTATCAGTCTTCACAGATTTTGAGCCTAAAGTATGTCATAAAAAAGTGTCAATCTTTTGGTTCTACGTGAGAAGATCCATTAAAGAAATCACCCTTTATGTTGTATACAAACTCACACACATACATATACATACACATAATTTATAAGATTACAATCGTTCCTAGAGTCAGATAATCTACCAAATGCTTCAAATTTAACATAATTTTCCTCCAAACAGGTGATGAATCATATAAGCTACAATTTCCTCAAGAAACCACTTCATAAAATAAGCTATAAATTGAAAAGACTCAAAACCCTTAAGGATAATCTTCAAGTACGCTTCAAAATTCTTTAATAACAAAAGAGCAAAGATAATCTTTAAAGATAATAATTTATCCAAGAGTCATTAAATTCACCAAATGTTACAAATTTAACCTAATTTTCCCTTCTACCAGATGATGAATCATACAACCTTCAATTTTCTCAACAGTTAACAAAATTAACCAATTGATAATTGAAAACTAAAGGTAATAAAATAGATCTTCAAGTATGCTTGAAAAAAGCTTTAAAAAAACAAAAAGCAAAGATAAACCTTTCCATGTTTTTTATATATAAAAAAAAAAAAAAACCTTTATCATGATCATGAGATTATCAGCAAACAATCAACAATACCAACGCTAAATAACACAACAAAAATCCCACAAACCAAATCAAAAGCACCATCCAAACTCACACCTCAACAAATCAAATCAACCAAACATAACGATCGAAAACCATTTACCACGAGACGATGCAGATCCCTTCGAAGCAGAAAACCCAAACGGATTAAACCGATTCTCAACTTCAGCTTCAACCTCATCCTTAAAGCCCAGAAAATCGGCCTCAAACTCATCTTCAACATCGAAGATCTCAGATCGAAGGGGCTTCGAGTAGCATTTGCTGGGGTTCTTCAAGAAATCGGTTTGGGTCAGCAGATCGGCGGCAGTCAACCGGCGGGACTTGTTCGCCGCCGGCGATATGAAATCGGAGATGATCGCACCACCACACATGATTTTGATTTGATTTGATCAAATTTGTTGTTGTTTGTAGAAGAACATGAGAATTTGGGGGAAAATGATGAATTGAGATGAAAGAGAAATGTGGTTCTTGAAGAGTGTATTGGGAAGAGGTGTTTTTTATACCCCCGAGGTACTGTGGTGTGGTGGTTTTACGTTTCTGCCCTTGGTGTTCACGTGTATTTACGTCGGAGTCGGTTGTTGTCCGTACGTCAATTTGATGCCATGAATTTGGACTCGATTTTGCTTTTAGAAGGGCATACTTGGTATTTCTTAATTCGTATTAGTAATTTTACTTTTTTTCTCCTGTGGCTAACACGCACTTAGTATATTATTAGTTTACTCCTAAGTTTTGTTACGAAAATGGACTTCCAGCAGCAATTAATCGTAGATTAAACGTTATATCGGTCGCCCAACGATTCGATTTTAGCTAACAGTTCAGTTAATTGGTAAAAGGTTCAAAATAGTTTAACATCGGTAAAAAAATCAGAGAAAATTGATCACAACTGATGAAAATTAGTCAAAATTTGGTCACATTTAGTAAAAAATAAGAGAAAACCTGTCTAATAAAAATAGGTCAAATATGAAAAATTATATGGATAATTTTAAAATATTATATATATATATATATAAAAATTTGAAGACTTAGATATAAAATTCCAATTCGATTAATTCTGATTGACTTCTAGTCGGTACTCCATCGTTCAACTAGCGCCTAACAATTTTTACAATTATGCTCCTAAGTTCAATAAACAATTGATCATTAGAAAGGAGGGGGCACTCATGCCACGAACCCTCGTTATCGCATAAAACCCAACAATGACAATTTATCATGTCAAACCATGTCACATTATACCATACATTAACATTTGAAAGGAGTCATAATAATAATTAAAAAAAAACAATAATTTCTTAAATTGAAAAGTTATAAAATAAATAACTTAAAAATGAAAAAAAAACATTAAGTAATGAACAAATCTGCGTCTTCTGAAACTGTGATATCCACGTTTTCTGCAACACGTTCCAAGATATTAAATCTAAGCCTAAAATGTGTATTCTCGCTACGTAAGATTATGATTTCGTTTTCAGCTTGATTAGTCGGCGAGTCTCGAATGTGCACCTGAGAAATAGTATTGTCGTCTTTTTTTATAATTATATTGTGGAGTATAATTTTAGAGGTACATTTTAGAATTAGAGTGGTGTAAAACATGTTGTGTTAATTTGTTATTTATAGGGAATTTTTTTAATAAATGTAAAACTAGCCGAAGTAGGGGGGGGGGGATTTGACCCCCAATGGTCGGATTTTGGAGTGTGGCCACAACGAGTTCTCGATGGGAGAAAACGTCATGCGGCGTATAAAGGGGACCAAAGACGGTGTTAAGAGAGGCGTCGAGGCCTGCCATGCCTCACGTCATGTACACCCCTTTCACACTTAGGTTTGAGAATACATTACTTTATTATATGTAAAAAAGAGTGCAATACCATAATTTTCTAGGAGATCACTCATCGTAATACTACTCATGTATAAACACGTTTAACTGATAATGAGATCGGTGTTTTAGTGTTGGTATGATCCAACAAATTATTTTATCATAATCTTTTACGACTGATGTTATTTTCATCCTACTGACAATGAGAAGTCAAAAAAAAGTTAAAGTTATATTTGAACCGGCTCGATTTTAAACAAAATTGTAATTTAAACATAGATAAAAACAAACATGTATTTGGCCAGTTTTGGTTTAAAATAAAAATTATATCAAAATATATATAATAATAAATAATTCACAATGATATATCCAACATTTCTTTTAAACTATACATTTTAAAAGTCGTAAGAAAAAAAAAACAAAATATCATAACAAATAATGATAGCTAAAGTGTTATGTATTAAAATATAAAATAGTATTAAAATATTATATACTGTTCAGAACAGTTTATTTTTATAATACATAAAATGATGTATTTCATTATGTTCGTATTATTTTTAATTTATATTATATAGTCTAAAAATAACAAGATAAGGAACTTTTATCTCTAAATTAATATACAATACCCGTATATTACACATGTTAAATTACTAAACATCATATGTAAAAATATGACATTGTAAAGATAAAATTGTGAAGTAGAAAAATACGTGGATTTGAGAAGGTAAAATCATAATGTGCATTGAAGCAAAGAGTTTGCTTATAATGAGTAATTGATAATTATAATGGTGTTTGAATTCGTAAAACTTGATATTTTAAAAATGTTTTTTTGAAAAATTACAATGTTGAAACTTGAAAGTAATTTAATATTAACAATGATGAGCTATTAGTAAATTTCATTTTAACAAGGTGTCCTATCATTAAATTATTTTTAATGAAATGTTTTAATTATTTATGGAAAGAAGTTATATTGATTAATATGATAGTGATGAGTATCTATTAAGAAAACTATTTTAATATACTAATTAATTTAATTGTGATGAGTACACGTGGACAATTTTAGATGGAGTTTGGATAGAGATGGTATGAAAAAACTAAAAATAACCATGTAGCTCATAGATATTTTACTTTATTAAACCAGAAATGTAATTATCGTTTTGAAGTACTTTGTGTTGTTTAAAGCCTTTTTTCCGCAATGTAAAAAGGAAAGATAATGTGTGTTGGGGAAAGTAACAAACAAAAGTGAACATATATTTATGATGCGAGTCTCATATGCTATGCGTGTAGAGTTTACTCTTTATGTATGGTATTTCTATCTCTTTTATGCGACGGATGAAAAGTAACTTATAGATGAGTCTAACGACTAATTTAACAATCATTATAGTTTTTTTTTCTTAATGACGACTTACATATTCATTATTTCTATCCATAAACCACATGAACTCTTGATTCGCCTCGTGTCAAAATTTAAATTCTGACGTTCACTATAGAGAAGACGAGAAATTGTTGTTCGAGGATTTATATGTTGAATGTATTGTTACAGTATTTTTTTTTTTTACAATTATTTACATGTAAAATGCTTTATTATTAGTAAAAAATATTGGTCTTTACCATCTTTAACAAAAAGATACATAGTAGAAGTTACTTAACAAATGAATGTACTTACCAATTACACAGTAAATTATATACAAATAATTAATAAATGGGCATTTAATTTTAATTTATTAGTGCACATGTCACTTTTAAAATATGTTATACCTCTATAAATATTAAGTATACAAGTATAATGAGGTTGTATTGTACTTGCGTGATGCAATAATATGTAACTTTCACTCTTTGCAACCACTTGACATAAAATTGACGATATTAAGACAGACAACGTTCTATTTTTGAATAGGACAAATCGTATTGTTAGTTGTGACGTTAACAAACCCATAATTGTAAGTTTGTTGAATGGCATATGGGTTGGATTCACAACATTTTTTCATGACTTAAAATCATAAAAATATATTAAGTTATATTAGAAACTTTACGTTGATTTATAGTAAAAAAAAAAGAAGCTATGAGTTATAAAAGAATAAGCCTCATAATCACTCTAGAATCACTGCATAGTATCATAAAATCATTTCCATTATATTCTTCTTTAGAGACATGCCTTGATTATATTGTTAATTTTTAATAAAATAAAGACTGAATTGTTGTTTTTTCTAAATGTGATGTGGTCGGATTTGACATTTTTCATCCAAAAAGATTTGATTAACATATGGATTCCCAAGGTTTTTTAAAGTTGTATTTTCATATAGAAATGTTAACTCTGTTAATTAAAAATATTAAACATGTAAATTAACAAAAGTATCATTTTAAATACAAAACAAAACTTTTAATTATAACCCTAATCGAGTAAAATTGAATAAGAGTTTATGCTCTTGTGTGGCACCAGTCTTGATAAAAAAAAGAAGTTGCATTCCACATAGGAGCTTTACCAGCCATGAACATGCTCCTTTGCTCCTGTGGGTTCATTATCTTGATTCCCTGATGAGGAGATTGTTTGCATGGTTGTGATTATGCAATTATACGAGAGGTGATAGTCTTTATTATACAATTTTTTCACAACGTGGTCAGATCATCAAAAGAAACCAGCTCCATCTTCCTTTCTCACCGATAAAACCGACAATCTCGTAATTCAATCGACGTTGAAATGGTCAAAGATGAAAGGTTCGATGAAGATTTCGTGAATGGAACAGTAATAAGTGAATAAGATTTTAGCAACAATACACAATCATAAATTAGAATTTTGTTTTAAAATACAAATTGCATTATTACCCCTTTTAATGATGGATGTTTAACATTTAAATTACGAAGTTAATGTTTTTTGATGAAAAAACTAGATGCAAATAAAAAACCATTTTTAAATGAAATTAACAAATAACTAAAACATGGATAACAAAAAGACAATTCATTAAAAAATAAAATAAATTCCAAAAATTATTTTGAAGTTTTTGTTTCTCAATTCATCATATATATAGATTTTTCAAATATGATATTAGAATTCTTTAATCTATTTTAATAATAATTTCTTTTACCATAGAAAATAGTCATTAAAGGTTAATATTTGAACTTACAAGATGATAACCATTTGATCGGAATTGTACACCATTCATCCACAAACTATCAACTAGTAATCTTATTAATCTCTTTAGTATTGATATTTAGTTTAGGTGGTTAAAATGAGTTATCTTAATATTTTATTAAAATACAAGGAGGTCATGGGTTCAAGTACTATATGTGACAAAAAAAAGAGGATTTTAGGTTGGACCAGGTGAGTTTTTCTCACGTATGTTGAGTTTTCAGTTGGTCTCGAATTACGTACTAAAATTAAAAAAATCTAATTAATTAATTTATTATTAAAATAGGCACTCATATGTATTTATAATTAGGCGGTTATGACATTAATATTTAATGAAATTATAAGCCCAAGTACCCATACCTCAATGTGCTTGAATTTTCCTGGCATTGTTGACAATCTCACAATCCAACCACTCATTAATTGTGCATAAAAAATGCACTCATAAACAAATGAATACATATCCCCTCAGCTTACTCTAGCTGTGTTGCCGAGTTGGAATCTACCGGTGGCAAGTGACATATGGCTTGCGGTTTTCGAGAGGTGCAAGGTCCTCATATAACTTGTTTTTACGGTTAGGGGCGTTTTATCTATTCACATGTCTTGGCCTTTTGAAGTCGCCCATAAGGACCTTCTCTAAGCCATCTTGTTGACTACTCTTTGGTGTATTTGGAAGGTTAGAAATAACCAGATTGTTTCAAATACCTCAAAAGATCATAAAACGATCCTAGAAGAAATGCAATTGGCGTCTTACATCTGAATTGAAACTAGAAGGAGATGTGTTAGCTTATATTTGGAGTTTGATGTAATTTTAATTGGAATGTTGTTTATGCAATCTAACTTTTTGCTAGCTTTCTTATAATAAAAAATTACCTGTTGTTATAAAAAATGTTATTATGCATCTTCTACATGGAAATTACCCTTTTATTAAATATATAATAATAATTAAAATGATACACTTGTTTATATATTTTTAGGTTATATATATTACAGAATGGTGATAGTGAAGTGTAAAAAAACGGTGTCACGTAAACGATGACTACGCACCATATAAGATCTGTTATGGGAGGTGATAGCGATTAGGATGTGTGTTGTGATGGGGTGACAGTGATAGGTAGAATTTAATTAAATTAAATATTATTTCTACGATCAAATTATAAGTAGATCATTAGCTTTCTCGATGTCACGAGGAGGCGTGAACTCTCACCCCAGCTAGTTTAATACGTGATGATAGTTTTCCCCACTTCTGATATCAATTCGTTATCTTTAGACGAAGATGAAGTTGATGATGAAGGAGATGTCGATATTGTGTTTAAATGTATTTTTTTATGTGAAGGTGTAGAGAGAAAATAAGTATTTTTTTGAGTTAATTTGTGTAATATATATGTTTAGAAAATAGATCATTATTAATTTTGTTGTTATTATAAATAGGTCTCCAACAGTCCCTTTGACCATCTAACAATCATGTTGACCATCCCAACGACTACTTCATCTCTCGCGAGACTACGTAGAAGGGTAGCGTCCCTCGGTCTCAAAGGAATTAAAAGATGTGAGTTTATTTTATAAAGTGTATTTTTCATACGAAGTGTAAGGAGACACAATGAGTCTAAAAAGTCATAAAAAAATTATATCTCACAATCTAAATCGAATTTCAAAAAAGTATTTCGGAGTCTCTGTTCCTCTTGTCGTCCTCTTTTAGAAAAAATAAATAAAAAAATTTCATTTTGTCTTTTTATGACACAATAACGTCATTGTGTCTTTCATAATGACACAATGACATCATTGTGTCTTTCATAAATGACACAATAAAAAAACATTAATTTTTTATTTTTTTTATTTTTTGTGTATTTTTTTTCTTAGTGAGGACGGCTAGGGGAACAAAAACTCGGAATCACTTTTTTGAAATTCGATTTAGATTGTGAGATATAATTTTTTTGTGACTTTTTTTGACTCATTCTGTCTTCTCACACTTTGTATGAAAAATACACTTTGTATTTAAACCATAATACAACTTTTTCAAATACAGTTGAAATACTAACTAATAACAGATAGTTGTAACGGAAAAGGAATGCATACGGGTGGGCATTACTTTTTGTTGGTGTTTATAGAAAACAAAAAATGATATTACTTTTGCTAGCAAAAAAATTCTTCTATTCACGTGTTGTTTGATGAGTTGAAAGACTTGAGTTCTTTAGAATTAAGCATCGATCAAATATGGTAAATTTAGGGCCGCAAACGAACTGAACGTTCAGCGAACAGTTCGTGAACCGTTCGGCTGAAAGTTCGTTTATGTTTGTTCGTTTAGTAAATGAACGAACACGAACAAGAAAAATTTATTCGTTTAGTTAAACGAACGAACATGAACACAGGCCGCGTTCGTTCATTTATGTTCGTGAACGTTCGATAATGTGTTCGTTTATGTTCGTTAATGTCCGTTCGTGAACGTTCGATAATGTGTTCGTTTATGTTCGTTAATGTGTTCATTTATATTCTTAATTTTTCTGTTATTTATTTTTATGATTATTATATCAAGTATTTTTTTATATTTATGTTAAGTACTTATTTATTTTTGATTAATTTTGTGTAATGTTTGTAATAAATATGTAAATTTTATTCAAAAATAAATTTATAATCAATTGTATCCGTTTGTGTTTATGAGTTTTTTTGTGTTCGTCATGTTCATGAACAGTTGTTTGTGTTCGTTTGCATTTGTTTGTGTTCATTTGCGTTCGGTAAGTGTTCGTGAACAGTTCATGAACATGTTCATTTTCTTAATGAACGAACACGAACAAAGAATCTCGTTCGGTAAGTGTTCGTGAACAGTTCATGAACACGTTTATTTCTTAACGAACGAACACGAACAAGGCCTTGTTCGTGTTCGTTCGGTTCGTTTGCAGCCCTAGGTAAATTTATATCAATAATTTATGAACCTTTCATATTGTAACTTTAGTGCAATGATGTCACGACCGGATCGGATCGGCCGGTCTGACCGGGATTCGGTTGGGCCACCGGTCCGATTCACCCAAAATCATTTCTTTCTTCAAGAACCGACCGGTTCAAACCGGTTCGGCGGTTTAACCGGGAACCGGTTCGGACCGGGTTTTTCAATTTTTTTATTTTTTAATCTTGATTTTAATGGGTTAAACGGGTAGGTCCGATGATAAATTTCGTGTTTGATGTATAATTATTGTTGAATTTTATATATAACTATTTAATACGCATATAAATTACTTATATTGAATTATATATATATATATAATTATGACGTCATCCGGTTCTTAAATCCGGTCAGACCACCAAACCAGTAAGGCGTCCGGTTCGACGTCAGATCCGGTTCTGAAAACATTGCTTTAGTGATAAAAAAGATTTAGCTCATTGCTAGATCTTGCGTTTATACAAGGGTATTGAATTTTAATAGTCCTAACTTTTATTTATTGACTGGAATTAATCATAACTCAGAAAATATTTACAGTTTACATGTACTTACAACTTTAATCTTATTTTGCTCAAACGATCCCTTACTAACCGAGATTTAACACATTAGTTTTTAATGACGTAAACTGCTTATGCGGCCACTACTACCAAGATTTAAAAATAAAGTTGAAATCTACCATCATGTCCGTCAATCTGAAACTTATGCACCCCAAACCTATTAATCTTCATCTCCTGATTTGAACCATTTGACTTGTTGTAGGTAGATTTTAGGTTACGATAGAGGATAGATAACGGATACAGACATAATAGAGGCTGGGTGGCGATGAAGTTGAAAAATGGCTTAAAATTGACTCCATTTCATCAAAACGACTAAGAGTGATTAACCCTTAGTTATTAAGAGATGATTGGAAGAAAATAAACTTAAAGTTTTTTTTCAATAACCTTATATAATAATATATCTTAGTTTGCATTTGAAAAAAAAAATTGAAATGATTTTGCATGTAAATATCGGAAGAAACTTGAAAGATGGCACCAAGGTTAAGGCAGAAGACGGTTGGCAGGGAATGGGTTCGCTAAACTTTGTCAAGTTGGAGGCACTTAAGTGGTCCTTTTATAAAGCTTTACTCATTTTTTGTTTTATTTTCTTCTAAAATCATTTATAACATAACATATAAATTTAATATCAATATGTTTTGTATGTTCGGGATTCATTTAAAATTCAATTTTAATTTTCATTCCTTACATTAATGTATACATATTAAAAACAACTGATGACCGGACAAATTAAATTATTTTGTATTTTTATAATTATATACATACTATTACATAATACATATAATTGACGGAATGATAAGCAAAAGTAGCACAACTTAGCTGGTTGGTGTGCTCTCCTACACTAATTTTAAGCATATTTATTTTTCTCTATAATTATTAGATTATAGCATTTTATAACATTTGAAAAAAGCATAAGAAAAACCAACATAGCGAGAACATTCAAAAACCAGTCAAGATAAATCAAAATTATATTTTTTTGGGAATAACAATACTACATATATAAAAGATTATGGTCTTTTATATATATATATATATATATATATATATATATATATATATATATATATATATATATATGTGTGTGTGTGTGTGTGTGCAGATCCGCAAGTGTAAAAGTTAATATTTGTGTAAGTTTTACTTACATTTGCAAATATATGTTATTTTTTCAAAACTTATATCGGGGTTAATTTTTTTATACTTGCGAATTAACACATATACATAAAAGATTTTGATCTTCTATGTGTGTAATAATACTATTCCAACAAAAAAATAATGTTCATTATTGATCTTGACGGGTTTTCTAGGTTATAGCAAAAATACACGATTCTTATTTGAATCTTATCCTATATGATTTTTAATATACCATTGTTACATGTTATATTTATCTAAATTCAATATAAGTTTTACTCAAAACCAAAATGTATGAAATGTGATAACTTCTTTATTGATCAGAGTTTTTCTAGGAAAAAATATTAGCTTGGTTTGAAAAAAGTTCGTTGCTTAAAGTAGTAAAGATGTTTTCACCATTCTCAAAATGTATGAAGAATGTACCGTGTTTTTTCATATTTGAGGAAACACAGAACAACCCTCAAATTTTTTTAATATTTTTAAAAGTGGTTGTGAGTAGATGAGAGAAATAAAATATAATGATAAATATATAAAAAAAATATTATTTAAAAGTGGTTGTGAGTAGATGAGAAAAAAATATATAATGATAATTGTATGAAAAAAATATTATTTAATTGAAAATAAAAGAGAAAAAATAGTAATATTTAATATATTTATAAGGGTGTGAATGGAGGATAAATTGTGAATGCTCTAAGTAACATTCATCTTGATGATCTCTTTGTTAAATAGCTCTTTAAAAACATTAATTCATTTTGTAAACTTTGACTTATGTATAAAAAAATTTGTTTAAAAATCATTTTATAAAAGTATAGCTATAGTAAGTGATCGAAACCTAATTTAAATATAGGTCACTTATATTTGGAAATTTTGAGGTAGCGTATACCTAAATATGTGTAGGCTCTAACTAATTATGAGTTCAAATTCTTTTATTTGCCTAGGTATGTTATTTTTAATTCATCCATTGATCGTGATTATTTAACTTTTTGGTAGTTGCGGGGTCGGAACAAATTTTCATGTGAGGCAGAAATACATATAACATTAAAAAAATTAAGGGGGCTGCTGCCCACCAACCCAAAGCCTAGATCCGCCGCTGCTTTTTGGTTCTTGAAATTTCGTTAAGCTATTGTCATGGTTAATATGCAGTCGACCTTGCATCAATTGTGTGTCTTCTATCATATGTTCTTCGGTTATGATATTTGTTTTTTCCATTTGATATATTGGACATTATTGTTGGTGGTTTATAAACGTTGATATCAACATATAAATAATTGTAGTTAGCATTTGCATTACACACTCATTTTTTTGTCATTGGAGTGAATTTCATAAAATGTGACAATCTATGCTCTAATAGTATTCCTCTCTTGAGGATATCATCAATACATAACATGTAGCATAGTTGATAAAAGATGATCACACATGTTCCTAATTGAAGGGAAAAACGTTATCTTACTTCCTTGGTGTTGAAGTTATTCCACACCCACAAGGGATTCTTTTTTTTTCAACATAAGTACATTCGTGATCTTCTCACCAAAGCCAAAATGAGTGACTGTAAACCGATATCAACACCGATCAGTACTAATCGACCTCTTATGTTACATGGTGGGACGCCACATTCATTCCATCCGACTACCGTTCTCTTGTCGGGGCTCTTCAATACTTATCCTTATGAAACTTGATGTTCCTTCACCGTAAATAGACTTTCACAGTTTATGAATGCCCAGACTTCTCACCACTGGGTAGCATTAAAACGACTCCTATGGAATCTCCAAGGAACCTCGTATCAAGGCATCCTAATTCGGAATGATTCACCTCTTAATTAGTTAACATGCATATACCGATGTCGATTGGGTGGGTGACAAAGATAATTACGGAAGTACAACAGACTATGTCGTTTACTTAGGTTCAAATCCGGTATCCTGGAGCTCAAAACGACAAAATACCTTAGCTAGAAGCTCCACCGAGGGTGAATTATGTGCTATAGCTTCTACTACAACCGAAGTATAGTGGTTAATCTCCCTCTTGACCGAGCTTCGGTTAAAAATGTCTATTGTTCGTACAATATATTGTGATAATCTAAGTGCAACCATTTACTCGGCAAATTTAGTTTTCTACACACGTATGAAACACTTAGTTTTGATTATTTTGAATTCTTATTTTGTTCGTGAAAAAGTACAAGATGGAACTCTTTGGGTTACTCATATTGCAGGAAATGACCAGTTAGCCGATGCTCTTACCAAACCACTAACTTAAAACCACAGTTTAGATCACTTTAATCAAAGAATACGTTTATCTCTAGATCGTCCATCTTGCGGGGACGAAATAAGCATTATCACCCAACAACCTTATCTTCTTATCTCCTCATCTATTGTTTGTATTTTAAATCATATGCACATGTCAAATATGCTTAATCAAAAGTTGTGGTTCCATGTTATTCTCCTCGTCGTCAATTTGTATGCATGTATATTTACCAGCTTTGTTTTGAGAATAATTAACAACAATCTTTACAACATCACCTCTGTTACCTTATTACTTTCTTCTTCCCCAAGTGTTATTCATTTTTTATTGACGCCCCTTACTCTTTTTTTAATTGATTGAAATGAATTATCTACAACCATAACATCCAAATGTCAGATTTTTTTTTTTTTTAAAATTTTAGCTTCAAATAAGATGACATAAAGCACCCATAGTTCATAAGAATGCATTTGAAGGTTTAGATAAAACATTAAAAGATACACCGAGATGTGATAGTTGTAACAACTTAGAAATCTTACTTTGAGGCAAAGTAATTGTTTTTGAAGGAGATCTCAAACAAATTATCATGCTATTCCGAAATCAAGAAAGACAAGACGTTATTAATGTGTATTTAAATTCTTCCTACATTTATAAAAATAACAAAGTACTTAGATTACCAAAAAGCATGAGGTTAAGTGTTAGAAGTGAACCGTTTGATATGATACTTGTTTTTTTTTTAATATGAGATGAGAGATACAGATCAAATATTAACCATTGTTTATTGTGATAACTCATTAACTCAATTAGTAATCCACAGCAGCTTACGTCATCACTGTAAGTTAGAGTTACAGTGGTAAAACTAGTGGTACACAACGAACGTTAAAATTAAATTTTAAAAAATATAACAAAACTATACTCGAATTAAATATATCAAAAAGATTTATTTAATGGTGTAATTTCTATAAAAATATAACATAATACAAAAAAGTCAATAAGATTTTAAAAAATGGTGAAGTATTTTGAAACAGTGAGAGAAATTTTGAAAATTGAGGGAATCGTTAGGTTTACGAGATGAAAAAATTAGTTACACTAGATAATTATTATGTAAGTGTTTGTTATATTAAAGATAACGATTTATATTATTAATAGATTAATAAAATAACTTTACCCTCGTGAATTAACTCGACCTAAACTCCATGTGCATCTCTAACTACCAACAGAATTAAATAAATTACATAACATATTATTTATGACTAACCATCTAAAATAGATTAACGATAATGAATAAAAGATATATAATAATCAATAAAATCCAAATCAATATCCAGTAAATATTATTCAAACTGTGAAAATATATGAGGGAACATGACGAATTGTGATTGACGTTAGAACAAACCGCTTTTCACATATATTATTTTTTTGACATAAAACGACAAAAGGAATTTCGGCATTGTTGTCAAGGGGCCAGTGGGCCACCACTGGGAAGATAAGGCCAGGCCCAGGCCCAATTTTTTATGTTTTCTGTTACTTTTTCCAAATTGTTTTATAAAAATTTCTATGTTTGTTATATTCTATATATATTAATCACAAAATGAGAAATAATTTCTTAAATATACTTTCTTGAAATTATTTTTGTTATTTTCTGGTGTAAACTTAAAATGGTTTATATGTGTACATATGAAAATGTTTAAGAAATCATATTCTTTTTTTCTTTTTAATCTTCTATGATTTTTTAACGACTAAACTCTTAAATAGAAAATATGTAGTCGTGTGTAGTTAACGTAATTTGTAGGTGGCGTCTTTTCCTTTTTTCAAAATTTCGATCATCAAAGTCGACAAAACTAAAAGAGTGGATCCATACGAATTTTTTTATGTCTAACAACATTAAGTGTTTTTATAAACTTATGTATATATTCTTTTATTTGGTTTCCTTCGGTCTTTTTATATTTGTTTCACATAATTAATATATGTATGTTAACGTGTCTATCTCTATATTTGGATGTTTCCTATCAAAATCGGGCCGAGACAATGTTGTTGTCATTATGTATACATACGTGTCATTTATGTTGTTTGAAATAATTAGATATTTATAAAAGTTTTATAAAATATCAAATCACGTTCTTTTTATTTTATTTCTTTATCATTTCGGTACATCTCCAATATGCTTGATGGATACTTTACATAATTGAAGCACGTGTTTTAGTGAAAGATTTGTTTAAAATGAAACATTTTATCCTTTGATAAATTAGATTTCGGAAGTTTAAATACAATCTATAAATTATAATATACGGTGAAATTCAAGTTTTTCTCAACTAAAATTTTTAAATACTAAGATTAAACTCAATTTGCAAACCAAAAATGTCTCAAGAAGCAATGAACTAACTATATATTCCTCACACAATTCCAAAAACGTGTATAACTAACGTTGCTCCAATTTAAACGTAAGATAAAAAATAAAGGTCAACTGAACGACCAGTATTACCTTTGCCACTCAAGTTTTCGAATGTGCGCACCATGTTCTAAGCATACGAGTATACGACCAAATATAAATCGCACCCATTACAATAGATTATAGAACCAAACATTGCTTAGACTAATTATTTGAAAGATAGATGATAGATTTAATAATTATCTCATTTACTTGGAAACTTTTTATAGAAATGCAAAAGACCAACTTTAGCCCTCATTTTTTTTTTCTTGACAACCAGAGCCCTCTAGCTTTCACATCTAGGTGCAACAACGTCCCCTCAAGTTTTCTCTCACGTTTAGTCCAATTACAAACTTATAACTTTATGACAAATATTACAAGCACATTACTTAAACTAACTAATACTCGCAACTTAGTTTTTATTATTAACATATTTTATACATTTTTGTTAAATTGAAATGTTACAATTTAAGTAAATAAGTATTACATCATAAAATTGATATTTTCGATTTTAGAGTTAGGAATACCAAATTATAATGGTTAATTCGACGTCGTAAGCAACTCATACCTCAAATCCGACCAATCCATGAGGGCTAGAAAGTTGAGTTGTGACTTCATTATAATAGTTAATTAGTGGGAATGCGGGATTATAGTTTTTGTAGTAACTACGTGAGAGCATTTTTTCCCTATAAACAAAGGTTTTTGAGAAACTTAATATTAAACTCGTTTGTTGAGTGACAAACAATTACCATCTGTAACATGTCGAATCTGGCGCCAAAATGCAAAACACCATGAAATATCCAAAATGCCGTGTTGAAATTGATGTTTAGATGATAAACACCATTTGCAAAAAGTAAAAAAACATGTACGAAAAGCTAAAACCCCTGGTTAAAGAAGTAAATCGTTTCTAAAAAATTACAACAATTATATACTCATACTAAATATAGCAAATCAGCCTGTTCAATCATTTTTCATATATGTATAAAGTCTAGCCCCCAATTTACTGTTTAAAAACCGGATTTAATGTTTGACTGACAGTTTTACACTTGAAATCATTCATGTAATAGGAACAAGTTATTTAACATATAATTATTTTTTTATTTATGGCAAATGCAGCTACGTACAATAATAACATGCGTTCTATCTATATCATTATAGAAAAACAAATACAAACAATTGTATAAAAAACAACACACGTGGTCTAAAATCAAACTATTTTAGCCGATTTAACAGGTCCAAACAATCCAGCCGATTTGACTTATTACTTTCTAAACCATAGTTAGAATTTTCGTTAAAACGTGCAAAACCGACCTAAGGTTTTCGCTAAACCTTTTATTAACTTGTTAATATATCAATTATAAATAAAAAGTTCCCAAATTTAAAGGTCCAACTTAGGCTATATAATAATATATTCTTTATGTCACTTTGTGTTGTAACTCGCTAGTAAAAATAAAACCACTTTAATGTAAATCCAATAGTTCAAAATCAGCGCCAATTCGTTGTTAATAAAATTAAGAAAATCAGATTTTAATAATCTAAACTATTTGATTATTGTCTAATATAAATCCCGACTAAACAATTTGACCAGTATTGATCCAAACTTTCGATTTTGTTACCAATAACAGTACTAGTTTAACTGTTCGTTAACTTCGTTAATTTTATGATGTATCACGTGACGTGGCTCGTGATATGGCATGTGACATGACGTATTACATAGTTAAAATAAAAAAATATAAATATATTACTCAATTTTTACGTCTCTTTGTTTCCAAACTACTCAACTAGGGACAAAGACGTAACATTGGAGAAAAATAGACGCAAAATTTAAGCAATATATTTATATTTATTAATATAATGACGCAATACGTCATGTCACATGTCACATCACGAGACACGTCACGTGATACGTCATAAAAAACTAATAGACTTAACGAACAGTTTCGAAAGTTAGAACCAACACTAGTCAAATTGTTAATTGAGATTAATATTGATCAATATTTAATAGTTTGAATGATTAAAATTTAATTTTTAAATAAAATCAATATCTTTATTATACATCTGACTTTTGTGATTTTATATTGCAACAAGATAACGGATTACATGCAAACTCATACGAAAATGAAGAGACGTAAATGAGATTAGATTATCAATCGTCGTCTCCACAAATGAAACCTGATGATCTGTGCAACACGAAGAGATATATAATAAATTCACGAATAATGTCAACATCTATTGCCCTAATAAAAGTTTGTTTATGGTGAGAGATTGCTCATTGCTGGATGATAGATAATTCAATTGCAAATTTCTTCATTCTCCAACAAATTCACATTGTAAGTGCATCATTTTATACTATTTATCATCGGAATAATTGATTGTTACTCACGGTAACAACACACATGATGCACGCTTTCTCTTTCATAATCATTTAGCTGATTCGTCGTAGGTCCGTCATCGATGCATGTGATTTGCTAATTTTATGTTATTTTATATGTTTGGTTATACAGTTGTTTATATAATTTGTGGAATTGTAATTGTTGTTGTGTTTGATTGCGCCGCAGAGGTTTTGTTGATTGGAATCAATTGAAAATCAATCGATTCCACGTTCAAGTTCGATGTATTCAATTGAAACAGGTCAGGTTGTTTCTCGAGGTTTTAATTTATGGAACTTCGGGTTTGATCATCTGGTGGTTTGATTCTGCAACAAAGTTAGGGTTTCGTTTACATAAGTTGAATTTGATTAAGTAATTGTTGTATCAGACTATTAGAGTATTATGTGGTTGTGAACAAATGAGAATTTAATTATGAGAGGGATGATAGATTTGTATGCTGATGGATTCACCGGATAAATCATTGAGTAATCTGATTGGTAACCTGAGGTCTTGGATCCCTCGGCGGGCGGAGCCTGCTAATGTGTCGAGGGACTTTTGGATGCCCGATCAGAGCTGCAGGGTGTGCTATGAGTGTGATTCACAGTTCACTTTGTTTAACCGAAGACACCATTGTCGGCTCTGTGGTCGAGTTTTTTGTGCCAAGTGTACTCATAATTGGATTCCAACTAGGCCTAGTAATCAAAATATAATCAGTGAGGACTCGGATAAGATTAGGGCTTGTAATTACTGCTTTAAGCAATGGCAGCAGGGTGGATTAGTTGCCTCTGGTGATCATGGAGCCCAGGATTCCAATATGGATCTCAGCACCTCACCGTCAGCCGCTAGTCTCATCAGCACTAAATCTAGTTGTACTGCTGACAGCAGCAGCATTACTTTTGCTTCTGTGCCACAATCAATATGTTCTTATCATCAGTCGGTGGCAATGGAATCAGCTTTAGATGAGCAAAATGAACTATCAACAACGAGTAATGAATTGCTACTTGATGTAGCTGCTCAATCTCCAAGCCACTTTGGGTGTTTCATGAACAGGTTTTTTTTTCTTTCTTATCACCTAATTTATTTGTAAAATAATTAGTTAATTATTCATGTGTTCTTGACACCAGGGGTGATGATTTTGATGAGGAACTCGCTTATCGGTTGGCTTCTGGTGGAAGACATATCTTGCAGATTGATAATGGATATTATGATGAACTTCAATTGGATGATACAGATAATGACTATGAATCTCTTAAAACTACTGATGCAAATAGTGTCAGTAGCTATTCCTTACAAACTAGTTTTGAGGCAGCACAACAACTTGAGAAAAAAGAGGACGCAAACGATGTTAGTGATGAATGTGAAGGTTCATCATCTATGTATGTTGCACAAGATGTACCTGAGCCTGTGGATTTTGAGAACAATGGGGTCTTGTGGTTGCCACCTGAACCTGAAGATGAAGAAGATGAAAGAGAATCTCTTTTATTTGATGATGATGATGATGGTGATGGTGATGGTGATGATGATGATGCTGTTGGAGAATGGGGGTACCTGCGTTCTACAAGCAATTTTGTAAGTGGGGAGTGTAGGCATAGAGACAAATCGAATGAAGAGCACAAAAAAGCCATGAAGGCTGTTGTTGATGGGCATTTTAGGGCTTTAGTATCTCAACTGTTGCAGGTTGATAACCTTGTTACTAATGAGGAAGAAGATGATAAAGATAGTTGGTTAGAAATTATTACATATTTGTCATGGGAAGCTGCATCTTTGCTAAGACCAGACACAAGTAAAGGTGGCGGGATGGACCCAGGTGGATATGTCAAGATAAAATGTTTAGCTTCTGGGCGTCGTTCTGATAGGTCAGGAATTTCCATCTATAATTCCAATTCGGGCAAACTGCATGAGATAGAAATGGTCTTTACATTTTTTAGATTAAGCTTTTGATATAGGACCCATTTTACAAACATGTAAATAAATTTGTTCTTTTAGTTTTCCACATAAGCACTTTTGCATAAGTGGTATCTCAATTCTCACATGCCATTTCAGCAATTCACAAGTAACACTAAAGTAAACTGAGGTTGTTGCTAATTGGCAATATATTGCAAGTTGATTTCTATTTTGCTCCTAACTTATAGTTAGTTGCTAAATTCAGGAAAAATATGAAGTTCATTTCTATTTCTCATAGTTTGCTTTTCTATATGCTTCCACTTTTCTGTTTTTATATTAAATTAGTGTTCTTTTTCTAGTATTGTGGTGAAAGGAGTTGTTTGTAAGAAAAATGTGGCTCATAGAAGGATGACATCAAAAATAGAGAAGCCTCATTTCTTAATTCTTGGAGGGGCTCTCGAATATCAACGGGTATCTAACCACCTGTCAAGTTTTGATACTCTATTGCAGCAGGTTAGACTTTTCAAAAATCTAAACCAAGTGTTTTTACATTATGAAACATTATTTATCTTTATATGTATATGGTAATTTCTTTTCAAGGAAATGGATCATTTAAAGATGGCTGTAGCAAAGATTGATGCACACCAGCCTGATGTTCTTTTAGTGGAAAAATCAGTTTCAAGATATGCACAAGAATATCTTCTTGCAAAGGACATATCTCTTGTTTTGAATATTAAAAGGCCACTTTTGGAACGAATAGCCCGGTGCACTGGGGCCCAGATAGTTCCTTCAATTGATCTTCTTTCTTCCCAGAAATTGGGACACTGTGACAGGTTTCATGTTCAAAGGTTCCAAGAAGAACACGGATCTGCTGGGCAAGGTGGCAAAAAACTAGTCAAGACACTAATGTACTTTGAAGGCTGTCCAAAACCATTTGGTTGCACTGTATGTGATTCCCATTTATTAAAAAAAAATTAAAAATATAAGTCTTTTGAATATAATTATACTTATTGATGTTTTCAGATATTGCTAAGAGGTGCTAGTGGTGATGAATTAAAGAAAGTAAAGCATGTTGTTCAGTATGGAGTTTTTGCTGCTTATCATTTGGCTTTGGAAACTTCTTTTCTTGTTGATGAAGGTGCCTCACTGCCTGAACTACCTTTAAATGCTGCACTAACCGTTGCACTACCTGATAAACCATCAAATATTGAAAGATCAATTTCAACAATTCCTAGTTTTACTGCTCCTTTGAACAAAAAATCTCAGGGCATCGAGACACACGGGGTCTCCATGTCAGAAATGTTCTCTATCATCAGCTACAAGCCTGACATCAGCCAGAATGGTCCAAAGCCCAATTCATTCTTGTCTTCAGTTGCTTCTTTAAAGTTGAATGTTCCGGAAGGTACAAGTGGTGACCTGAATCCTTCTAGGACACCTAGGAAGTTAGATACTACAGCTGTAAATGGTTTTGAGCTGAATTGCACCACTAGTATAGATCGTACCATTTCAGATGGATCACTTCTCAAGTTGGATGGGAAAAATGGCAAAGAGGAGTTTCCTCCTTCACCTTCTGATCACCAAAGCATTTTGGTGTCTTTGTCATCACGGTGTGTATGGAAGGGAACTGTATGTGAGCGGTCTCACCTGTTTCGTATAAAATATTATGGCAGCTTCGATAAACCACTCGGCCGCTTTCTTCGGGATGATTTGTTTGATCATGTACGCCAACACACCCACACCCACACCCTCTCTCTCTTTTACATACACACACACACTCACACACACACAAGGATTTATGGATAACAAAAGCTACTTTTGTTGGTCAGGATTACAGATGCAAAGCATGTAAGATGCCAGTAGAAGCACATGTACAATGTTACACACACCGACAAGGAACCTTAACCATATCTGTTAAGAAGTTACCTGAATTTCTGTTACCAGGAGAAAAAGAGGGTAAGATTTGGATGTGGCACAGGTGTTTGAGATGTCCACGAATTAGCGGTTTCCCGCCTACAACTCGAAGAATAGTGATGTCAGATGCCGCCTGGGGTTTGTCCTTTGGGAAGTTTTTAGAACTCAGTTTCTCAAACCATGCTGCTGCCAACCGGGTTGCAAGCTGTGGCCATTCTCTTCATAGAGACTGTCTTCGCTTCTATGGGTATCTATACAGTTATACTTAACAACATCCTTAATGTCATTTTTTTTTTTTTTTTAAATTTCTATCTTTTAAAATTTATGGTTACTTGTGCAGTATCGGGAAAATGGTAGCCTGCTTTCGTTATGCATCTATTAATGTCCATTCTGTCTACCTTCCTCCTCATAAACTTGATTTCAAATATGAGAACAGGAAATGGATTCAACATGAAGTAGATGAGGTTCAGTTATTAAACTTTTCATTTTATGGGGTGAAGTTACTTCATTCTAATAGTTTGCTATTAACAGGTTGTTCACCGCTCAGAGCTATTATTTTCAGAAATTCTTGCAGCTTTAAGCCACATGGCAGAAAAGAGAGATTTGAAAGTGCCACAATCAAGACAACAAATAGTCGATTTAGAAGTAATGCTTCGAAATGAAAAAACAGAGTTTGAGGTGAGCTGCACTTTTTCATTTAAGATTTCATTCAGTTACCTATAATTCTTAAATATGTGATATGCTTGCAGGAGTCATTGAAAAAGATTTTAAATCAGGAGGTGCAAAGAGGTCAGCCCATGATTGACATTCTTGAGATCAACCGATTGCGGAGACAACTTCTTTTCCAATCTTACGTTTGGGACCACCGTTTGGTGTATGCATCGAATGTCGATACCAATAGTGCACAACCCAATCCCAATGATCAAGGTTCAGAACATGGTGATAAACTGAATGAAATGGCTCCCGACTCGAAATCAGCTGCAGATTCATGTAAAGTCTCTGAATTTGGTGAGAATGAAACAAGTGTTGTTTCAAGTCCAATGGAAGATCATGAGCCGTCTGATCCAATAATATCAAACGTATGTGTCCGTAGGGCCATATCCGAAGGTCAGTTTCCGGTTCTTACAAGTTTATCAGACACTCTAGACGCTGCTTGGACCGGAAACCATCCAAATTCTTCTGCATTATCTGATTTAGATCTGCATGATCCAGATAAGCTGGAAAAAGGAGACCTTATGGAAGAATCTAAGACATCATCAGTTTTATCTCCAGTATTATCAACCAAAGGTTCTGAAACTATGGAAGATTCAACTAGCTGGTTAGGAGTACCATTTTTAAACTTTTACCGCTCCTTGAACAAAAACTTCTCAACAACTTCTGAAAAACTTGACACCCTCAACGGTTATAATCCCGTCTACATCTCATCTTTTCGTGAATCAGAGCTCCAAGGTGGCGCCCGGTTACTTCTAGCTGTTGGCATCAATGACACAGTAATTCCAGTGTATGATGATGAGCCCACAAGTATCATATCCTACACTTTGCTTTCACCTGATTATATCTCCCAAGTGTCTGATGAGTTTGATGCCACTGAGTCATCAACATTTCAGTCATTTAGTAATTTTGATGGGATGTCAGTTGAATCTTTTAAAAGTTTAGGGGATGATGGTATTTTATCAATGACAGGATCTCGTGCCTCTTTAATACCGGATCCTTCCTCACAAACAAAGTTGCTGCATTCCCGAGTTGAATTTACAGATGATAGTCCTTTTGGCAAAGTGAAATACACAGTGACTGTTTATTATGCAAAGAGATTTGAAGCTTTAAGGAGGATTTGTTGTCCTTCTGAAATGGATTATATACGATCTCTTAGCCGTTGCAAAAAATGGGGAGCTCAAGGTGGAAAAAGCAATGTTTTCTTTGCAAAAACTTTAGATGATCGGTTCATAATTAAGCAGGTTACAAAGACCGAACTCGAGTCATTCATTAAATTTGCTCCAGCTTATTTTAAATATTTATCTGAATCCATTGGTACTGGGAGCCCTACATGTCTGGCAAAGATTTTCGGAATTTATCAGGTAATTTTCTATTTATATATTATGTTTTAGTTTTCAGTATGCGTATAGCGTCTATGTAACTATGTCCCTATTTGATTTGTATATGTGTGAAGGTTGTGACTAAACATATCAAAGGCGGGAAAGAAACGAAAATGGATGTGTTGATCATGGAAAATCTTTTGTTTGGAAGGAATTTATCGCGACTTTATGATCTTAAAGGATCGTCAAGATCACGTTATAATCCTGATTCTAGTGGAAGCAACAAGGTTTTATTAGATCAAAATCTAATAGAAGCCATGCCAACTTCTCCTATTTTTGTTGGTAATAAGGCTAAACGATTGCTGGAACGAGCTGTCTGGAACGATACTGCATTTCTTGCTGTAAGTTCTTCCTTTTTTGTAGAAAAAAAAATAAAACAAAATTTCATTTATAATAAAGTTGTTGAATTAATGGTTGTAGTCTGTTGATGTAATGGATTATTCTTTACTGGTCGGGGTAGACGAAGAAAAACACGAACTGGTACTTGGGATTATTGATTTCATGAGACAATATACGTGGGACAAACATCTTGAAACATGGGTGAAGGCTTCGGGTATTTTAGGCGGGCCGAAGAATGCGTCTCCAACTGTAATCTCACCAAAACAGTACAAGAAAAGATTCAGGAAAGCAATGACAACTTATTTCTTGATGGTTCCTGATCAATGGTCACCTCCTACTATCTTTCGCAGCAAATCACAAACTGATTTATCTGAAGATTATAGCCAAATTGGGATTTCAGTAGCTGATTGATTCTAAAATTTAGCTTTTGCATTGTATATTTTCAAATCTATATTTGTTTATGCCCCATTGTAAATCTATTTTGTTTTTAAAAAATTCTTCATTTTTAGCAATGGAGTTGATTTAAGGGGTGTTATATTGTTTTATTATTTAATTAACTTGCAAATATAGTTTCTTTTTAGGAAAAAGTTATTAAATTTTTGTTCATTTCAGGGTCTTTGAATTGTTCCTATTACGGTTTTTATTTATTTATTTATTATTTTTTTTTGTGCATTCCTAAAGGTCATCATGGTACTTGTATTTTTCTTATGAAAAGAAATGTAATAGCCCCACATGAGCCGTTAAATGTGCATTTAGTGCCTTTATAGTGGAGTTATTGCTATGTTGTCCATGAACCCATGATAGTGGTTCAACTTTCAAGTGTGGTTTGGCTTTATGTTAAAAAATAAGTATTAAGAGTGTAAACGAGTATAGCCCATCTTATCTCTGTTTCATTAAAATTAAGCTCGGATCGTTAGGTATATATTTATAGCTTTTGCAAGTCATTTTACGAGCATAAGCTTGGTGTGACTTGTTAAATTTTTTATGTGTATATGTAAACAATTATATATATATGGTAATATATTATACTAGTTTAGAAATCTGAATGAAAAAATTAAATTAATAGTTATTTATTTAACCCTAATATCACATCTCAGTCAGCGACGACCACCAACATCTGAATATCTTGTATTAAAAAAAATAAAAATGAAAAAAGAAAACCAAACAAAAAGTAGATATAAAAACGTTAAACCACGCACGTGAAACGTAAAACATTAAAACAATAAATAAGTTGATCTAAGACCCGCATGCTGCGACATGCCGTTAAACGAGAAAAAATAGGCGTAATAATGTCGAAACATGTGCACCTGACGACGTGTTAACTATCAAAATTTAAAACGAAATGTAAAACGAAATTTTGTAAAAAATGAAAAGTATAGAAGACGAAGACGACCGCCGCCACCGCCACCGCCACCGCCATCCTCGTCTAGATCCACCACAAACAACCATCATCACGTCCTCTTTGTCACCCTCATTGCAAACCACCACCATCTCCATCGCTAACCCTAATCTTCCACTACTACCGCCCATTACTATCGCTCTCCACCAACGATGCCCATCGCAATTGCTCACCAACACCATCTCCATCGCATGAGTTTGCAATAAATCTGAACACATCTGTAATATGGTGGTGGAAGTCGTAAACTGTTGGAGAGAGAGAGAGAGAGAGAGATGGTTTTAGGTGGTGGTAGCCTGTCGACAGTGGCGATGGTGGATGTCGGCCAGCAGGAACGATGGTGGAGGTAGCGCACGAAAGGGTGGGGTGGGACTGTGGGAGTGGGTTAATCAAATATATTGTTTTGTTAAAATAGAAGTGGACCCCATCAAAATCAGACTTTTGTTTTTATTTATTTTTTAACCTAAAGGATGTTTCCGTCATGTTTTTTAAATAACAGAAAAATTAATGTTCATCCAACTCATGGGTCAAACCTATTACGTTTATACATACTTTAGGACTGATGTTATAGTTTTTTAAAACCTGAGGACTAAAATCGCAATTTGAACATAACACAAGGACCATGCGTGCAATTTACTCCTTACATACAAATGCATACGCTTATATATATAAAAATCTTATCAAATTTGAACTTTTAACTGTTTACCACCACATATTCAGGTCATGAGTAGGTAATAACTCCGTATACAATCAAAATTTTGTTAAAATATATATTTTTAAAACTTTGAAGAGAAATAAACATTGCATTTTAATTATTTTCTTGTATTTTAAAATCTTATAAGATTGAAAAAGTGATTATGTATGTTCCAAGTGTTATTGTAATATTTAGTGTTTTACGTAAAACATTTCTATGTAAATAAATGCTATATTATATTATATAAATACCTTTATATTTAATGCATGATAAAAAAAAAGATGTCAAGGCTTGTGACCTTAAAGTTTGGATGTGAGTGTGTTTATTAAATGGACATCAATTTAGGCCTAAGCTTACGGTGCTACTTCATTTGAACTTTTAACAAGTCTTGAATTATATGAACATTCAAATTTATTATAAGGACACTTACATCTCTTTATCTTTATCTATGTATCTATATGTATGTATAAAAAAAATAAAGAGAATGAGAGAATAATGAATGTATTTTAACAAACCTCTTTAACAAACCAATTCATATACCAACTAGTGAACAAGGCTTTTAGCGATCCGATTACAAATACTTACCAGTGACCCAACTCATGTAATATAAACTCGATTATTATGTTCAATAAATTACAAACTTTCAGTTACAAGTATGCATAACTTCATTCTTGTTATTTTAATATTTATTTATTAATCACCATCTACTTAAACCTCAAACAACTGATTTCTATCACAATCTCAATCAATATAAACACATCCAAACACTATTCTCTCCTTCAAATCACAATGCCAAACACCCCCTTAACTGTAACATAAAAGTAAAAAAGCCTTGATAATATTTATAAAACAGAGAAATTGATATTACTTCATTATCCATACACACACATTGACACATATACATATGAACCTTTGGGTTTGCATAAAAATTTACACATATGACATATTCTCATATTTCTTCATCTCAGTTCAATTATTCAACAACTAAGATGGATCATCCCACCATCTCTAAAGGTATAGTATAAACAAAGTTAGAAGTATCTTCAACCATGGTTAGTTGATTTTACCACCATCTGTTATTTGAAGCAGACTCCTTTCAAGAAGATCAACAATATCTTGATTTCCTCTGTAAATTTTCAAGATTTCAATCAAAATTAACGTAATTTTCTTTTAAAAAAATTACATTTTTATGCAAAATTTACCTCTGATAACAAGAAAATCTTGAAGAACCCTGATGAAGACGAGGCCCTTCATCAAATCCTTCACATGTGATCTCACCATTTTCATCCAAATAACACACTATGCCTCTAGATTTGTCTTCAAAAACCTATAAAAGATAAAGGGTTTGTAACTTTGTATAATAACAATAATAATAATAATAATAATAATAATAATATTATTATTATAATGATATGAATCTAGATCACAGATGATGATGAAGAAGAAGAGGGTAAAAGGGTAAAAGCACATACCTTTTGAATCTTGATGGATGATCCGATCCGAATGAGAGATGAAGATGTGTTTGCTGGGTGTTTGTTTGCAAGCATTAACACTGATTTTGAGGGTTTCTTGATGGGTTTAAGGTAAGGATTAATGAGGAAGAAGGGTGATGGAGTAATATTTGCAGCCATTTGATGTGTATGCAAATTATTGAAAGAAATAGAAAGAGTGTGTTAAGAAGATAAAAGGAGTATGTGTTGTCCTATATATTGGGGTAGCAGGTTTCGAGTTTTGGAGAATTTATAATTATTTTAAAAATGTTAATTTTGTGTATTATTTTTAGTATCATACTATGTTTAAGAAAATGGACATTGAAGTTCTAAAAATATTTTCACAATTCTCTTTATTTCAATAGTAGGTTAGACATTCTTGTGTTACATGAGTTATAATAAAAAATTATATAGTAGATTATATGTATGTATAATCTATTTTATGTTATTATATATAAACTATAGTATAAAAAGAAAAAAGATTTTGTTATTTATAAATATCCATAAACCTTTTTATATATTTTTTTTTACAATTTTGGTTTTAAAATTTAATGGCTACAAAATAAATTATATTTTAACAAAATTAAGTTCATTAAAGTATTTTTAATGAAATATTATTTACTTTTTAGAAAGAAATTATGTTGATTAGTATAGTATTAAATGAGAATTATTAAGTAAGCTTTTTTAAAGTTAACCCATTTTGGGTTTTTTACATATTTCCTCTTCTTAAGACCGTAAATTACATATTTACCCAAACTAAAAAATCAATTACATATTTTTCCTTTTTAAAGCAAATATATGACATATTTATCCATTTAATTGTAATTAACCTATTAAATGACTATTTTATTTTTTTTTACTAAGGGCATTTTACACGTTGATGTTTTATTTTTATAATTGTTTAAAAATATTGACTATTATGTTTTGTATTTTAGAGATATAACTTTGATTATTAGTTATTGTTATTCTGAAATAAAGTTTTAAACGAGATATAATTTTATTATTTTTGTTATATAGAAGACTCGAACTTGAGAAAATATGTTATTGATAATCTTGAGAAGTGAAATGTGTAAAATACTTTTGTGAAAGTACGATTAAAATAATCACTCAGTAAATAATTTTAATAAAATGGGTAAATATGTAATATATATATTTTAGCAAGGGGAAATATTTAATTGATTTTTTGACTTGGGTAAATATGTAACTTTATTAGAGTAGATTTATGACAATTCTGTTTGAAAGCATAGAAACTTTACCAAATAGTATGACATGATATGAGTTTTAATTCAGGTCGAATCACATTCGTCGTTTACCCGAGAGATACTTATTACTTAGATTGTTTACAACGTTACAGCTCATCCTTCCCACAAACAGTCCTAATCAGCATGCCACATCAGCTTTCCATTCACCTCCACTCATTCTTCCCACAAACACTTTTTACCCCCAACATTATCCTTCTCACAAACACCTTTATTTTTTCACCTCATATTTTTTTTTATTTACTTTAAATAAAGATATTTAAATTATTATAAATATATTTAATTAAAATAAATAATGAATTAAATATCAAATGATCAAGTTGAATACTTAAATTAAATAATTCTAAATAAGAAAATAATAAAATTAAACCGCAACTATATTAATGTTGTAATGTTGTTCTATCCTCCCCCAATATGCATGTTGGTTTTGACTGTTGGCGATTATTGGGTCTTCAGAAATGGTTACATAAGCCTTAGCCAACAACACTTCGTCATCAGCTGCCTACTTGATACGAACAGACTTCTCAGCTTTTTCTTTTCCTTTTCCTTTCCCTTACTTTTTTGTTGGTGTTTTTTTAGGTAACGAAGGTGCTTCACCAATTAGTTGTTCTTTATGTGATTGTGATTGCTACACGTTTTGAAGCTCTTTATGTTTAAGCCATGTTTGATATTGTTGATAGTCTTCCAACGAAGACTGAGATTGTTAAAGATATGAGAATCCCCGGGTTGTGGAACTTGTGAGAAGCCAGGTTGTTGAACATATAGAAATACCCCAGGTTGTTGAACATGTGGGAATCCCCCAGATTGTTGAAGATATGGGAATCCCCCCGGGTTGTGGGAATTGGGAGAACCCAGGATGTTGATATTAGAAGAACCCGAGTTGCTAATGCGGGTATTCTTCATTGGTTTCATCATTTAATATTTGTGTGAAAGAGAATGGAGCTCTTGGATCCATTAAGGATTGAATTTTGAATTGTGTTTAGAAGAGAGCTAGAATGATAGAAAGAATATGAAGTGTGATTTGAGAAAAACTCTCAAGTGAATAAAACATATTTATAATAGGTAAACTAGCCGTTATGAATAAAACAAATAAAGTAGCCGTTATTAATAGAATAAAAAACTAACCGTTATGAAAAAAATAAAAAAAAGTAGCCGTTATGAATAAAACAAAAAAAACTAGTCGTTATAAAAAAAACAAAAAAAATAGCCGTTATGAATAAAACAAAAAAGATTTTAAAAAATAAAAAAAATAAACTTTAATTAATTAGTTTAGTATTATAAGCGTAAAAAAATTTAAAATATTTTTATTTAATTAACACATTTTAATTAAAATATTATACTTAAATTATTATTTTAATTAAAAGATTTTAAAACATTTTAATTTAAAATTATTTTATAATAGTGGGCCCCTCCACTATATTTATATTTTAGGATTAATTTTATAATGATGGGCCCCACCACCACCTCCCTTTTCACCGCCCTTGATCCGCCCTTGCCCACGGATCGGGCATCTCCATCTCCTCTCCCCAATCGCCGCCCTTTCGACGGGTGCCGTCCACGTCGGCGACGGGCCGGCCACGGGCGGGCCAAGCGATGAGGATAGTCTTAGTGTAGATCAGTTTGGTGGTATGCTCATAAGTCCCTTGATATACTATGTTGTAATCTTATGTGGTTGAAACTTATACGTTTAAATATCCATTACCTAAAACTCAAATATCAAAAACTTAACTATACTTTAATTTCGAGCTTTTGATCGTATATTTTGTAATATTTTTTAAGATTATATGATATATTGATGTATTAATATTTCACCTGGTCGAACATTCGTTTCAAACTGGTGAAATTTTTTCATAACTAATCTCATATACTCACCAAGTGTCCTACTATTCGGGTTTTTCCCATAGGGATTATTTTATTTTCATCCGTAGCGAAGAGATCGAGTACACTTTGGGCTGTACTTCAGCACTATTTTCATCCCTTTATTTTATTCAGTCTAAGTTTCTTTACTTTGCAAGGGGATAATGATAAATTATGAAAAAAAGGAAACCTTACTTTTTACCACTATCATAGCTAATTAATTTAATATGTGGGGGTTATAAAAACATGTAATTCATTGATCTAAGGTATCACGTTTCATATCTAAGAATAGAACGGTCAAACATGAAAAGAAATTAAAAATTAGCACACCTAAAAATAGTATGCAGGAGTAAATTAGGTAACACATAGTTGTTGATTTTTTTTTAAATATATTTCATATTTTTTAAACGTTTATAACTTTTATAAGTTATATTTTTTTTAAATCATTGGACCATAAAAACAAAGTGTTTTATCTTTTTAATTTAAATATAGTCTTTGTATATTTTTTCTTAGAACTCTCACTTAAATATAGTCTTTGATGCGCCCAGACGGTTTCGTGTACTTTGTTCGCTTTTAGTTCAATGAATGTTAATGTTAAGTAGGCTTATGATTTATATGATACAAAGTACATTAAATAATAAAATAATTAAGTATCTGAATTATTGCTTATGAAACAGTATTAGTAAATAGTGATTTGTTAAGAATATAAGTGTGGGGTATAGGTGGCTTATCTTCATACTGTTGATATTGACATTTTAACTTTAGACTTTGGTTTTGTAATGTCATAAATTCCATCAACTCATCGAGTGGTTCATTTAATAATATCTGCTTGTTTCCTTTTAATTAGTTTAACTCTCCCTCACAGATCAAGTCTGCTATTATTATAACACCATGATATCATATAATAAATTAGAAACGAATAAAACAATATTATCTATCTTTATCTCGCATACGTATTTGGTAGAATTTTCAAATATAACATTTGTTTGTTTTATTATATCCTAATTGTAGTGTTCGTGTAAGTTTTATATAGCTAAAAATTTTTAATAAGCTTTTTATAACGATCCTTTTACATCATAAGTTGGATCTAATCTTTTCAAAACCGTATCGGAGCGAACTAGTCATCTTACTTGTCGACTGGTCTGACCGCACGTATAGGTCGGACCGGATTTAAGAATTGGATGACGTATAATTCTATATATATTTATATTATACATATAGCTATATATAATTCAATATAAGTATTTTATATGTATATTTTATAGTTGTATATAAAATCAACAATAATTATACATCCAATACTTTAACTCATCATCCGACCTACCCGTTAAACCCATCAAAATAAAAAAAAAATAAAAAATTGAAAGTCCGGTCTGAACCGGTTCCCGGTTCCTGGTCCAGCCGCCAAACCGGCTGGTTCTTGAAGAAGGAAACGATTTGTGGTGGATCGGACCGGTGGCCCAACCGAATCCCGGTCGGGCCGGCCGATCCGATCATGTCGTGAAATCATTGGTTGGATCTATGCATCAGAGCTCTTCGGAGGTGCCACTAACTCTTGGACATATGGTCGACGACACCTTTTGTGTCTACGTTTAGTAGCTCTATACACCACCTCAATTCGAAGAGAGACAAGTCGTAACAAATACTAAATGTGCGTACTTTAGTTGGAAAACAAAGATTATTATTTTGAATATAAATAATTACTATCAAGTTGTATTTTTTTAAACAAAATACTTAATGTTGTTAAAGAGAATTCATTTTTATTTTAAAAGAACATTTTTAAAATCATAATAAATTTTTGCCGTTCAAAAAAAAAAAGCAATGTGTGGTAACCACTTTGTGTTTGAATAATATCTTTTTGTTTGCTTTTGCAAACACCATTGTAGCTTTGATTTATTGGTTCTATGGTCTTAAGCTTTTAAATGCTGTAATTTTATAAATATGGATATAAAAATATTTAGGTTGATTTGGGTCGGGTCGGGTCAAATCAAATAGAACATATAATAGAAGTACGATATGATAATAAAAAAAATGTCATCGTCAGAATGTAAAAACACATAATGTTTCTTTGAGATTTTTAGTTGAAGAAATCTTTACCTCTATCTATTGTCTTTTTTTGTTCAAATATCAAATCATAAATTGCTCTTGCCTTTGATCTTAAGTCCATAACCCCAAAGTATTAGGTACAAGAGTATCTAAGGTTTTATTATTATTGTATATTTAGTTGGTATTAAGAGTGGGTTTAATTTAATTTAATTGTATATTTAATGGAGTCATCATTCAAAAGACATTGTTGTCACTCGAAAACTTATACATCTATTTACATATGCACGAGAAAATTCACTGTATTCCAGTGACTCCAATGAATACATATAAGGACCGGCCCTGTTCAAACGGCTTGGGCTCTATGCCCGTGGGTAATTTTTTTTAGAATACTTCATTCTATTCATGGCATAAGTATGCATTATGTATGCCATCCATAATCATGCATAACGTCATTCCATGTTTATTTTTATTTATGTTTTTAGTTTGTCTACGTTTTGAAGTAAATTTTGTTTGGAAATGAGTCGAGTCAAATATAATTCGTTTTCATTAGACGAAATAAATCCGAGTTACTATACGTTTCGACGTAAATACAGTTCGAAAATGAGTTGGGGCGATTGTAATATATAACTTATCGTGCCGCATACGCCACCACCGCACGTGGCTTTTTCTGTACGTTTTTTTTGACAAATTTGTTTGGAAAAGTGCCGAGTCAAATATAAGGCGATTTCATTCAACGGTATGGACCCGAGTTACTCTACGTTTCGACGTGAATATCGAAAACGTGTCGGATCGACTGTAGTCTATATTATATCATGCCACGTACGATACCGCTGCAACGCGCAGCGGGTAAAAATCCTAGTTTAATATTAAACCGTAGCGTCGTCTCTATAAATATCGTTCGACTTACTTTTAGTTTAGAGCTTAATCACGAGACTAACGATGTGTTTCTTGTTACATGTGAAGACATTTAGAACTTTAAACATCAATATAGTTGTGGACCGAGAACTACAGATTCGTTTGCAACAAAACACATGAAATTAATGAACTTATCTTAAGGAATTATTGAGAATATTCATCTAACTATTTAATATAGTTTAATAAACATTTAGAATCATTAATTAAAAGATTCTCCTAAATAATATTCACCTATACCTATTTTATATTCACAAAAATAATAATTAATCGGCTTAAATTCCTATATAATACAACAAATTAGATGGGTATCAATTATCATATCAAACTTTTCTTTCAGCGAGATGGATCTTCGAATCATTATTTTTTCGTTTGTTTCCTTCTTGAAAATTTATTATTAAGATCTATGTAATTTGATTTATTTAATATGCTCTTAAATCACTCATCTTGTCACATATTGTTTAGAAACCACTTTGAATTCGGTTTTCTTAGGCTAAAAGCTTTCTACTTGATTGTTTTCTAATTAAAAGAACCTTATGTTGCATAAGATATTGATCGCAAAGCAATACCTAATTCTCAAAAGAAAATAAGAATAATGATACTCATTTTGAAGATTTTGAAACTAAATTGAATGTTTCCGAAAATGATGATTGCATATTATTGGTGAGTGTGTATCTATATACGTATATGCTATTGGGAATCATTTTAAAACACTAAATTTTGTCATAACAGACACAATAAATTTAAGCCATTTATTTATTTTCTAATAATTGTTGAAAACATATGTATGTATGTATGGACTTGTCGATTATAATGATACTTGAATTATGTTGAATAATTATAGACATATGTTGAAATTGATTTTTGTTTTAATGTACAAAAGATGCGTACGTAGTTATATATTTATATGTATACATAGATGTATTTATTTAAAAACCATAAATATGTTAATAACCAAGAGAATCAGATAAAACTGTTTACATAACACTTCAGTAAAAGTAATAAAATTTAAAGAAAATGACTTATTTCTATATTCCTATTACTTTTTTGATTTTATCACCTTCTCCTTTAATTATATAAAAAAAAACTCTGAAAATGTGCATATGTGCTTTCAGACAAAAGATTATACATATCATATTTTTTTAAAAATAAATCTTAGAGATATTAAAGTTACATATATTTTAGTCAATTTTTAGTTTTCATAAGGGTGAACTTATTCTACAAATTGTATATTTGCTATAAAGTGTAAGAAGACACAATGAGCCTAAAAAAATCACAAAAAAATTATATCTCACAATCTAAATCGAGTTTCAAAAAAGTACTTCGGGGTCTCTGTTCCTCTCGTCGTCCTCTTTCAGAAAAAAATAAAAAAAATAAAAAATTTTATTGTGTCTTTTATGACACAATGACGTAATTGTGTTATTATTATGTCTTTCATAATGACACAATGATGTCATTATGTCTTTCATAAATGACACAATAAAAAAACGTTAATTTTTTTATTTTTTTTATTTTTCGTTTATTTTTTTTAGTGAGGATGACTAAGAGAACAAAAGCTCGGAATTACTTTTTTGAAATTCGATTTAGATTGTGAGATATAATTTTTTGTGACTTTTTTTTTACTCATTGTTTATTCTCACACTTTATAGCAAAAATACATTTGTATTTAAACCTTTTTCTTTTCGTAATTAATATCGAGTTAATTAAAGTGACTCTTTGTAGTTCTCACTATATTCGTGTTTTTTTTGTTTAAAGAGTGCGCTTCTATGTATATTGACTATAGCCTTTCTTAAATAATACATATGTAATTATGGTATGTAAAAAGTATATACCTCTCGCTTAGAATGCACGTGTGACTTTTTTTATTCTTCACTGAAACTAGTTTTAATCTCGCTCGTTTGATGCCTGAGTGAATAGTCATGCCTTAATATAGTTATGGTACAGTTACAAAGACGGTTATTTCAACAACAAAAAAACACATATAGAGATTCAACAACAAAAACATATAAATATTTAACAACACAATCGCCTAAAAAGATTCAACAAAAAAACACTCAATAGTTAAATGTTCAACTCATACGTATTGAACTATCATTGCACGATATTAAGAAGGCCCGTAGAGAATTCTAGTTGATTTAACTTGGTCCTCTTATGGGTGACTCTTCATAAATTTCTATGTATTAACTTCGATGAGTTCCTCAAGAATCTCATTCAAACAAAAATGATAACAACCCAATCTTATTGTTTGATTTAAACATTGATCTAGATACATATTTCTCAACGTTATCGAAATTATCCAGATAGAATTTCCAAACAGCAAAATCCAAGGAATAACTATGTCATTTGGCTAAGGAGTAAGGAGTTGTGATATTCATATATGTTCTATGGAAGAACATATAGATGTATTGGATGCAACAATCAATCAGAAATTTTACTTGTGGATTTGCAATAAACTTATGATAAATGATGATCACATGATAGCAAAATAAATAATATGAAATTCATCTTCAATTTGAATCCAGACACATACTATTTCAATAATGTAAAACCCTGAATCTCACCTTCCTTAAGGTATAAGCAAGGGCGGATCCGACGATAATGATGTCAAGCATCTATAGATCCATACCGGCGACAGAACTCTACTATAGTTGGACTGCTCCGCCGTTGATGAAATATGAACAACCTTGATTTCTTTAATCACTATTCATTCAACTTCTTTTTTAACGTATAGGTTAGTTAATAACTATTCTATATTCCCATCGAAAGTTATTCACTAAAAACATCTAATGTGCCAAAATGTTAACTTATTATATCACAAATGTTTTATATATCTTATACTTTTCCTCATTAAGATGCATGCTATGTAACAAAGATAAAACGAGAAAATAATAGTAGTAAATAGTCGTTGAAGAAACATGTATTGTATTAGAATATATTAGCCGAAGATATTATTATTAATGGTTAAATATACTTAGAATGTTACTCAAATATGATTGATATCAATTGTAACCAATTCCCAAAATATATGGGATATCTTGTATTATTTATAGAAGATTAAATGGAAGAGCAGGACACGGGTTTTACCAACTCTAATATGGTATCAGAGCCCTACCTCTGATTACCTTCTCAATCCTTTGTTTTTGCTTCATCCCTTCACTGAACCCTTCTCTGCCTCCTCTTAACCCCCTGTTTCTCCCCCTCTTCGTCTCCACAATGGACAAATTACACCCTGCCATCACCGTTACCAACATCCACAATTTCATTCCAGTGAAACTTGAGATGGAAAATAGCCAATTTACTACTTGGTCGGAACTCTTCAAAATTCACTGTCGTGCATTCAATGCAATCAACCATATCATTCCTCCCGCTCCAGAAACATCCGCCATAGCACCCATCAAAGATGAAACCGACCTATGGAACCGGGTTGATGCTATCGTTCTACAGTGGATATACAAGACTATATCCAATGATCTGCTCCACACTATTCTCATACCCAACACCACTGCTGCCAAAGCATGGATTTCTCTCGCCAACATCTTTCAAGACAACCGCAACTCTAGAGCTGTTTACCTTGAACACAAGTTCAACAATACCCGACTTGACATGTTTTCGAATGTCACGTCCTACTGTCAAGCCTTGAAAGTCCTCGCCGATCAACTTGAAAACATCGGTTCTCTAGTGACTAACCAACGCTTGGTGTTACAGCTCATCTCCGGCCTCTCCAAACAATATGACGTTGTTGCCATGCTTCTTCAACAGTCTGTCCCATTACCCGATTTCTACGAAGCACGATCGAAACTAATTCTGGATGAAACCCGAAAGTCAAATCAGGCCTCTAACTCTGCCGCCCTACACGCCGCCTCTGTTCCAGGCTCTACAACCACCCTCCACACTCTCAGCAGTACCAGCGTGGGGACTACCCGGTGCGGTCAGCAATCTGCCTGGGGACGGGGCAGAGGACGTGGTGGCGGAGGTCGTGGACGTGGCTCTGCCCACCAGCTCTCTTCTGGCAGGGCTCTTGCAAGATCTTTGGCATCATCGCCTTGGACATCCGGGGTCTCATTCTCTCCGTCAGCTCCAAAAGACAAATGCTATTAATTGTGGCTCTTTTAATAAATTATCTTTTTGTCGTTCTTTTGTTTTGAGAAAACAAACTAAATTGCCTTTTGTTAATTCTCATTCTAGCACCTGTTTGCCATTTGACATTATTTATAGTGATTTATGGACCTCCCCCGTTCTAAGCTCGGGAGGCCACCATTATTATGTTCTTTTCTAGGATGATATTACCAACTATTTATGGATTTATCCTCTTGCTAATAAATCACAAGTTTATTCAGTTTTCACTCGATTTCATAGCCTAATTAAAACTTAATTCGAGAGTCCTATAAAATGCTTTCAATGTGATAATGGAACTGAATTTACCAACAACTCATTCACCACCTTTTGTCAAGATAATGGAATGCTTCTCCGCTTCTCTTTCCCCCGCACGTCTCCTCAAAATGGTAAAGCTGAACAAAAAATAAGATCAATAAACAACATAATTCGCTCCCTTCTATCTCACTCATCAGTTCCCGCCACCCTTTGGCACCATGCAATCCAAATGGCTACCTACATCCTTAATATTCTTCCCGTTAAGACTAAACAATTTCTAACTCCCACCTCTATCCTCTACCAAAAACATCCTTCCTATTCTCATCTTCGCATCTTCGGATATTTATGTTTTCCCCTCACACCAACCTCCTCCATCCACAAACTGGAAAACCGATCCTCTCCATGTGTCTTTTTAGGATATCCCTCCAATCATCAGAGGTACAAATGCTATGATCTCTCCTCACATAAGATCATCATCTCCTGTCATGTTGTCTTTGAAGAAAACATCTTTCCTTTTGCCAAACAACAGCCTCTATCCTCCACCTATGATTTTCTAGCTACAGATCCTCACCCCTTATTTTGGCACTCTATGCGTCTACCACAAACTCAACAACCTCCTCCCCTACCGCCACTCATTCCACCTACGCAACCCTCGGCCACCCCACATCCCTCCACCACCAACCCAACCACCCCCATCCGCACCTATTCTAGGCGTCAAAAGGCCACTGCCCAACCCACACCTCCTCCCTCCCCATCACAACCTCCTCCTTCTCCTACATAAAACAGCCCCTCCACTCCCCCTTCGCCCATTATTCCCACCCCCACCCCACCTCCTCCACCAGTGCGTACCATTACCACTCGCTCAATGACCGGTATCACCAAACCTAAAACTCTCCTTAATCTCCACACCTCTGTTACACCCGAACCACTACCTGAAAACCCTCTTTTAGCCCTCTCCAACCCTGTTTGGAAACATGCCATGGTCGACGAGTTTAATGCACTTATTCAAAATAAGACTTGGGTTCTCGTACCACGTGACCTCATATGAATATTATACGTTGCATGTGGATCTTTAAGCACAAATTTAATGCCGACGGTACCCTTGAACGACATAAGGCCCGTCTTGTTTGTGATGGCAGGACACAACAGGTAGGTATCGACTATGGAGACACCTTTAGTCCGGTTGTTAAGCCGGCTACCATCCGCGTAGTTCTTAGCATTTCTCTTGCACATTCCTAGCCCATCCATCAACTGGATATCAAGAATGCCTTTCTACATGGTCACCTAGCCGAAACCGTCTACATGCACCAACCTATGGGCTTCCGGGACACTAGACATCCAGATCATGTCTGTCTACTCTAAAAACCACTATACGGCCTCAAACAGGCTCCACGCGCTTGGTACTAACGTTTTATAGATTATATACACACCTTGGGCTTTACTCACAGCAAGTGTGACCTTTCCCTATTCATCTACAAAAATGGTCCACACACGGCCTTTATTCTTCTCTACGTCGATGACATCCTGTTGATTACTTCATCTGACTCGCTACGTCATCACTTCATGACTTCCCTTAACCGCGAGTTTGCAATGAAAGATCTTGGGAAACTCAGTTATTTTTTGTGCATTTCCGTTCAGCACACCTCGGATGGTTTATTCCTTTCACAACAAAAATATGCCAAAGAAATTCTTGAACGTGCCGACATGGAAAATTGCAAACCAACAACAACACCTGTTGATACAAACGGGAAACTGAGTGCTACTGATGGTGACTTAATTGATGATCCTACTTCTTATAGACGCCTAGCCGGGGCATTACAATACCTCCCTTTCACCCGAATGGATCTCACCTACGCGGTCCAACAAATTTGCATGTTCATGCATGCCCCACGTACTTCGCATCTCAACGCCTTGAAACGTGTTCTCCGTTATGTTCACGGTACAGTCTCGTTTGGACTCCATATGCACAAGTCGTCTCCTTCAACTTTGGTTGCTTACACCGATGCGGATTGGGCTGGTTGCCTGGATACCCGCCGATCCACGTCTTGTTATGGGATATATTTTGGCGACAACTTAGTCGCTTGGTCCTCTAAACGTCAAGGCACTATCTCAATATCAAGTGCAGAATCCGAGTATCATGGTGTGGCCAACGTTGTAGCCGAAGTGTGTTGGATCCGGAACTTACTTCTTGAACTTCACCACCCTCCCTCGTGTGCCTCTTTGGTATACTGTGACAATATCAGCACGATTTATCTCACCATCAACCCCGTTCAACATCAACTGACTAAACACATTGAGCTGGACATTCACTTTGTTAGAGAAAAGGTCCAACGTGGATAAATTCGAGTTCACCACGTCTCTTCCAGATATCAAATAGCAGACATCTTCACCAAAGGCTTGCCTCGTATTCTGTTTGAAGATTTTCGCTCCAGTCTCGACCTCCGTAGTCCTCCGGCTTCGACTGCGGGGGTATATTAGCCGAAGATATTATTATTAATGGTTAAATATACTTAGAATATTATTCAAATATGATTGATATCAATTGTAACCAATTCCCAAAATATATGGGATATCTTATATTATTTATAGAAGATTGAATGGAAGGCACGGGTTTTACCAACTCCAATAGAATATATATCACATGTATATATATGTATATACGGCTGCCAACTATACCGTCAATAATAAAGAATCAAAACAAAATTATTGTGTATGAACACCTAATCGGTCTATAAGTTGTTGTGGTATCACGAGCTTATATTACTACAATTATGTAGTTTTGATTGTTGACCTTCTGATGTAGTTATTATCATATAGAAGGGTTGTATGGTTTTCACTTTTCATAACAATTGAGAAAAGAACTACAATTCATATCTTATATCTATATATTTTCTCATTGATATAAAGTTACTTTGTTTTCATTGATTCTATCCCATTAAAGGGGTACAGATTTTGGATGATCCTTCAATTTTGAAGGAGGTTATTATTTGGTACAAACGTAAGAAAGGTAACATCCTTTTTTAATTAAGTTGGTTTTTAGAAAAGCTTTCGACTCAGTAAGTTGGGATTCTCTTGTAACGATGGTGTCGTGTTTAGGATTTAGTGATAAATGGATTGCTTGGAAAATAATGGGAATGGAGGAAATATGCTCTTTTGGAAGGATGTTTGGTTATGTTCTTCACCTTTATGTGACCGATTTCCAAGATTTACAATTCAGAGGTTCATAAAAATTGTCAAATTTTAGATCACGAGCGGCATCAAGAGTGGTCATATATGGCATTAGCATAGACCGTCGAGGGGAGGGGCTAACGCCCAGCTAGTTATTTTGCTTAAGGAGTTATAGTCGGTTTGTTGGTCGATAGAGAAGGAAAAATGTATATGGGGTTGGGAGTTTGATGAGGAATTTTCTGTTAAGGTTGAGAGAAAGGTAATTGGTAAGTGCCTTTGCATGATGTTTCGACCAGCACTAGATGGAATTGTTAAATGTCAATATTCTAGATTGGTGAGTGGTCATATATGGCATTAGCATAAGAAATGATGTTATTTTTTTTATAAAAAAATGTATCAATGGAGATCGTTTATTCGATTTAAATGTTTTCTCTTTGGTTTGGTAGTAAAAATCGTAGATGTAAATGCCGTTAGACATAGTGGCTTAAAAACCTCTCATGGTCTTGTAATTTTTTGTTGTTCTGTCGGTTAGTTTCTTGCGAATTCACGTTTTGGTGTTCTAAACGAAAAAGTTAGTTTGTTATAAAATCATTTTCTATTTTAATTTCAAGATGATTTTTATTTGCCCCTGTAGACGCACGGTATTAAATTATAACCTGGATCCGGAATCCAACCTGCACATCATAAATGGCACCTGCCCCGTAATACAGAATGGATGCGTGTGAAACATCCAAGTCATTCTCATTATCACTAATCCTAACCGTTGATGAAACATACCCTGATTGCATGAAGGGTAGGACCCAGTTGGCGTAACAAATTCTTTTGAGATCACTTCCTTCTTCATACATGACATGCTTACATACATCATGAAATACTATAAATACAAAATAAGAGTGATTGACCTCCCCATGTAAAAATACTCTCTAAACTCTCTCTATCTCTCCCTCTACCCATTACTCACTTATTTTGATTACTTATTCTTACGTCAGAGGGTTGTTACATAGAGACTTTTTTTTTGTGACGCCTTAACTGTGGTTGTTTGATTGTATGTAGGCTGAAATCGACGGAGATCTCTTGGTTAATCGAAGTTCAATCGGAACGAATCAGGTCGAGTTAGAGCTCGTATTTACGGCCCCGAAGTTACATGGACACATACACTACATGTGAGGAAATATTTGGAAAGTTAATAAATTAACATCTATTGAAATGGAGCTTCCTTTTATTTATCATAGTCAACCATACTGCCCTCGTTGTCAAAAGTGTCGAGAATTATGGAAAATTTCTTATGGAAGAACACCAAATTACAGTCTAACTCGTAACTCCGACCCACTATTTTTTTTTTTACGTATGACGGCGCATAGGCGAAACTTAGTGAGAGCATGAGGGCCCCCACCCCTCTCTTTTTTCGTCAGTAGTGTTAATTTTCGGACCGGTAGTGTAAATTTTTTAATATTTATAAAGTTCGCCCTCTCTAAAATAGTTTAATTTCGCCCCTGCCCCTATAGGATAGGTCAAGCTCTGCCACTGGACGGTGCATTGACAGTAACGAGAAGAATGAAGAATCTTGGCAGTGTTGGAAAAGTTGAAGATGGTGGTGTCACTTAAGGTTTTAAGCATATTTTGGAGGAAATTGTTTGCAAAATGTTGAAGATGTTAAAGAAACAACTCAAACATAGTTTCTAATCACTAAGGAGGCAATCATAGAAGAATCAATCACTCTAATTAAGAGATTTAATTAGAAATTACATGTATTTAGATCATCCCGAAACTTAGATAAATAGGATCTTGGTTACTTTTAATCTTCTCTGAAATCAATTCTCCACACATGTGATGTGTCAATTTGGGTTTCTAGTTAAATTCATCATATGTATGTGTGTTGTGTAAATTATATATTTTTGATAAATTAATGATCGTAGCAGTAAATCCTAAAATTAAGGTTTCAAAAAGAAAATAAAAAATGTAAAGAGTCATACTTGCATTTGTCATATTATTAGAACCATGGAAAGGGTTATGGCTACTAAAGAATCAGATGACTTGATGTAGGCGGTCTTAGAAGTTAGAATAACAAAACTCTTTTATGACGAAGTGGTGGTAGGGTTAGGAAGGACATTTCGCTTCTTTGCTAAGCAAGGATAACTTTACAAGAAGGGCTATCTATCTACGTAAGTTCATTAGAAAGAAAGGAGGAGAGAATTTGGGATTCTTAAACTGGACTGGCTTAGACTTATAAGGGTTAATACGACCTATGATGGGCAAGCAAGCGAGCTAACTATGCGTCGGAAAGAAAGCCTTTGACGTCACTATAGGCCAAGCCCTATACCTCTACCACTGCCTTGATCAATTACAGAGGTGTTCAAAAAACAGGTTCGAGAAAAAAAAACGAAATCGGTTTGAGGCCCAAACCGGTTTCAAACCGGCCCAACCCGTCGTTTTTGGTTCGGTTTGTAAGTGTCAATATTCAAACCGGTTTCTAACCCGGTCCAGTTTCAAACCGGTCTCAAACCGGTTCCCAAACCGGTTCTCAAACCGGTTTCCAAACCGGTTTTAAACCTAGCCGTTCTATAACGGCTTTATAGCCGTTTTTTGGCCGTTTGAAGTGTTTTTGGACCTTTTTTATGATTTTTTATCATTATACTCCCATTAGGTTAGTATATATATGTATTGGATGTTTTGGTTGAATCACAACAACTTAAAACACTCTCTACTCTCAAAAATAAAAAAAACGCTCAATACTTTCATTCTCTTATATCGATAAGACAAACTCGACTCACTCCCCAAGGGGTTGAAATGTCAATTTGCTTGAAGGATTATTTGGATGCCACGAAAAGAGTACAAGACAAATGCTCACTTGAAGGAGAACTGGAATACGAAGCAGAATTATACGAGGACGAGGTACAGAGCGGATTGACACCCGGAATGACCGATGATGAAGCGGCATATGATGAGTACCTTCATAACAGCTCCGGTTCTGGTGGCGAAGAATAAACGTACAAGTATGCAACGAACGAACGGAGAACGACTAGTCGACTAGGCTAAAATGTTTAGTTTTTAAAAAACTATTATTTAAACTTTTGTGTTGTTTAAATTGTTTATATGTTTTATATATTATATATTTCACTTTCATTATATATCTCACTTTGAGACGTTAAGTCATATTGATTAACAAGTAACGTATAATATAATAATTTAACATTAAACAAAATAACAATATTAATAACAATATTAATAACAATAATAATCACAACAAGTAACAATAATAATAATAATAAGAACACAATCACCACCATGATATTAATAACAATATTAATAGCATTAATACTCACGACTTTATTTTATTGTTTTTGATTTAATTAACATAAATATGATTATATATTTTTATATGTTAACAAAAAATTTATTTTTCTTTAAATTAAGTATAAGTTTTTTTTTTGTTTATTGCTTTTGATTTATTAATATAAATATGATTATATATCTTTCATATCTTAACATATTATATTATAAATAACAAAACAAAAAAAAAAACCGAACCAAACCGGCCCGAACCGGTTTCCAAACCGGCCCGAACCGGTTTCCAAACCGGCCCGAACCGGTTTCCAAACCGGCCCGAACCGGTTTCCAAACCGGCCCGAACCGGTTTCCAAACCGGCCCGAACCGGTTTCATAGGGTTGGGTTTTCATCTTAGGAACCGGTTTATAACCCGAACCGGTATGGGGCCAAACCAGTTTTGACTTGGGTTGACCAAACCGGTTTCGGTTTGGACCCCAACCGGTTTAAAAAAAACCCGGTTTGTACACCACTAATTGGGTAATTAAACCAATTCAATATAGTAATAAAACTGGGATGTGTATGTTGGTAAAAATGGCTATGGCAGGGGTTTGGAATAATAACTATAAGAGTTAAATTCTGTTTTGTTCCCTAAGATCTAATAAAATAATCATTTTCATCCAAAAGTTAAAAATATAAATTATCTTCAAAAGTTTTATAAGTTGTTTTAATTTCAGTTCAAAAGTTTCATTAATCGTTTCAACTTGAATAAAAATAAATAAAATTTTTGGACTAAAATTAAAATAATTATAAAACTTTGGACTGAAATTGAAGTTTCTAAACTTTTGAAGAAAATAGCTATTTTTATCAAACCTTAAAAGTAAAATTAAAATTAACTGTAATTATAAAAAATGGTAGATATATATTGTATAATTAAGGCATTGTTGTGGAGAAACTCATAAGGGTAGAGTGGGTCAAGGAAAACAAATTGCCTTTTGTTCAACTAGACAGAACATGGTAATAATTAAGATCCTTCCAACACTATTTGCACTCGAAAAGAAGGATTGTAAAGCGGGGGATAGAAGAAATATATAATTAAATGGAAGAATGATACAATTAAATGGTACTGTTTAGAATTGAAACTTGAAACGAATTTTAACAAGCAGCCTTGAGCTATTTGAACATAATCAATGTCGCTGGATACGACATCCTAGAGCTTGAATGAAGATAAAGATAGATAGTATGGTTGGTGAACAAACAGGCGAATTTCAATCCACTTTACGAGGGGTTTGATCGAAAAGAGTTGTAGTTTCAAGATGGCTACATGCACTTGTTGATCAAGATGGACACCTTTCAATGTGAATTTTCTCAAGGTGGAGGCATTAGCAAGAATAAGTGTATACACTAACTCAGCTAGATGTGCACTTTGTCACAATTTGGATGAGGCAAATGTTCCTTTGCGAAGACTATATAAAGAGATATGTGTAGGTGGTGCAAGGTTTTGATTTTTATTGGGACACGGTTGAAGAATTATTAGAAGTTTCCCGGGTCATCAATAACAAAATATCAAACAAGTTGTCAAGTAAAAGTATTTTCCTAGCCGTATTGTGGGTCATTAAAAAAATCTTTTTTTCCTTAGTTTATATGATTAAATAAGAAAATCAATTTTGTGATTTTTAATGGCAAACAAAACACTAACAAAAATATATAATAATTATATAAAACAATGGAGTCATCATAGTATTTTTGAGTTTCTCTGAAAGAAAATATGATAAGTTGATCATTTACTGATAGGAGTTTGATCAATCCTATTTTTTTCTTTATTTGGTGGATGGTAAGGGGAGGTTAGAACCATAAGATTTTCAACCATTCAATGGCGACCAAGGACAAGGTAGAAAAGGAGATCAAGGTGAGCTCGATTATATGGGGAAAAAAGAGCAAATTATGGTGTAGCTTTACTTTTGCAATTTTCCCTATGTAAATACAGCTCTTTATGATTCTAACTTTTTTTAACGACTCACTGGATCAACGGCGGGCTACTAGCCCACACGATCATCTCCATTGCTCGAATATGAAACCCTAGAACACCATCAGAAAGAAACTCACCATAGATGAGAGAAAACTCTCTTACCCAACATGTAACTCCTTTTTTTTTGTCAGAGGGGGGAGTTGAAGCAAAAACCTCCCTCTATTTATTGAAATGTTCTAATACCTCATTTCAACCACTTAAGCGAAGTATCATTGATACCAAGAAAAAGTATGGCATTAATGACGTTAAGACATTGAGAGAAGAAAGCCGAGACTAAGAGGTGTAAAAGTTTTAAAAATAAAGCTTCATTAAAAGTATATTGTTAACTTGAAATTATAAAGTTTAAAAATAAACGTAAAATCGATACACTAAGATTTATGTTTAATAAAAAATTTAAAATGAGCAACTCTAGTATTTAATTATTATAAACTAGTAAATATATCTGCGCGTTGTAGTGGTGACGTATGCGACATGATAAAGTATATGTTACCATTGTCCTGACTCATTCCGAACTGAATTTACGCTGAAATGTAAAGTTACTCGCATTTATATCATCGAACGAAAACATTTATATTTTACCTCACTCATTTCAAATAAAATATACGTCGAAATGTAGACCAACTAAAAGCGTATATAAAAATTAGCACATAAACATTTTACATTTGACCTCGCTTGTGCCCGAACATAATTTACGTCAAAACGTAAATGAACTCGAACTTGCATTGACACGTACATAAAAATTAGAACGTAAGAATTAATTTTTGTAAGTAAAAATGAACAATGTGTAAAGTCGAAGTTTTAGAAACTCAAGGGGTCAAAACTATATATTCTAAAGTTTTACAAACACTAAATGTTATTCTTTCATCTGTTGTCAAATTCAAATGAAATGACCTTAACTTAATCATACCATAAATTTTTCTAACACCGTGAAAGTGATAATATAGCCCTCCAATAAAAAATGATGATAGTGTTTAACAAAATGATTGGATAAACACGTGGGAGTCATGAGGCTCATAATTTAATAAAGAAAATGTAAAAATAACAAGAAAGATTGAACCATCAGAAAGAGAAGAAGAAGACCTCGAACACGGGAGACGTGGAAAAGAAGAAGCACAAACTAGTTACGCTGCTGATAGGGAATTAGAGTAATAGTAATGGATAGAATCTAAAAAATCGAATAAAACGGGTAGACAACGGATCGACAAGATACAGACACACAACTTGCACAACTCGTTGTCAATTCTAAATTTGAATCAAGATACAGATACACCACTTGACTCTAATCTAGACTTCAAAATCACCATCCAAGTTGCCAAACTTGAACTAGCATGAAAGAATTAATCTAACTTAAAAATCCATTGAGATAAATTAACTAAAAAAAAAACTTCAATTAATTCATAAAACTCCTCCTCCGTTCATTCACCAACTTTCAAATACATATAGAAAGTTCAAGACATGCCCACGTTTGAACTAAAAGAAATAACCACTAAGTACTACTAAGAAAGCAAAGAGTACAACTTAAAAAACAAATATAAGAAAACTACATTAAAACATGGGAAAATGGAAAAGTAAATGCATGGGTACTCGTGGACGTGGGTATAGGATTTGCATTGAATTCTTTAACCTCCATCATCATGGGTCGGTTGCGGGTTATGTGCGGTGCAAATAACGGATCGGATCAAAGTGGACGTGGGCCACATGATAACGAATAATACGGGTGACCGTATATACATCATTGCCTACCAACTAATGTAATAAAGATGCATGTAAAATGCATATAGTATAAAGAAAACGAATAAAAAATAATACATCTATCTGTCGATCTTTCTTTTTAAGTTATAGTAAGTAGGTATATATAATATTTTTAAAAGCTTTATTATGTGTATGTGATATTTAGGAGGTTTAAGAGGACATTAACTTATCTGATCTTGTGTTAATAAAAACAAGAAAAACCTAACCCTCTCATTGAAATGGTTAACTAGGTCAACAAGACCATCTTACGATGAACATGTCAACCTCATGGGAAGAGTTTGGAATCCATACTCGAGCGAGCATGGCCTATCATCAATTTGATATTACATCTTGTATATAACTTTTTCTAAAATGTAAGAATTTTAGATTTAAGTCAGCTAAATGAAACATATAAGGATCTTGATTATTATTCAATATATGTTTTTTAAATCAACTTGAAATCGAAGGTAATGATGAAAAAATCACTAAATAATAAACAAGTTTATTATTATTCAATTCAAATCAATTAAGGAAAAAATCGTAAATAGCAAATAAAATTCATATATATCTTTTTTCCCCACTAAGATTGTTATTTTATGTTTATAAAAAAACTTATACAAAATTTAAACACTATAGCTTTAGAGTAACATCAAAACCTCTAGTAATTTATTTAAGCGGTTAAAAAACTATATTATGTGAAGTTATCATTACCCTATATGTTAATTTACAATGTCAGTCATGAATAATAGTTTGTGGCTGTCAATGCGTTTGATGCATCTTGGTGATGCGTGTGCAGCCTTATTTGCGTATGGTACAACTGGATGCTGTGGGGGTATTCAATGCCCTTTTTATATTTGCTCTCTGATCTTTCATTGTTTCTAGAGAGAGACAACCTTTGGCTCGGCCGGAGGCCGTTTAACGACACTGATCCTTGCGACGGTGGTGGCGCCTTCTTCTCCTCCCTGATTTTCGTCTCTTTTGCTTCGCCTTTGCTCTTTAATTCTTTGTGTTTGGCTTGGTACAACTAGATGATGCATGTGGTAGTATGTTCTGCCCTATTTGGATTTGGCTTGTAGATGAAATGTTAAGTTCCCCGTCTCTTTAGCTTCGCCGCTTTTTGCGACTGTAGTGGGACATCCTTTCCCTGCTATGATTTCTGTCTCTTTCACCTTGATTTTGCTATTTCAACTATTTAGGGTTTGGTTGTCCTTTCCCTTGGTTTTCTTGTCCGAATGTTTTTAGGGTTTTGGCATGGTTGTGGCCGGCTGTTGATGAATCGAAAGGCAACCATAGCCGCCTGATGCTCACTCGTGACGCCGCCTTGGTTATGGCAGCTGTTGGAGTGCCGTAGTTGTTGCTATGGTGTCCTCCACTTCAGTTTCTTTGATATATTCAGGGTTTTATCCGTGATTAACTTATGTGTGATTCTATTATCATATATGTTTATTTTACATTAATGAACAATAGTTTGCAATCTTCTCTGTGTTTGGTACTACTAGATAATACGTTAAGGAGGAGGGGGCACTCTCGAGTACCGGCTTGGGTAGGCGGGTACCCGCTCGGGTACACCGACGCCACCCTTGCGGGTACCCTAGCGGGTAGTGGGTTTCGGGTTGTAGTAGCCGAGGCTTGCCGGGAAATAACGGCTTTATAGCCGTTATTTCGACCGTTATTTTCAAAAAAAAAATAAAATTACCCTATAAATACTCACACACATACACACTATTATCTACACAAAGACATATATTTACACAAACACAAACACAAAATATTTCCATGGATCCCAGAAGTCTCAAAAAATCCCGAGGTGGTGGTTCGAGTACGAGAAATTATACACCACAACTTATATACCACAACCATCACCACCACATTACGGATACCCACCACAAGGGTATTCACCGCAACCTCAACCGATGTTTGATCCATTTGCATACCAAAATCCAAATTTTGGTCTACCCGACTTCCCGTTCGATGATCCATTTGCATACCGAACCAAAACGTAGAAGAAGAAGAAGAAGAATTTGTTCCGGACACTCAACAAGAATATGGAGATGATGACGAAGACGAAGGCCCGATCGAGCAACAACTACAACGAAGATTTCAAGGACGAGCCGAATACACCCGATGATGATCAACCGGCTCACATTCCCAACCTCAACGAAAACGCAGGACCTACAAGGCCGACCCGTAAAGCAAAAGGTCCGCCGGCTCGTCTAGCGTTAATTTAGATTTGGGCGAGCAACTCCCGGCTTATGCTTCAATGAAAGAAGAAAACTATAAAGAGTTGCTCGAGTTCAAAAAACAACAATTCCAAAAAAGTATCGCATTGTTAGAAGAACAACACGAGACGATAAGAGAGCAGCGGATGGAAAGGGACCTAAAAACGTTTATGGAACCGCACGATCATATCACCGGTCCAATGTTGCAAATAATATTGGACCGGAAACGAAAAATAGCCGCGGAATATAATTGGCCTTGTGATTTTTAGTTTTTATATTTTTTAGGATTTTTTTATTGTATTTGTATTTGTATTTTTATTATTTGAATTATTATAATTTTTATTTTTTAATAAAAGTTAATTTCTTTTGAATTATTTTATATTAAAATAAAAGTTCCAGGATAGTTCAGGGTTGTATTTCCAGCTTTTGGTGTTTCAGGATAGTTCAGTGTACTTGTGATGTGTTCGTACGTGATTGGTGGATTGTAGGGTAGTCCAGGGTAGGGTACATTAGGGTAGTGCCCCCTCCTCCCTTATGTTTTTATGTTCAAGTCGATGATGACGAGTATAGACTCATCCGAGACTTTTGTTATCAGTAGCATTCATTTATAGTTTTATTTTGTTGTTTGATGTCGTGTTTGACGACTTTGATAGTGACCATGTACGATCTTGAGCTTGAAGACCGACTCTGGTCCTGTTGTGGTTGGAATCAGGTATTAATGGTTATGATGATGAGTGTTTGTTGTCATCTGACCTTTGTAGTGTTTTACCACATCGCGAACGAGATTGATTTCATCAACGGTTGATAGGCGATGAAAATGGAATGGATGTTGTGTTCATTGTTTGGCGTGGTAAACAAGTGTTTGCAGATACAGTGGACCACCATTTCTGAGCCTTATAAGCTACAATTATATCACCAGCTTTTGTTACTTTCGATTTAAACCATCATCCGATTACCAAAAGGTTGTTAGTTAACAAATGAACATTGGCTTCCATATTGTAATGCATTTTGTACAACCTGTTAATGCATTCACCTCTGTTTGATGTTTTTTTTAATTGGGTCAGGGTTTCTATTTGTGCTAAACAAGTTGTGATGATAAATATTTGTACTCAGTGTTCGGTGTGGCAACGTCTTTACAGCCACATTAAATAATGATCTCTGAGCCTTTCAATGCTAACTTTAAAGATTGTAAAAATGATCGTGACAAATTTCGCAGCGAAAAGAAATACAAAAAAAGAAGAAATTTGTAACTTAATTTTGAACCTACAATGAGATTATCAATACAATTAACTCAATATAATATAACACAAGTAATAATCACCAACTTTATAGGCTCAAAGTAGCTTGAACATAAACAATTTCAAATATTTTCAAATCCATCTCGAACATTACACAAATTTAAATCCTGCCTACGCAATAGTCAAAAATTTGTTTGTTAGCACTCGATTACATAGGGGTAAATTGCAATTGGGTGAGTCTTGATTCTGTTGACCAGTAGAATCTGGACCATTGTAATTCATATCAGTCATTACACATCTTTCCTACATATCAGTACTGTTTTACCTCTGTCATCTTCCAAATTATACACCTTTTTCATCTTCAATTTCACACAAAGTATTAGATTCTATCTTTTGCAGCATCTTTCAACTCTGTTACACCTTCATCCGCCATTAAAATGGACCTTAAAAGCTCCAATTACCTTCAAGAATCCACTTCATTCTTCCATTCTCAAGGGGTACACTTCCAAACCCACAAAAGTTAACATCTTTAATTGCTGATTTGATTTGCATTGATTCTTTTTGTTTACACTTTACAGAGAGTGAAGAAGGATCCTGACCCGATGGGTAAGAAAGATGAAGCTCCGTATTCACAGATCCGACCCGGATTCAGCTTTACTATCGGGTCAAGAAAGAACTTCCCTTCGAAATGGATGATGCTGAGAAATGGGTGATTAATGGGCATGATTCCCCTGTACATTTAAAGGTTAAACATGAAGAAAAAGTTAAAGAAACAGGGGAATTTGCAGATGAACCAAAGGGTGTAAAAGCACCTCCTGTTTTTCAAGAACCAAAAATTGAATCTTTAAATCATCACAATGGAAGCACAAACAGAGTTTTCAATTGGGTATCAGCCTCAGAGTCATCTGATATTCTTCTTAAAGGTGAATCCCCCTTCAATTGGTCGTTAAAATCACCCAAATTTGTGTAATTTCATATTATAAATCGTTTGCAGAGAAATTTGCAGATAAATTCACAACCAATTTTCAAGATTGAAATCTTTGGGGGTCGAAAGCAGAGACACGGGGACTGAGATGACTCCGGTGGCTAGCTCCACCGTGTCGCGGTGCCCGACACCGGTGAAAAGCGTGTCGCCACCGCGACACAACACCCCTGAGAGTAGGGTGTTAACTCAGGGGTTGAGGGGTCAATTGGAGTGTGATTTAGCTAACAAGCTGCAACCGTGGATGCCGATCGATGGGGTCGAGTCGAATTGGGGCTCAATGGAGGAAGAAGAAGAGGAGATATCGAAAAGTTTGAGGCATTTTGGGATGAATAATGAATGTTTAGAAACAGAGAATGGGCCTAGAGCTTCTGCTTGGGAAGAAAAGAAATGTTGGAGCCCTGTTTGAGGTGAATTTGTTGATGTTGTTTATAACTTTTTTTTTTTTTTATTTGGTTGGATTCGAATAACCGATAAAAATCGGCTAAACTTATTCAGTTTAGCCGGTTGAGGTCTAAACGGTCCGGTTTGAAACTAGAAAAATGCCTTGTGAATCGAACAAACCGCTTAACCTGTCTTATTTACATACTTTTATTTTACTTTTAGGGTGTGACGGTTCGGTTTTGATAGTTCAAGACCTATATTGAACCTTTTTTTCTTCAAAATGTTTTTGAATCACGGGTGTTCATAGTCTCATTCGGCTTTGATAGAAATTCAAACCAAACCGGTTTGGTTGGGTGGGTCTGCCAAACGAGTCGGTTTTACTGATTTTTAAAATTTGTACTACAAACCATCTTTTATCATTTTAAAACTTTTAATACAACCTAATGATTCAAACATAATTAAAAATAGGTTCTAAACCAACTGATCAGCAAAACCGAACCATTAAACCATCAAATCGACTTGTCACGTCTATCAATCCATCCCGACCGGTTTAATTTGTTGTTTCGCGAACTTTAGTAAACCACTGACTCAGAAATTTCATCAAAACAGACGGAACCAAACCGCAAACACTGACGTCTCAAACACTTTCTAGGCAAGAAAACAAAAACTTTTTACAACATCATATGATTATGTTGCTTTTTTGCAGGTATCAGATAAAGGAAGCAAAGATTCAAGCATGGGTGAATCTCCAAAAAGCCAAAGCAGAAGCCCAATCAAGAAAACTCGAGGTAAAACCAATAACTTCAATTTAACTCAAAACCTGCAATTAACCTCTCAAACTGTATCACAGGTCAAAATCCAAAAGATGAGATCAAAACACGAGGAGAAGATGATGAAGAAGATGACAATCGTTCATCGAAAAGCCGAGGAACTGAGGGCTGCAGCTCAGCTCGATCACTCCGAAATGGTCGCTAAATCAAACAAGACACCGGACCACCACCACCACCGGAATCTGCAGTTTTCCGGCCACCATGGTTCCTGTGGTTGCTTGATCAGTAACTGATGACACAAAACCGTAAATCGATGGTTAATCTGATGGTTCAATCATCGGTGTTTTGCGCGTGTATTATGAGGTTTTGACATGAGGTTCTGTTGATTGTTGGTGGTGATTGTGATGTGAAGTAGTGTTGGGTAAGTTTTCGGGTTGAGCTTTTTCTGTCATGGTTCATGACTTTTGTCTGTTCAAAGGTTCTCTGTAAGTTGTACCTGATTACTGTTTAGGTTAATCTGTTAACAGATTTTTATATTGAAAATCACAATAACAGTTTTTCTTTCGATTTATCTTTAATTTGTAATCATGAAAAATCGTCTGAGTTCAGTTTCGTCGTAGAGAAATGCGTAGTTTGGGACTAAATTTTGTGCATGTATGAGTTCGTTGTTTAAAAAATACATGAATCTGATGCGCTTTTACTTTATTTTTTTTATGAGCCAGTAACGTGCATCGATCTTCAAACTAGCAAAAAACGAGGAAAATACAAAAAAAAGAAAAAGAAAAAAAAACAATGATTACAAGATAAAATTACACCAAAAATTCCTCCCAGATTCGCTATCTCCCCTCTGTTCTTAATCCACGAAAACAAGAGTTCTGATCTCACCCAAAGGCATCGAAAAACTGTTTAGTTACAAGACACTTTTTAAGTTCCAAACTGTTAAAGCGGAGCCACATAAATCTCAAAGCGACCAACCCAGCCTAACTGCTTAGGTTCAGCGGTTCGCATGGTTTCAATGGTTTGAAAACCCCTCTAATTTCAATAGCATAAGCAAAAAATATTGTATTACATGAAGATTGTTGCATAGATAAATATAATGATATAATAATTATTGTCATGATTTAATCACACAACTCGTCCATGAACTTTTGGTGGAACCCGTGAACCTATGGCTGGAATCTTTTCCTCTTGTAGCAATATTGTAACCCAACCAGCAACAATTCACTACTTAAACCACCAACAAAAATATAAAAAGTTAACCAATATTAAACCAGTATTTAAGAGTACCTGACCAAAACCAGACCGGGAACCACAACGATACCTATGGCGTTTAGAAGGCGGGTGGCATAATACACATCTGGTGCTTTTTAAATGCGCGTTGGTTCTCCTCACTACGTAAATATTATTACAATACATTATCTAAAAATGGAGATGAGACATTGATTAATGTTTTTAATAACTACTATAACCATAATCGTAACCATAACGATACCGAGTACATTTCATCCGTAGAAAAGCTACTAATAGGGTCCGGATTAATCACAACCAATGCCCTAAGAACCCTTTTATCTATCAGTTTCTAGTTGTTTCTTGAGCTCAGAGATCTCAAGCCCCCACCCTGTTGCTTCATCAAGATAATAAGCAATCTGAAACATCATTACGTGTTGCTCGATCAAGAGTCTTTATCATTTGAAGTTTAAAAGTTCATTCTTGAGCTCAAAGACAACAAAAGTACAGTTAAATTGACAGCAAAAAATACGTACAAGAGTGACACCATGAAGGCCAATTGAAGTAGAATAAAGAGGGCATTGAGGAATTGGATATAAAATTCCATTAGTCTTCACATATAATCATAATATATATAATAATATTTCTAACATACACTAATATTTACTATTTAAATGTATATTGTATTATATAATATAATAATAAACTCATTAGACTTTAGACTAACAAGTCTACTCAGGTTCAATGTACAAAAAATAAGACTCGAGCTAGTATGTTAGATAAGTTATATCTATCAATACGGAAGGGTTAGTTGGTTGGCCAGGGTACCGGTTACGAACAAGTTTAAGTTAGGACGGACCGATTTAGTAAAAGTCATTTTGGTTTGGGTCAAAACAAGCCACTTAAAAAGCTTGCTACAATTATTTGTTTCCTCAAGAATTACAAAAGGTTAACACTATAAATTTTTGAGTAAATTATTATTTTGGTCATTTTAACCATTTGAGTTCAAAAACGAATTTTCTAACAAATCAAGCCTTATGGTTTGTATTCTATAACTCTTTTAGTGCAACACGCTAACAGAGTTAGATTTAATGAAATGATCACAATGTCATTGGACTGAAATGGTTATTTTAATAACTTCAGGGACTAAAAACGTAATTTACTCTCCACACAAACATACTATATATTATATACATATATACATATATATATATATATATATATATATATATATATATAATATTATATTATATATATACACACACGAAATGTTTTTTATTTTATTTGTCAAAGTTTTTTAAATTTTAATTTTCAATCGCTCGGTTTTAAACGTCGTATTTAAACCATTCATCTTATCTAACGGAAAATTTAAAACCGTTTGGCTTATTATACTTTATATTTAAACCGTTAAGCTTACTTAAACGTTCTTTTAATTTATTTGTTTTATTTAAACCGCAAAGTCTTTTAACTGTTATTTTATATAAACATCTTTTTTTAATCATTCAATTCTATTAAGCATCTTTTTAAAACTTTTTGTATTTATACATATTTCCAATTATTCGGCTCGTTTAAACGTAATTTTATCCCTTTTTTTGTCTTTTTACTATTCGTTTATTAAAAAACTTTCTTTTTAAACAATTCATTTTATTAAAACATTTTTTTCTTTTTTCGATTTTTCTCATCTTTTATTCAAGTTGACTTGAAAGTGATTTGTAATTTATGTCATTTGTATTATTTTAAGGATTAACTTGAGTTTTGATTATTACAATTAGAGCTTTTACGATATTAAACTTATCCGTGTTTAGTTTATTTAAACTTTTTAAGTCAATCGTTACGGTTGAATAACCAATCAATTTGAAAAAGACATTAAATAAGGCAAATAAATTTAGAAAGAAGTTTAATTAGTTGAACGGTTTACAAAAACAATTTAAATAAAACATTTGAAAAACGAAAATATTTTAAAAGAAATTTAAGTAAGACGAACGATTAAAAAATAAATTTAAAAAGCCAAACGATTATAAAAAACACGTTTCAAAAACCGAAAGATATTAAAGCCGAACGGTTTGAAGATGAATGATTTTAAAAATTGTTTAAAAAACCAATATTTTAAAATTTATTTTTGAAAAAACCAATTGTTTAAATAATGATGTTTAGAAAATCAAATGGTTTAAAAACACTTAAAAATGTTTTTTAGTAATTAAATTATCAGTTTAAAATCCAAACGGTTTAAAAAAATATTTTTAAAATTTTAAAAGATAAATATAAAAATCTTTTATACACATACACACTCATATTAGTTAAATAGTTAAATAATTAAAAGGTTGGTTTAAAAAGGAAGCTTTTTAAAACACGAATAGCCAAAAAGATATTCAAATAAAAGAACGAGATAAAATTACGTTTAAACGAGCCGAATAATTAAAAATATATATAGATACAAAAAATTTAAAAAAGATGCTTAATAGAATTGAACGATTAAAAAAAACGTGTAAATAAAATAATAGTTAAAAAGACTTTGCTTTTTAAATAAAACAAATAGATTAAAAGGACGTTTAACCAAGCTTAGCGTTTAAATAAGAAATATAATAAGTCAAACGGTTTTAAATTTTCTATTAAATAAGATGAATGGTTTAAATACGACGTTTAAAATCGAGCGATTTAAAATTAAAATTTGAAAAATAAAATCATTTCGCGTATATATATATATATATATAATATATATATATATATATATATATATATATATATATATATATATATATATATATATATATATATATATATATATATATATATGGGTTGGGATCATTACAGAACTATTTTTTATTTTCAGAATCATAAAACCATTGATTTACATAAGTGTAAATTAAGTTTGGTGATACTTAATCTATTTTACATATGTGTATATCAGACATGAACAATAAACTATGTAAAACAACTAAATACTATCAGCTTTAACTTACATTTATGTAAATCAATAATTCGTAATTTACATTTATGTAAATCAAAGCTTCTTTTGGTTCTGAAAATAAAAAGTGGTTCTGTAATGATCCTGACCGTGTGTATATATATATATATATATATATATATATATATATATATATATATATATATATATATATATATAAGAGTAAATTACCATTTAGATTCCTGACGTTTGCGCATTTTAACCACTTGCATCCCTACAGTCTCAAAATTATCATCCGCCCCCTTACGTTTCATTTTATTTCCATTAGAGTCTTTTCGTTTTATTTTTATTTCCATTTGAGTCCAGATGACTAACACTGTTAGTTTTCTGTTAAAACTATTGCTAAAAAGACTAAACTACCCCTCATCACCACCATGACAACTGCCTATCATCACCTCTCATCACTACCACCACCACAGTCCCCATCACCACCATGACAACCACCCATCACTACCTTCACAGCAACCCATCACTACTATCGGAGTCCTCATCACCACCTCCACAGCCCCATTCTGAGAAGTCTAACAGTGCCATGAGACTACAAGATCCTGAAAGCCAAGGTTCATCTCCTGCCAATCCCCATCACTAAAGGCGTCTCCGCCAGCAGCCACCGTGATCTCCACCTCCCGACCTTTCACCAGCCCCACCACCTCCCTGTTCCAGTTCTCCCTCTTCATCTGAACCCCAATCTTTCCCCTACCTCCGCCACCCTCCTCTCCGCCCTCTGCCACCGTCGCCCTCGTTGTGAACCTCCTCTCCCGTCGCGCCACCTTCTCCTCGAAGATCCCCGACAGATCCAGCCCCGATGACATCGAGATCAAATCAAACGCATTCACCCTCCTCTTGCACTTGATCGAATCCTCAATCGTTGCTGTCTTTGGTTCGTTCAGTGTTGGATCTGGCTTTAGGGTTTTCTGAACCACGGGAGACCCATCAGCGTCTTGATGTTCTAGAAGCTTCTGGACGATGATCCTCGCTTGCTTGGGGATCCTTTATGCTGGTGGCTCGCCAGAGCAACTCCGGCAGCCACCATCGTCTCCTGCGAAATCTCCACCGCAGTGTTCAAAACCCCATCTTCTTCCTCCTCCATCTCTGCGCATTCTTCAACTTTTCCACCGCAACAAAGTCGTATTGCGGCGGCGTATGTTGGTCACACGGCGGAGCAAAGGGCTTTCCGGCGAGACGACGGTGGCCGGATTTCTCCTTCCTTTTACCCTTTTTCTTCAACTGTTCGTTGATGGGGCTGTGGTGGATGTAGTGAGAGGAAGAAGAAGAGAAAGATATGGGTGGTGGTAGTGGTATCATTTACAGGTTGATGGTGGAAAAAGAAGAAGAAGATGTAGGTGATCTCATAAATTTTTTATTTTTATTTTTAATTCTTAGAGACATTTTAGTCTTTTTACAAAGAACTAAAGGAAAAACTAACGGTGTTAGGGTTTTGGATACAAATGGATATAAAAATGAAACGTTAGGGGGCGGATGACAATTTTGAAATCACAGGGATGCAAATGGTTAAAATGAACAAACCTCAGGGATGCAAATGATAATTTACTCTATATATATATATATATATATATATATATATATATATATATGTTTGTGTGAGAGAGTAAATTACGTTTTTGGTCCCTAAAGTTATTAAGAATAACCATTTTAGTTCAAGGGCATTTTGGTTATTTTATTAGAAACTAACTGAAAATTTTAACTCTGTTAATGTATTGGACTGAAAGAGCTATAGAATAGAAAACATAGGGCTTGATTTGTTATAAAATTCGTTCAAAGGACTCAAATAGTTAAAATAATCAAACCACAAGGACCAAAATAGTAATTTACTTTAAATTTTTAACAATGCAAGAAACATATGAATCAAGTTAAGATTAGAACAATTTAAGATTCAAATATGCATAAGAATACTATCTTAATTCTAATATTCCACAATCAGTAATGCATGTTATGCATGAGCTCCTGTTGTAAGAAAATCAGTGTGCAGTGAACAACTAATGTCAAGTAAAAGATCAGATAGCCCCTATTTTCAATCAGTTTGTACTCGAATCAAAACTAACCCAAATCAACTCATTACTTTATATTTAATGTCTGAACCAACCCAAACTTACACACTTGGGTCAAATTACCAAAGTCATTCATTCACCCCCGAGTTCTGAGAATACCTGCTTTGTGAAGCCAACCGACAAAATAACTAAAAAAACACTACCGAAAAACAAATAACAATACAAGAACTGTCAGGTTGTCATAAAAGAAATCTCAAAATTGACATTTGTGAAACTTGAGTGATCTAAAGGGCATCTTTTCCGAGTAACTATGAACAACGATCTCTACCAACGATGCGCGTGGGGCGCGTAAGAGAGCTCCTAACACCTCAAACTCTTGATCCTTTTCAAGGAGACACCGTAAGCTCACCTTCTTCAGCTTCGGCGACCTTGCCAAGATAAACTTCACAAACTCCAACCCAGACTTCACATTGATGTCACTCAAATTTTTAATCTCCAATTCGTTCAGATGCTCCAACCAAATATCTGAATATTCTTCCAATACATTTGGGAATATCTCATCTTTATAACAATGATGATCTGTATCAATCTACACGAAGGGTTGTCGTTATTTTTGGCATAAAATCAAAACAAATTAGATACAAATTAGATTTACCTTAATCTTAACTTTCTCCAAGTTTGGGGAACATTTGAGCACAACAGCAAGAAAAGTTAACCCATGGCCGTCATAAAAACAGATTCTTTTAAAACAAAAGTATTTGAGGTGGATTAAGGTTGGAAGCTCTTTCGAAATCGAGTCTAGAACAAGCCACTACAAAAACAGGCCACAACAAAAATTAACAACCAAATATTTAATTTTCATTATTGTAAACAATATATATATAGTGTGGATAATATTACCCCAAAGATTAAACCCCAAGTAGTCAGATGTTCAATAACAGGTAAAACACTCGAATAGCTCAGTAATGGTGCAATCTTGATGACCAAGTTCTGCTTGATCTACAAGCTGCAGCAGCTTACGATATTAAGATAAATTTTGAAATCCCAAGATAATGGATATTAAAGTGAGCTATTACCAGAGTGAAGCTCTTAAGCGATGGACAGTTAGATAAAAGATGTAGAAGAGCTTTAGTAGGGATCCTTCCATCCTTCAAGCATAAGCTTCTAAGGCAACCAAATCCACCGAATGTTGGTTCATGGTCAAGATTACAGTCATGGAGATATAGGTCAGTTAAATGATGCATCGAGAACGCAGATAAGGGTAACTTATACCAGTTGTCACAATTCAAGTCAAGTTTTAATTTTTTGAGGGTATGGTTCCTTGACAAATGAAGTATTATTTGATCCAGTTCAAAAAAGCGACAATCTGCTTCCATGGAAAGGGTGAACTCATGTATTGGACCTTGGCGTAGGAGCAGAACTTGTTGCATAACATATAAAAGTTTCAACCTCGAGTCCATGTATTTCCTTTCATTTTCTACACTACTCAGTTGCTTCTCTTCAGGTTTTCTATCCGGCAATGATAAACGATCAAACACAAGTTTAGGAATTTTGGTCCACTTGTACCTCCATTCCGTTGAGAGGATACTTGTCCTTGCTGCATCTTGAATTGGTACAAGACATAGGATGATTTCTATTATACTTTGAGGAAGCTTGCTGATTCTATCCGAAGACAATGTTTCTGCTTTAGACCGCTGTTTACCTTTCATCTTAGAGTGTTTTGTTGGATTGATACTAAACAGTTCTGAAATAAGCAACCAAATACAACATTAGGACAATGTACAACATACAACACAAACTCTAATAATCCAACATTTCAAAGAAAAAGGTCATAGAACTGTGTTTGGATGTGACCATTATTATACAATTTCCTTTCAAATTTTTGCACTTTGAGTTGTTTGGATGTGTGCATTGAAATTGATCATCTGTTGAATACTATATCAGTTTAGAGTGGTCTACTTTTGCTTATGATTTGACTTATAAACTGTTAAGGCTCATATGATCAGTTTAATACTTACCACACACAACAAAAAGGATTATCAAACAATGAGTTAAACTTGATTTTATCAATTAACTCTTCAAGCAAAGTGATTATAACAACTTCAAGCGAAAGAAACACATCCAAATACTTTGCATTACATCTTGTATTTGTTTATTGTGACATAATATCTTCTAAACCCACATCAAAACACCCGGGTGAGGGGGTGAGGGGGTGAGGTTATTCTACAAAGTGTGAGAAGACACAATAAGGCTAAAAAAGTCACAAAAAAATTATATCTCACAATCTAAATCAAATTTCAAAAAAGTACTTCGGAGTCTCTGTTCTTCTCGTCGTCCTCTTTCAAAAATAAAAAATAAAAAAAAAAATTCATTGTGTCTTTTATGACACAATGACGTCATTGTTTCTTTCATAATGACACAATGACGTCACTGTGTCTTTCATAATGACACAATGACGTCACTGTGTCTTTCATAATGACACAATGACGTCACTGTGTCTTTCATAATGACACAATGATGTCATTGTGAATGACACAATGACGTCATTGAGTATTTCATAAATGATACAATAAAAAAACATTAATTTTTTTATTTTTTTTTAATTTTTCGTTGATTTTTTTTCTTAGTGAGGACGGCTATAAGAACAAAAGCTCGGAACTACTTTTTTGAAATTTAATTTAGATTGTGAGATATAATTTTTTTGTAAAAATACATTTTATATATGAACCTATTTCCAAAACACCCCCCATTTTATCCATTTATCACACCAACCGCTTCAACATGCATGTTTTTTGGGTAAAATTATAAGAATTAGCAATCACTCTTGTGAAATTTAGAATCAAAAACTAACAGTTATCAATCGATCAAATAGGGAGCATCGATGTATATCAAAATCAAAAACACCGAACTAAACCCTAAAATCACAGATATAAGCCCTAAATTCACCATAAAATCAAAAGAAACAAACGTCTATTACTGTGAATGAAAGAAGAGGACATGAATCTAACTCATAAATCAAATAATTACGTAGAAAATTAAGATATGTAATTTGATCAAGAGGAGTTACTTTACCGTTTACCATATGGTGAAGTGAGAAGACGTTTGCATAAAACTTCTGGAGTTAAATACGGTTTTATTTTGTGTGGTTTCAACCAAACTAGTAATTTGTATCCGCGTCTTGCTGCGGGATTCACGTATTAAAAGGTTTCGGCTATTAAAGAAAATATTTTAAAAATAAAATACACCGTAAAATTGTATTCGCTATTTTAACATAGTATTCGTTATTTGAATGATTTTATATTTAAAAAGCTATAAAATGTTAGCATGAGTACATGTCAACACAAACTTTTTAATGAAGTTATAGCATTTTCAATTACCACTCGTGTCGTTATATTTTGATGGAGCATGTCAAATATTAATAGTAATAACATTTTAAGACAAAGAAAGATTTATTATTATTCACATTAAATAAAGTACTTATAGTTTCTCGTTTTTAATTTATGTAAGTAATTATGAGACTATTTAATTAACTAATATAGATTATCTGCGCTACCTTTTTATTTAATTAAATAGTTTATGCAGTTATTAGTTATTTATTTAATGAATTTAAAAATATTGATAATTCGATATAAGTAATAATTTAAGCTAGTTAGATCAAAAAATAAAAGATAAAAACCTAAAATCTAGTTTATAATAATACATACATGTAAAACGATACATTGACCATGTTCCGATACATAAGCTACTTTGTTTGTACAAAATAATTTTATTCAAACCTTTATAAATGATATGAGAATATTGATAATTAATATCATATATATATATATATATATATATATATATATATATATATATATATATATATATATATATATATATATATATATACACGTAATTAAGAAGATAATAAATGTAATATATTTAAGAGTAATAAAATAAATACACAATAATAAATTTATTTTAAAGTTCATCATAAATGAATCAACTCTCCTTTGTAATCCTACTATTGTAATAAAATGGTAACTAAAGTACACGGGTGGAGGGTTGGGTGTAGTGTTAATTAGGTAGGAATTAAAGTGATGTGTTCACTCCAACCAAAGGTTGTAGGTTCGAGTTTTGGTGGGGACAACTCTTAGATTATTTAGGTTTTATCTATTCTATCCTAGTTAATTTAGAAGTTGCTGTTCAATATATGAAGTAAACATGGCTACACCAAATTCATTATCACAAATTTTTTTCCGTTTTTCTCTCCTATCAAATAATTATCTTAATTACAAATAATATTATTTAAGTCTTTTTAGATTAAAATGGTTTTTTAATAAATTAAAAAAGATATCTTTTTATTAATGTTATTTCTAAAGAAATAAATTTTTATAAAATAATTTTTATAAAACATCAAACTTATTTACAAAATATAAAATATTTTAAATTTAGTGTTTTTAAAAAGTATTTTTTACAAACCAAAAATAATTAAAAATGAGAGTTATAATAATGATATTTATAAATACAAGATACAAAATACAAAATACAAATGTCATAATAGTGTTTTGGTTAATCTGAATACAAATATCCCACAAGTATTACAATAACATCAACCGTGTTAGAAGACGTATTACAAAATATCGTAAAAAACAAAAAAACAAAAAATTGGGAAAAACAATTAAACACGAGTATACAATGTATCTCTCAAGATCATAAAGTCGAGTCAAACATCACATTCTTTTGTGGTAGCCACATTGACCCTTCAATGAACGATGCCACAGTAAACTTGCTGGCATCGCTACTCGTGAGGCTGGGCCTATACCCAGCCCATTTGACCCGTTTATCAACACCAGCACCTGGGCCGGTGTTCATGTACTCCCCATAGAAAATGGAGGCAGGCGGATCAACACCCTTGACCCATGAGATCCACCCTCCGGGTGCAGAAACGCTCCAATAGTCGACTGCATAATAACCGTAGTCGAGAACTCCTTCCACGGTCTCCCGAGGTATGTCTGGGCCGTGAGCTTATCCAATGGGGAAAGATCACATTTTTGGATCGAAATGCCTGTGTTTTGATTCGGGTCTTTTTTTCCTTGAGCCGTGATGGTCACAAACTGGTTTGACATGGGCTGGCGGGGCATAATCTTGCAGTTTTGGAACACCACTGCGGCGTTTCCAAAGATGAAATCAATGGTTCCAGTTACATCACAATCGCGGTAAAATTGGCGGTTTGAATGGGGGTAAAGGGTGTCTTGATACGCGTCGAATGAGCATCGGTAAAAGACCGAAAAATCAGAACCAGACCTGAAGGCCACGGCTTGATGCTTTTGTGGACCGGCTGTGTTCTTAAATCCCATATCGATTGCTACAAAGCCTCTTCCCGCAACAGCTGATGATCATTGAAATAAACCAATATTAATTGTGATTCAAAAATAATAATTAATATTTCTCATACATTATTGAGGTCACGTCCCAAGCCTAAAGTTGCACATGGTTTCTGTTTGTGATATTTTTTCTAGTGTCAGGGATCGGGATAATGCCACGTGACATCACGTACAACAAACCATGTGCGTCGGGATACATGCATTACAACCAAATTTAATAATTTCACAGCATCAATGCACAATGTACAAGCTAATAAGCACTGTTTTTTCTTGATTTTATTAGCTTCACCTCAATGGTAGTTTCATGCTTTCATATGCACCAAGTCAAAATCAGCTCCTTTCTTAATGATTCATAGAAGCAAGAACTAAATCTATGCCGGTGATTGAGAATTCTTACTAAATAACTAACTATTTTTCAACATTTAAAGAATATATAAACCACAAATGATATTTTATTGAATAACTTATACATAAAATATGATTTACATAATTGCAGTGTGTTAAAATACGTTTATACTTTTGAGTTATAATTTCTTATTAAATCCGGTTATCTATATTAATTAGGGTAGTAAACAATAGAGTCAAACCGAGCTACACTAAGCTAGTAAGTTTAGGGACTGTATGACAAAATCTGATTGAATAAGTACTGAATGAATAAGATGGTCTAAACCATTAAAAAGTCTGAATTAATAAGTGTGTTTAGTTACACCCTAATTTATTAACCCCTTATTTCATCCCTAAACACCCACACCACCCACTGCCCAACCCTTTTCTCTCGCAGACCTCATGCCACCGCCACCACCGTCTGACTCGCCACCGTCGGCGCCGGATCTCATTCTCAACTTCTGGAAGAACAGATGAGTACGTTGAAGGGGACGCACGGTCGCCGTCGCCGTGGCCGTCGTTGACCAGTACCAGATCCGCCCTCGCCGTCGCAGACCGCCACCGCCGTGGCCGTCGCCATCGCAGACCAGACCACCGCGAACCACCGACTTCACGTTTGACTCGGGTCAGATGTTGGTTTAGATCTGACTGAATAAGGGGTTCGGTAAGATCTCTTCTCCGGTAAGATGCAAGCAACCAAACAAGTCACGTCTGACTGACCCCAGTCAGACCCAACCAAATAATCCCTTAGACTTGAGTTTAAGCTTAAACTTAAACGAGTTAGCTTAGCTCAACCTAACCGATACATCTTAAAGAATTGATTCTCTTGTATAAAATCTCAAATCTAGCTCTTTTAATTTATAAAAAAACTAACTTCTTGTATTCTTTATACATATAAATAAATAAATAAATAAATAACATATTTTAACATACATTAACACTTAATAAACTAAAATATGTCATAAATTATCAAATCTAACCAAAAAATAAGATTTTGTAAGTAAAAAAATCAAAAAGTTTAAAATCCGGTCAAGCCACTTGTCCGGTCCAACTAATTCACCGGCCCGACTGGAAACCGGACAGTTCTGTGACCGATTTTTTTTATCAAAACGATCCAACCAGCCAATCTGATCCACTTTTGTAAACACTGATCTAAATATTGTTTTCTAACGATTAGTTGTGCGATTTTGTTTCAGAGAATAAATGTTTTTTTTATGAAATAGTTGAGAAATCAAGAAACCAAGGAAAGAAATTACCGAAAGTAGCAGTGGAAAAAGTCGGGATCCCATCAACAAAGTTCAAATCACCGGAAACAATCGACTTATCTTTCCCATCACCGTAGATCATCACATTCCAAAACGATTTATCCAACACCACATTCTCCTTATAAACACCTTCTTTAATATACACTATAAACACCTCTTTACTCTTCTTCTTCACCATCCCCATCGCCTCTTTAATCGTCAACACATCGCCGGAGCCGTCGCCGGCCACCGTCACGTTCGGCGTCGGCCGCCCCTCCTGCAGCAGCCGCCGCACACCCGCCGACACCCACCTCGGAAACTCCGATTCCGGCTCCGACAACAACTTCCGGTGGATCGGGATGTTGAACATGTCTAGGATCCCGGAGATCTTGGAGACGATGGCTAGACTGTTGCTGGTGTATTCTGTTGAATTCTCCATGTGGGTTTTAATTTCTGTGACGAATGACGAGTTGATTTCTTGTAGTGAGTCGATACACGTGTCGAGATTGGTGAGTGTGGAGCTGAGGTGTGTTTTCATGTCGTCGATTTTGGGGTCTGTGAGGATTTTCTCGCCGGAGGTGACGTCAACGGCGGCGATGGAGTCGCGGAGGTAGTCAACGGCGTCGGAGAACAAACTCCGGCAGACTTTTAGCGCCTTTTTCACCCTCTCGTCGGAGGTCTTCTTCTCCAAACTCTCCGGCACCGACGACAACTCCGATAATGAATTCAACACCACCTGTAATGATAGCTTTAAGAGTTCTTCAGGGTCGGTGGTGTTGGATTTGTTGATGTCGGAGATGCTGTTGAAGCATGATTCAGGGTGTAATGTCTGGCTGCAGACGGCTTTTAAGGACTGTGCGGCGGCATCGGTGGGGCGTGCGGCGGAGTTGTGGTTGTTGTTGTGGCGGTGGATTAGGGTTCCGGCGACGGCGCCGATGACGACGGCGAGGAGGAGGACGACAGAGACGGTGAGGATGATGAGGCGTTTGCGGGTTTTCCGGCGGAATGATTGTTCTTCGATGGGGTCGACTTTGCCGTAGCCTTTGAAGGATTTGATGGTATCCATGGTGGTTGAATGGTGGTTTGTGTGTGTTTTTGAGTGTGTGTGAAATGGTGTGTATAAATAAGGAATTGGGTGATGTGTGTAGAGAGAGTAATGAGTAAAGACGCGTATGTATGAATTGTGGTTTTGTTTATTGTATGTTTGGGTTTTGTTTTTGGGTGTGTCGGAAGTGATATTTGAAGCATGGTTGACATTTTTTTACTAAGCAAATGACAAATTAATAATTTTCTAACTAACGGTTGTTTATTCTGCTTTATTGATTAATCATTTATGTTTGTATATTATAGGATTTGAACTTTTATTCGTTTAAATATAGAAGATGTATATGGTGTAATTAAAAAAAAGATTAAATAACTAACAACCAATCACTAATATGTCATTACAAAATAATAAAATATTAAATATAATAAAATTGATAGTTTGATGTGAAAGTCATAACTCATAAGAATAGTTATTTGTAATATATTTATATATTGATAGACCCATATATTTTTTTTTAATTTTACTTAGTTTTATGCATTTAAAGCATTTTGACGATGCTAAAATGAGATTATGGATGTCATGGCTAGCAGGGTTTTAAATATTTACTAGCTAATAATATATCAGAAAATATTTATTTTTGTGATTAGCGTGTCTATATCATTTAAAATTATTTACTATATATTAAACATTTATACCCATTATAATTACTATTATCTCTACTTTAGTTATTATTTCATAACACTTTAAACTATTTTTTAAATCTTAATCCCAAGGTAGATGGGGAACTAAGTTTGAAAACCAACCCAATAAATGTCCACCTGTTTACCTATGTTTTCAAGTCAAAATCAGAGGGAAAAAATATTATTAATTTTATTTCTTTCTTTGTACATCTGTTTTTTTTAAATCTCCTCAATGTTATCGTTTTTATCAGCTTTCGTTAAAACACTAATCTATTAATTTAATATATACTATTTTTCATCAAAAACATAAACATAATTTCTCATCTCCATTACATTGTATTTGAAAAAGTCAACGGGACATAAAACGGTGGGGCATATGTTTGCATTGCCGTTGATTAAGGCAAATCATGTGTGTTTCCCACACGTCATTTTCTTTTTGATATTTTATTTCCTTTTGTTACGTTGTCTATTGCTTTTTTTATTTAATCAGATGTTATAATAGACATTTTCTTTTATGTACAAGTTGTATATATTTAACGACAGTTGTTTTATAGCAATTGTATTGACGTGTGATACCAATGGGAAAATTTAGACCGAGTAGCTGTTTGATAGCTGTTGAGAGATAACGGTCTCACGCGGATCTCCATTTGTCATGTCAATTGAGAGTGGAAACAAGTAGAATTCGTGTCATAGCTTACCTTAAGCTTGACTTAATTTAATTGGCGCGAGTTTGGGTGTAATGGGTAAATAGATCGGAGTTAGAGTAGGACATTACAACAAAAAAAAGTTATGAGTTCGAGTCTTGAGGGTGACAATTTATCTTGAGTTATCTAGATGTTGCTTATTTAATCCTAAGTAATATAGGTAATGTTGTTTGAAAAAAAAAACAAACTTAATTTAGTGTAACACACGTTGAAATTGGCTTGTTTCGAGTTTTATTCGTTTACACGTTTGTTTGATAGCTCCGAACACGGCATGAGTTTGGTTTACACAACAATCAGGAACACAATGAAAGTATATTAATATTAAACATTACGTCTTACATCTCTTCATTTATTTTTATTACATCATGTTTAACTATGCTAAACATTTCGTTGTCACCGTATTTTTTTATTCCTATGGAATGCTTGTCAAAACGAGTCATTGTATAGTGGTTAGTTCTAGGTATAAAATTTGTCCGAAGACATTCATTAATAAAGAAAAACACATCTGTAACATACGTTCTTCTTTTTCTTCTCTTTCATAATGACATAATGATCATCACAAATACCTAAAAGCACCGTTAATACCGAGGTCCCAGTCCACACTACCTCAAAGTAAAATTCGTTGAAGAACTTAACGGTTTTTTCTTATTGAAATTCTTTGAACAATGACAGTTGCTGAACTTTCAAAGTCTGTTTAACACCTACTACGTCTTGTGTGAAATGAAGATTAATTTCTAGATGCCCGGTGCACTAATGGAAGACTACATTTGTTGTTAAATAAGTAGCCTCAAAATTGTTACATCATAAGATTAGACGAAAAAGTGTAACATGAAGATATATAACACGCATAACTATATATAAATTTTTATATAGTAAACCTCTTTATTTTATGTTGCGTCAATAATTGCAATGGACTCGCGCTGTTAACTGATAACTCGAGTTTGGATTCATTTGAGCGAAGCATTTATTGAATTTGATCCCGAGCTTGAGGTTAAACAACGAGCTCAAGACATAAAGAGCCAACTCGAGCTTATAAATGTTCAATACGAGCTCTTATCAAGTTATTTAAAAAATGTTATAATGTATGAGTATACACGAGTGTATGTATAAATTGGAATTTTTAAATGATGTTATTAGTTTTTATTATTATAACACGTTTGGCTGACAATTGTGATTCAATCATTTCTGAATGGGTTCACTTGGACGAAAAGATTACTTATGTCACATTTGGGTCTGCTAGAGTTACACACTTACACCGATCAATTTGAGTTGGTCTACTCAAGTTATATAGGTCAATTTTAATATACTCAAATTCTACAAGTTAATTTTGGTCACCATCACAATACTTTCTAGCTTAACATAGATCAAGATGGGTGGGCACCACCCGCTGCAATTGTGTGTGTTCACAACCTACTAGTCATCGTTAACATGTCACAAACAAAGTACTTTTAAAAAATAAAACAACAATTAAAAAGACCAAACTATTTGAATAAGAATCCGTGTTGACGTAGAATTTAATTTATAAGTTCTTAAAAAATCTATTATAATCCGAATCCAGTTTAGTCGGAGCTTGTTTGACCCGTTAATCGACCCCTACCGGTCCCTTTGTTGGGCTTATATCACGTGATAGGAATTAACACCTACAAGGCTACAACCGTTGCAGCAGACGTATATTGAGTAGATACAAGATTTGTTTGGACATTAAAATAAAAACATTCAACTTTTACAAAAATGTCAGAAAATTGCATCGCTAAAAATAGTGATGGAACCAAGATAAGATGTTTCACCAATATCGGTTACTATATTTCTAAAATCTAAACAGAACACACAATATTTTTTCTTGTTTTAAGTTTTTCCAACCGTTTGAGATGGGATTAACATTTTAAAAAGAACCAAATCTGATTGTTTTATGTGGACGTAATTCAAATATATTCGCATTGTTTTAAAGACAAACTTACGAGTTATGTGAAAGCTAATGGTGAAATCTTATATCAAAGTGTATATATTGATTTTCATAGTAATTTAAATTATGTTGTCTTTGTCTAATATATCTGTTCTTATATCAAACAACGTTGACCTAGCTCTGATTGACATAAAGTACAAGCTCTTCCTTCAACTCGTATGTAAGGCAAATAATGTGTTGAAAGAGAGGTGATCACAAACACTACACTTGAAATTTCTTCTTTAGTATTAATTGAAATTAGTGTTGGAGTAATTTGTTAACCTTCTACATGTTCGTGCGGATCCAAGAGAACCCCTTTTTGATCTAACATAAATTCAACCGTTTACCCTCGACATTCATTGCATCTTTTAAGCTAGATTCAACGATAAAGACACACTCACACATCTTTAGTGTACATTAACATGACTTTAACCCACAATCTTTTTTTTTCATAAACAGAAATCTATATGTTTTGATTTGATTTGCAATGAATATGGAGAAAAGGAAACATGTATATTCTCAAGCTCCAACACACAATAAATTATAAAACTACATATAGAAATACCATGATAAATTTTATATTAAACGTTTAAAGGAAAAAATGGGTGTAATTGTTATGGGTTAAAATATATATGATTAGATTTGTGGTGATCAGAAAATGGGACCAAGTGATGGTTGAGCGATTATATTCATAACATGCTTCCTTTACTCATGATATAATGGAAGGCAATTAAGCACGTTCTCCTTCTTTATTTTCCCAATCTCACGCTTAAACATTATCTTAATCTTAAAATCTTACAGATATGAATAGCCTGGATCTTTTTGAAATTATAAGAAAAAGAATTAATATATATAGAAAAAAGCATGATAAAAATTTATAGATCATGAAACGGATACACGATGATACTCGCATAACATATGTTTTGTACTCCCATCAAACATGAACAGTATGTGACTAAAAGTTGATGCATCATCGTGTTGTTATACAAGTCATGTTTGTATGTTTGAAATTGTTTGATATGAACATAAACGAATAAAACACCCGAGAACATGCTTACTTTTTTGATCATTTCTAGTATAGGTAGATAATAGGTGCTTGAGTATGAAATAGGCATAAAACTTGAATTATAATTTTATGTATTTACAAATATGCTCTTATACACTGTCTAGATAACAATGATTGATTTAAGAAGAGTTTAAAGTGAATTTAAATAAAGTACTCTGTTTTTTCTATTTTTAAAGTTCGTTAATATTATCACCCATTAAAGAGCTATACATTGTAGGATTTTAAATTTCCAAATTTTCTGGATATCTCTAATGAATCATGTAAATAACACATTTAGATTGAAATATTTCATTGGTACTTATGAAAATTCAATCAGATAATTCATAAAGAAAAAAAGAACGGATATTTAAAATTTGTGATGAAAAAATGTATACATAAAGGCAGACCACAAACTTTTCTTATACATATGACGAACCATCTTTAATGTTTCGTGTTGAGATGATGCTTGATGCGTGTTCAAATGTCTAAACCATAACTTAGACATCGTAAAATATTCACATTCTAGTTAAGTTTTTTTATCATTAGTTATAGATATTCATATGTTTCGATTAGATTAATAATAATTTATGTTAATTAGTACCTATAAATCTTTCGAGTCTTACTTCATATAGGAGTATTGCCATTAAGAAGCCCTAAGAATATGCAAACATGACTAGTTGACCGTCACATTAAAAAACTACTCATTTTTCAGAACCTTCAAAAGCGTCCAATCAGAATCCTCCGAAACCTCCCGCTAAGACCTAAAAACCTCATTACCACCACTTTGGGTATTTACATAGAAATAATATGATTTTTTATTACACCCAACCCAATGACCCCTTCCTTGGTCCCTTTTTTACACTGTGTTTCCGAGTTTACTTAAAGAGAAAAAAAAAATAAATATTTTTTTTTGATCTTTTCCTTTTTTTTATTTTTCTTTCTTTCTTTTTTTTTCTTTTCTCTCCATTTCCTTTCAATTTGAAATGATTCATTTTAGGCTTTATTTTTCTTCTATTTCTTTTATTTTCCCTTCTTAAATGAACTCGGGAACACAACTTTCTTACTTTCCTTCATTTCCTTCGTTAAAAAAAACTCTGAAACACAATAATTTTTTTCTTTCCTTTCGATTCCTTTATTTTCTCTCCTTAAATGAACTCGGGAACACAGCGTTATTCTTTGACGTTCATATACATGGACGAGATCTGCAATTACTAACTCACTCAATGGTGAGAAATGCTTAGAACTGCTGATGTGACGTTCATGAGGACTAAGAACGCCCTAAGGATGGTCTACAATGCCCATTTAATCAAATCCATAAACGGGAATACGTTATTTGGTAATCATGTAATCAGTTTTGCCTAAACATCATACTTTTATACTAAATCCTAAGTACAATAACCTTTTAAGAATTACTTTGGTTGGCTCGTGATTGAAACTAATAATAAAATTAAATACACGAGCAAACTATTTTGTAGTTTGTTTCCATGAAACTAATTATGTAACTGTTAGTACAAATTTTAACCATAGATCATTAATTCATCTTTTCAGAGGTGCACAAGTTAGTTTCAAACCCTAAACTATTCGGGTGAAAATGGTTCGGTTTGGTCAACGAAAACTCAAAACATGTTTTAGTTTTAAACTTGTTTGGTTCAAAATCGGTTCAAAATCATTGGTTTTGGTCAGTTTTTGGGTGGTTCAATTTAGTTTAACTGATTTCAATGGAGAGAATTATAAAGCGTTCTCTAACCTACTCTATCGGTTCCAAACCACTTTCAAATACTACCAGTTTGGGTTGTCGATTTCGGTTCGCGAATCTTGTGGATATGCACCTCTTGGTCTTTTCTTTTGTTTTAATTTTGAAAAGTGGGCTTTGGCCCTTCTAAATAAGTGAAGAGAAACGCAAATAGCGGCATCATAAAATCCCACAAACAAACTACACAGATTGTTCTTTTTCATATTTGTATGCAACCTTCAACTTATGAAACTTTTTAGTTTTATTTTATTTTTTTTTAATTTCATCCTAAATAAAATTTAAAATATCTAACTGCTTATCTCCGTCTCCATGTTTAATTAACTCAACACTAATTGATTTTACGGTCTCGGTTCGAATCCAGAATTGAATCCTATCATGATCTTTTAAAGGTACATACCCATACAAGTTGTGATTTACCTAATCTTGTTAGTTAACAAATGTCGAAAAACGGTAAGTTTTATTTAAGCAAGACTAGATTACAAGATCAAATATGTAGTTAGATAGTCGGATGAATCCAATGAAGCAATACAAGAGTAATCAAATGAGCAACCTTGAATACCTTAACCCAGATCTAAGACAAAGACAAAACAATATGTTTTCCATAGAATTGGAATTTTTAACAAGAGTAAATTGCCATTTTCGTCCTTAAGTTTTTAATTGTTTTGTCATTTCCATCCAAATATTAATTTTTTCCCACTGGCTCCCTAACTTTTTAAAAAATTACCATTTTCATCCGATCTCGTTAGTCAAGTTAGTTTAAAAGTTAAGTTTATTAGAATCAAGGGTAACAATGTCTTTTTACATTATTTTAATACAACAAATTAATTTACCTCTTATAACACCTATCGGTGTCGAAGACCCGATCAAATAAGAAAAGATGCTTGTTAGATTCCTAAATACCTTAACTAGTTAGGGTAAATAGGGTGTCGTCCCACGACCGTGATTCAAAATTTACTTACTTACTATTGTCATTAAACTGTAAATTAGAACTAAATGAAATTACCAATAAAAATAATCACTTTATAAAGCAAGACGAAACTTGGATTTGGTTGAAAACTATTGCGATGAAAAGGGATCACACCCGGGTTTCAGGAATGTAAATAAATATATAGCTAATGTTTTACCCAATCTTGAAGTTACATAGACATAACTTGCTTATCACGTATGTTGAAAAGTAATTGCGAACTTGATATCCGATGATGTAAACTAACTAGTAAACTAACTAATGCCACAATCTAGAAACTTTAATTGCAATCACTAATTAATGAAGATAACCTAATTACTACTCAATGGTTAACAATGTAAAACTGATAACTTGATAAGTAATAATCAAATCAACTAACACGAATCTTTAATCAACACATCGTTCAAAACACATAAACGAATAAAAGTTGTTAAACAATCAAAGTTTATGTCTTGACTAGGTAAACACATACGCATGCATAATCCAATCACAAACCGTCCACCCAGGGATGATCACGGGTGGTTTAGCCTTGCATCTTCATCATAATCGCTTCAATCTTGTCTTTTTGCATACGAATCCTCGATCACTTGATGATTAGAGAGGGTTTTAATGACTCAAAAATGCTCCAAGATTCGTTCTTGGGGTTGGGGGGCAGTATATTTTCGAAACCCTAATGTTAGGGTTTAAATAGGTTTTGAAATTTGAAACAACCCCAAAATATCGCCTTAGACCGTAACTTACGGCCTATAGACCGTAGGTTACGGCCTACCTTCAACCAGACGGCCAAACCTTCTGTCTTACGGGGTTCACAGACGGTGTTGATACAGGGCCGTAAGTTACGGCCTCAGGCCGTAGCTTACGACCTCCCTGCAACTTGCACAGTTTTCTTTATTTTCAGCACCTTTCAACCCGTAGTCTTCGTATCCTTTGTATCCTACTCAAATAATGTCCGTTAAGCTTCATTTATCCTACATTTCAAACACGCAACAAAGTAATATTGTTCGACATATAAAATATATTAAAAATGCAATATTAACTATGCTAAGTGCATGCATATTAACCAATCATCACATCCCCACACTTACCTTTTGTTTGCCCTCAAACAAACTCTCTTGTACACTTTAACACTAATTACTCAAATGCATCAATAATCTCTTAACCTGAGTTAAGATCCCAAGGCATACCTGTCTCTAATGTTTATATTGTTCAAGATTGACAATCCAACAAGTAGCCGCTTGTTTGAAATCTTAGGATTACCTAACCAAGCATAACTTACCTTCGGTTTCCAACACACATGCATTCACCCTCTCACAATGATCACTCCTCTCGAGTTGATTTCTGGACTAGTGATTATATACTAGTATATCTGGAACACTCAAACCAGTAATGCACATTATTATCATAAGCTAGTATAACAATCACATCTCCATCAACTAACGCACTACAATACACAAATCAAGAGGTCTTTTACGGGTTGTACTATTAGGCTAGGGTTAAGGGTATGCAAAAGGATCTAACGTGGTAGATGGTGAATGAAATCCAATTCAAACATGCTAAATTTAAGAACTATTATAACTTGGATCACATTGACCCGAACACACTACAGGAATTCACACTATTTTTTTTTTTTTTGCTTTTTTGCTTCATACTTTGGTCATTTTAACCTCATACATCGCCATTTTTTTTTTTTTTTTCAAATTTTTTTTTCAAATTTTTTTTTTTTTTTTTTTTTTTTTTCAAACAACTTAGACATGTAACAAATTGGATTTCACCACGCGACTTAATTAAAAAAAGGCTAAAGGTTTAATAGGGTTAATGATGTGGCTCATTCAAATGACACGTTGGGGCTCAAAGGGGCGTCTAAGGGGAAAATGTTAGGGTAGGGGAGTCAAATGAAATGGTCTAAACAAAATGGCTATCCTAATGCCTCTATCACGTTTGTGCAAAGTAATGGTTCATGATCTCGACATGTATTAGTTACACGAGTTCTAAAATAGATGCACATTATGGTAAACATTAAATATAATAAGAAAAGAGCAACTAGATATATCATGGAAAATGCTCAATTAGGCTCAAGTTCTCACGGAAACGAAGAAATGGGTTAAGGATGTGACACATGCATGTTGTCAACTGTCTAGTTCGTTATACTTAACAAGACAATCCTACTTAATTTTATAGGAACTACCAATTGGGCATACCTTCCTGTCACTTATAGCTAACCATGCCAAGGGATCTCTACCTATACACAAGCAAGTGATATTTAGCGATTTACATTGAGAAATTAGGTTTGATGCACAATTATTATTTGTTTTTTTTTTTCAAAATATTTTCAACTTTTCTGAATTTTAAGATTTTAAACACCTCATCCCACACTTGGACTACATTGTCCCCAATGTAGAATGAGTTTATTAGGACCTTAGTTCCCCAAGTGCAAAGTTAAATCCCTTATAATTGTGTTATGCATACTGAGACTCGACATTAACTAAAATGCAAATTAACACATTCCCAAGACAACAAGTTTGTTACGCCACCAAGTACATAGAAGAAAACGACCAGTCCACATAACACAACTAAAAACAAGAAGTGACAACTTAAACATCATAATAGCATAAATTCAGAGAAAAGCACGTGGACCTGATCTCATGTGATCAGAGAATGCAAGATCATCCATCATATGATGGTCGGGGGTATGGCTGACCAAACATGCTCTCATACAAACTCCGCTGGATGCTCCTCATGTCATATGGGTCGGCTTGAGTAGAACTACCATGTGCTTGACCATGTTAGTGTCATATGGAACCCATTCTGATGGAGTTGATTGAGGGTAATGGGGCATCTGATGGCTTTGCGCATATGGAACAAGATCAGGAGATCGCCAGTCAGTCGGGTGAGGCCTCTCGGTGTATGGCAGACCCTGCTGGAAGTCGTGATAATGTCGAATCTGTTCATGATATCTGAAGTCTTCATTCCGGTAGAGCTCTTGAGTATACATCATTGTTCGCCTGTTCCTCCGATTTTCTTCAATTTCCTGCGTTTGCCTGTCAAACATAATTTGCTCACAGTCAGTCCATCGATTAAAATTAGTGGGACGCGCTTGTGCTATTGCGTTCCCATCACTACGTTGATGAGGTCTCCAGTCCTCGCGAGGCACATCCTCTGCTGCCGCGGCTGTCGGCTCCACTCGTTCTTCTTCCTCAGCATTCTTTCAATACCTCCATGCATCGCCCACTTTTTCTGTCGGTCAACCGGTAAACACGTGCAATCTCTTGATACAACCATTCTGTAGCTGCTAATGTATCTAGGCGGAATGGTACATGCTTAAATTTCTGAGGTTTCTCTCTGCGGGGCAACACATTAGCCTTTTTTAGCAATTTGGAGAGCAGTCGACAATGTGGAACAGACTTCCTATCAGCTTTTTCTCTGGTTTCCCACACATTCCACAAGATAAGATGACGGGCTGATAGGACAGGGGTTCCCGTCACAAGAGCATGCAAAATCATCACTTCATACAATCTGACTGACCCTTTATCACCTAGTCGGGGCATTACATTCTGGTTTAAAAATATCATAAGTAACTTGGGTAATGGTTTGAGATGTTGCCGACGTAGAGGCCATCTTGCTACATCTGTGCCTTGAGGCACAACAAACAGTTCTCTGATCATATCTCTCCATGTCTTCATTGGCTTTCTTACAAGCTAGTAATGCATCGGAGGGATACTCATATGGTTCATCATCTTCGGCCCCCGTGTCGAAGTTGGCTATTCTACTCAAGATCTCAAATGATAATGTTACGGGTTTGCCATTGACCTTTCCTACTAACTCTATTGTCTCGGTGGGTTTGCCTGGCTTCTTTTGAAGTGTTGACATCCACTCTATAATTGCATCCATGTAAATGTCATCGCTCCCATCATTGTTAAAAGTCATGTGTTCTTCCCATCCCAATCTTGTAAAGCAATCAGTAATCCCGAATTTGTCAAAATGATCTTGATTAATTTGCCTCTCACAGATCAAGAGGGATTGAAGTGACCCTTTAATGTCCCTCATCTTCTTATGATACAGTAAAGGTTGAATTTCTTCTGCAAATGAGGATAAACGTCTACTTTTTCTCCACTTGGGTAATCCATCCTCATCATATTCTGCCTCATCTCCAGACTCTTCTTCTTCCTCCATATCAATGTCTTCTTCCTCAGTCCTAGGTGGATCTGATTCGGAAACTTCCTCCTTTTAGTGCCTGATGTCGAAGCAACCGCTTTCCCTTTACCTTTTTGGTTATTACCTGCCATCGATCTTGCAATCAAACAATGATTAAGTTACTTATCAGTATTAACATGTATGATAGTTTATGATGTCGTTAGTGATAATCTTTACATGCTTCTTTTACTTGTTGAAAAAGGAGTTTAAACCTTAACAAAGATACCAATTCCATCAAAGAAAAGTGGCATATATCTTATTACTACTCATTGTGTTTGTAATCATCATAATTCTCAACATAACACATTCTTAGCAGCATGAACTAAGTGACCAACCTGGATACCATTTCACCCTTTGACTATAGACATTAACCATTCAAGGTTCTCCCATTATACACATAGAACATGCCAATTCGAAAGATATAACAATAATAACACCTACAAGTAACCTTTAACCCAAAATCTTCCCCACACTTGAATCTTACTACCACATTGATATCAACCATTTGTTAATTTCTACAAATTAATGTAAAACTGTGATATGTCCCAAGCAACCTAGGTGTACTAACATCATGTAATTCATGGTTTCAACAACGCAAAACATGCCATGTTCCCGATAAATTTACTCAATAATCATCATAAGTAAGTGAGTACCTTCAATGATAAGCGAAAATCAGTAAATAACATACCTTGTTGTTGTTAAAGTGATGTCTACAAAGAAAAATGCAACCTTGACAACAATGTCACCAAAACCCCAAAACTCTCGAGTCCTCTTGTAACTAGATCTAACAAACGATCATGAATTGGAGAAAACCACCATGGGTTGTGTTTGTCTCGAGAAATTAGCCCAGATGCATATGAATTTCATATGTTTTGATGAAGAATTAAAGAAGTTATGTGAGGGGGAAGAACTAGGGTTCTTGAGTGTTTTTGAGAAGGAAGGAGAAGATGGATGAGTAAAACTGAGATTTTGGTGGTGGATTGGAGTTAAAAACAAAAGGGGTTTGTGGAAATTGGGATTGGGTCGGGTTTTTATGTAATAATGCGGTCAAGATGTGCCTAGCCTGGACAGGCCGTAAGTTACGGCCTAAGGCCGTAGCTTACGGTCTCTTGTGTTATGCTGAGACCGTTTGTGGTGACCGTAAGGCAGAAGCTTGGACCGTCCGCATTGGCATAGGCCGTAAGTTACGCCCCCCCCTTTTTTTTTTTTTTTTTTTTTTTGTTTTTTGAAAAACTCATGAAAATATTTGAAAAACTAATTATCGCTCTTTTGTTATTTTAGTCGGCGAAAAACATTGCCACTCCCCCCACTAATTGTGCATTGCCTCAATCGCACCTATATTTACCTGAAAATCTAAAAGCTTCCACCTGCTGATTAGTATGCATCCAAAGACTGAAACGCAAAACATACCAACTACACAAATACAAAGACACAATAATTGACGAATCTAAAATAAAATTCTAAAACTCACTTTCGTAGGAATCACGGTTGCATTTAGCATATGCAATAAGCCTTTTAAACCTCTCGGTAGGCCCGAGCGGACGAGTTAAGTCTCGTGAGGGTTTCTAGTGAACATACCCACAAAGTTCTCCGAGTTGTCTCTCGGAAAGCGCTAAGTTTTAAGTCTTCAGCCAGACCGTACCATGATATACTAGTTTGTCGCATATGTTGGTGAATCCACAAGGAATTCACCGAATCCATTTGTACCTTGTTGATGTCAGTCGCCTCCAAATATGGTTTCAATCTATGACCATTCACCACACGCCTTGTATGATCTTTCGGATCTTCTATTTCAATATCTCCAAAGTGGCCAACTCGTGTAACAATAAACGGGCCTGTCCATTTGCTTTTAAGTTTGCCTGGAAAGAATTAAGTTTGGAATTGTACACCACACCTTCTGGTCTACTTCAAACAATTTCCTTCGGATTTTGGCATCGTGAACAGCTTTCATTCTGTCTTTATACACCGATGCACAATAAATGCTTCGTTCCTTAATTCTTCCAATTCACACAGCTGCAACTTCTCTCCTTACCTGCAGTTTCATAATCCATGTTGACAGCTTTCACTGCCCACTGCACGGTGAGCTAACTCGACAGGTAAATGACAACCTTTCCCATAAACCAAGCGATATGGTGTGGTTCCAATAGGTGTTTTGAAAGCGGTTCGGTATGCCCATAAAGCATCATTTAAACGTAAAGACCAATCCTTTCGGTCGGTTCTTACCGTCTTTTGCAAAATCTCTTTAATTTGCCTATTCGAAACCTCAACCTGACCACTTGTTTGTGGGTGGTATGGTGTTGCGACTCGATGATTTACACCATACCGTTTGAGCAACTTTCCAAAGTTAAAGTTTTTAAAATGAGACCCCCCATCACTTATGATCACACGAGGGATGCCAAATCTTGAGAAAATATTGGTTTGTACAAATTTGCAAACAACAGTATGGTCGTTTGTTTTAGTAGCAATGGCCTCAATCCACTTAGACACGTAATCCACTGCTACTAAAATAAATAATTGCCATGTGAATTCGGGAGTGGTCCCATGAAATCAATCCCCCAAACGTCAAAAATGTCAACTACAAGGATTGGTTTCATGGGCATCTCATCCCGTTTGGAGATACTACCAAGTTGCTGGCATCTTAAACATTGTTTAGCATAAATTGAAGCATCTTTAAAATTGTGGGCCAGAATAACCCGCAAGATAGAATCTTATACCCGGTCTTGTGACCACTAAAATGTCCTCCACATGCAGACGAATGGGTTAGTGTCAACACTTTTTGCACTTCCTCTTCTGGCACACATCTTCTGATAATCTGATCAGCACCAACTTTAAAAAGGTCGGTTCATCCCAAATGTAATGCTTTGCTTGAGCTAGAAATTGTTGTCTTTTCCTCTTTGACCAATGATCTGGAACTATACCTGCAGCTAAATAATTAACTATGTTAGCAAACCAAGGTAAAGTGGAGATTGTTAATAGTTGCTCATCAGGAAATGTTCGTTTATCGCTTTAGTATCATCCGCTTCCATAACAATTCTGGATAGATGATCAGCCACAACATTCTCACACCCTTCTTATCGCGTATCTCCAAATCAAACTCTTGTAATAGCAAGACCCATCGAATAAACCTTGGCTTGGCATCCTTCTTCTCCATCAAATACTTCACTGCACTATGGTCTGAATATATAATGACTTTGCTTCCCCAAATATACGACCTGAACTTATCAAGAGCATATACCACTGCAAGCAATTCTTTTTCAGTAGTCGTGTAATTTAATTGAGCACCATCTAATGTCTTACTAGCATAATAAATTGCCACGGGTTTCTTGTCTACCCGTTGCCCCAATACAGCCCCGATTGCGAAATCACTAGCATCACACATAATTTCAAATGGTAATGACCAATTTGGTGCTTGCAGAATCGGGGCTTCACCAATTTTTCTTTAAGTGTTGTAAAAGCTTTAAACATTCTTCATCAAAAAAGGGCACATCTTTTATTAGCAAAATACATAACGGTTTGGTGATTGTGCTAAATCCCTTTATAAATCTCCTATAAAATCCCGCATGACCCAAGAATGAACGTATGCCTTTGACATTCGTGGGGGGAGGTAAAGTTGAAAAACTTTGATTTTTGCATGATCAACCTCTATCCCACGTTTAGAAATGACATGTCCTAGAACAATACCCTCTTGAACCATAAAATGACTTGTTTCCCAACTTAAAACCAAATTTGTTTCGACACATCGCTTCAATACGTTGGTTAATTGTATGAGACAACTGTCAAATGATGGACCAAATATTGAAAAGTCATCCATGAAAATCTCCAAAGACTTCCCAACCATATCTGAAAAGATACTCATCATACACCTTTGAAAGGTGGCTGGGGCGTTACAAAGTCCAAATGGCATTCGCCTAAACGCGAAAGTACCATATGGACACGTAAACGTTGTCTTTTGTTGATCATCAGGATGAATGGCAATTTGATTATACCCTGAGTAACCATCTAAAAAGCAATAAAACTTTGACCTGCTAGCTTCTCAACTATTTGATCTATGAAAGGGAGCGGGAAGTGATCTTTAGAGGTAGCCGCGTTTAACTTTCTATAATCAATGCATACCCGCCACCCGGTAACGGGTCTGGTAGCAACATGCTCACCTTGTGCATCTTTTACAATTTGGATGCCCGATTTCTTGGGCACCGTCTGTGTCGGACTTACCCATGTGCTATCGGAAATAGGGTAAATGATTCCGGCATCTAACCATTTTAATACCTCTTTCTTGACAACTTCCCTCATGTTGGGATTGAGCCTTCTTTGTGTGTCACGTGCGGGTTTTGCATCTGCATCAGTAATAATTTTATGCATAACAATTGATGGACTAATACCTTTCAAATCCGCTATGGTCCATCCAATTGCCGCCTTGTGCTCTTCTAATACCTTCAACAGTGCTTCCTCTGATCATTCTCTAAATCTGATGCGATTATCACTGGTAATGTTTGGTCTTTTCCGAGGAATGCATACTTTAGATGCTTTGGCAACTCCTTGAGTTCCATAATTGGGAAACTTTCTAACGATGGCTTCAGCTTTGAGTCAATTTTCTCGGGTAGAGGCTCCACTTGATGAGTCCATGGTGGTCTACCTTCTTGAATTGCAATACCTCCAGTTGCTTTTCTTCTTCCTCCAACTGTTGCACAAATTCAGCGTCTTCCCTGTCACATAAAACACATGTCTCCTTGGTGCTATCCTCATTTTTATGAGGATCACACCCGTCAATAATGTCCGCCATAAAGCATCATTACCAACCGGAGAATTAGATGCATTTTCATAAACATTGACTCTTAACTTACGGTTCCAAATGTCATGTCGACTGTTCCATTTCTACAATTAATTTGAGCATTTGCGGTTGCTAAGAACGGTCGGCCAAGAATGACGTTAGATTGTTTGTTATTATCAATAGCCGCATAATCAAGAACCAAGAAATCCCAGGATAGTAAAAATCTTCCACCTTTACAATTACATCGGTTACTATTCCACGGGGGAGTTTAAGAGTAAGATCAGCCAAAACCACGGTGGTTTCGGCTTTTTGAAGTGGACCAAAGTCATATTGGTCATAAACTCCCTGGTAGGATACTAACACTGGCTCCGAGATCAACAAGCCCTAGCCATTTTAAATTCACCCACTTGAATGGTAACCGGCGCTCCTGGATCCCGAAGCTTTGGTGGAAGGGCACCTGATAGAATGGCACTCACATTTGCGGGCACATCAAGTTTCTTAGGAAACTTATGGTTTCTTTTCTGAGTGCATATATCTTTCAAGTACTTTGCATAAGCAGGAACCTGTTTAATTGCATCTAAAAGAGGTAGATTGATTTTAACTTGTTTGAAAACTTCCCATATTTCTTCTTGTTGGGGCCTCTTTTATTGATAGATGAAGCTTTCCCGGATCAATTAAAGCTGCTGGATAAGGAATGGTATTAGCCTCCACACTTATCCTTTTTCCTTTAGTTCATCATTTAAAACCAGTTTAGTGTTTTCTGAAAAAGTTACTTTCTTTAATGGTTTAGACACAACAGCTTCATGCTCATCATCACTATTTACACTTTCATCAACATCCTCCACCACTCCTTTACAAAAGGTGGTGGAGGGATGACTTTGTTGTCATATACCTTACCATACGTAGAGTACTTACTGATGAACTGATGTTTCCCATTAGAGCTTTGATGCTGTGGGTTCACTGTGTATCACTTGGTAATTTGCCCGGGTTCTTTCTAATTTGAGCATATCTTGTGCAAGTTGTCCCACTTGTTTGTTCATGCTTCATATGCTTTATCTCTTATTTCATTCTCCTTCTTATTTTCCTTCATCATGTTCATAAGTGCATCCAACTTTGAGTTTATAGAATCATCATTACTTACGTTCCCATTTGATTACCTTGGTAATTCTTAGATGAGCTGCTTTGTTGACCACCTTGATTGTAGCCACTTTGATTGTAGGAATTTCTTTGAGAGCTACCTGATAATTCCTTGTTGGCGGTTTGGATACGATGATTACTTGATTGTAACCTTGAAGTTTGGGGTTCATTTGGTTAGTAGCATTTCCATACCTGATTAGGATGATTCCTCAATCGGGGGATAAGTATTGGAGTTCATATCAAACTGTTTTTCTCTCTCCATATACTTGATTCACTTCTTCATGTTGTCCTAGCAACAACGGACAATCTGCATTTGATGGCCCAATTCCCCACATTCATTACACACATCAAATCCAACTGAGCTACATCTTTGGCTCCCCCACGTCCATCTTGGCCAATTGCCTTCCAAAGAAGCAATTCTTTCTTTAGTCTCATGGTCAATGGTAGTTGATCTTGCTGGAGCAGGCTTTGACCTTCTGCTAGCCGAAGCTTGAGCCTTGGAGTTCTTGCACATTCTTTCTAAAACTCCCAATCCATGTCTTCATGATTAGATAAGAACGTACCGTTACTTGTGGAGTACAATATTTTCTTTCCGGGTTAATCCATCTGAAAATGCCTTAATCAATTCCCACCTTTCAATGCCAATGATGAGGGCACATGCGGATCAACTCTTTGAATCTTGTAAACGCCTCATGAAATTGTTCACCCACTTGTTGTTGAAAGGATCGAATGGCATCTCTTGCATCACTAGTCTTCCCCATAGAGTAGTATTCTTCAAGAAAACCCTTTGCATCTCTTGCCAGTATGGATGCTGTTATCAGTAGTGTGGAAACCATTGCTTAGCTCTATCTTTCAAGGTGAATTGAAACAGTCTCAGTCTCACTTCATCTTGTGTAAAGTGATTTCCACCGATAGTGCTACCTATTGCATCAAATTCAGCAAGATGTACATATGGTTCTTCTGTTGCAGTACTCTAATGCGGGGGAAAGAATAGGAGATAGTGAGGGCGTACTCAAAAGATCTTCCTTACGATTTGGAGGTGCAATAGGATTAGGGTTTTCAGAAATAGCTGGTCTGAAATGACTATCCCCGCCTTGTACAGGAGCTCTCTGAGGTCTTCTTTGTTGGTTACATTATGATTATTAACCCCACCCCGTTGTTGATTGATAGTGGTGCATTCCACCCGTATTGGTCATTTCTCCAATTATGGTTTCCATTTATCCATCACCTCCACCAAAATGTCCCTCCCAAGCATCATAATTGCATCATTATATGGTTCTTCATGTTATTCCACTCATCTTCATAATCTTCATCACCAGTGTGGACACTATGCATGCTCACGATCAAAGTCATCTCCTTGATTACGGTTATTTTGATTCATGTTATTTTGAGTGGTGGTTGATTCAAGGTGTGCGGTTGTTATTCGGTGGTGGGGGTGGATTCGGATTATTAGGGTTCACGGTGGGTTTTGGTTCGGAGCTACATTTCCTCCTTGTGGGATATCTACCGGTTCCATCTCTACTGACTGAGATGAACTAGAAGCTGCTTGTTCAATGGCACGAGAAATTGGTGGTACTGGAATTCCCGATCTATGCAAAACACGATTTTCTCGTGTGATTCTCAATCTCTGGATCAAAAACAAGTGGTGATTTCCGACCGAATAACGAGTATGCATG